>JAPFBL010000474.1:310000-419888 GCA_026182355.1 Hermatobates lingyangjiaoensis | reverse complement strand
TTATATTATAAATTTATTTTTTTTTATATATTATATTATATATATATTTAACTAATATAATTTGAAATATATTAATTTACTGAAATGCTTAATTTAAGTATAAAATAATGCAATATTTGTGAATTTCATGTTATTAGATCATGTATTTTTAAAATACAATTGAACTAATATAATATATAGTTCTAAGATGGGTTTGTTGAGGATTTTTGAACTAAATTCAGATAATAAAATCCTCAAGAAACACATCTTTGTACTTTAAGAATCAGTGGTTGAGAAACAATATCAATATTAATATAATATATGTAACTAATATATTTTGGATTATACTATTGTGGCTGGAATGCTTAATTTAAGTATTAAATAATGAAATTTTTCAGACTTACGTTGCTTTTAGTCTTGAAAATGCCAAAAAAATTTTGGCGAAACGTCGGCGTATAAACAGGAGTGTTATTTTTTAATTTCTAAATTTAGACCAAAAATCCTCAAGAAATACATTTTTGAACTTTAAGAATCAGTGGTCGAGAAGCTATTCCAATATTAATACTGATATATTTTGGAATATATTAATTTTACCGAAATGCTTAATATTATTAGTATTTTTGACTTACTTTTGCGTTGAAGAAAGTAGGCCAGGTGTAAAGATGTGTGTCATTGTCGAGGGAGATAGCGAATGGGATTGAGTTGACTCCAGATAGAGATCGTAGAAATGACAGGAGTCCGACTGATATAACAGTCAGTGGGTGATTGCTGAAGGTGAATCCTAAATAGTCATCAAGAATAACCCATATTGAATGCCATTGAATCAAGCCGATAAAAGAAGCTAGATATATATAAAGGCGACCGATTATAAAAGGAGGTCGTTTTTCCGGATGTGGAGCAAGTGTTAGTAATAAAAGTCCAGAAAAGGCTACTAAAAGACTTAACCAAGGTGGATTATAGTCTGGATATAGGTGAAGTACTTCCCAAACGGAACGCCAATAGCCGACAACCAAAGGTAAGAAGACTATGCAGGATAGGAGGTAGTCAACGAGCCTCAACAACATAGCGACGACTACCTGCTCTGTCTTATCTAATCATTCCTACAAATAACGTCTTTAATCCCCTACAAGCATTGTCACCAGATTATGATATCGTTTTAGCTATCTATGACAAAGAAAAATAAAAAATTATAAATTCAAAAAAACCAAATAAGAAAAACTTCAACAACAATATAGATACATTCATATTATTATTACCACTGAGGTTAGTATAATTTATATTATTAATATGGTAAACCGTCATACCTCGTACGATGATGTTGAAGTCGTTGGAGTCGTTGGAGCACTTTCGGACGTTGTCCATCTTCGATCTAACTGCGATGGACAACGTCTGAAAGAGCTCCAACGACTCTAACATCATCGTACGACGTATGACGGTTTGCTATATTAATAATATAAATCATTATAGAATCTTCGTTTCACTCTACTGTTTTAAATAATTCTTGTATATTCTCAAATTATCGTAAACCTTGTATATAAATAATACATATTGGTATAAATAGGAAGCAGATCTTCTTTTAAACAGGTATTATTAAAATTAACCGCAGTGTCGTCATTCACGATCTTAAGACAAAGAGATTCGATCGTACGAACTAATCTCCTACTAACAGGATTCAACTGGAAAAGGAGTTGGCCAAGTGATATGTTATACAAAATCAATGAGGTAGTCAATAGTATAAATAGACTAAATGGATTAGTAAAGGTTAATACAAATAGAAGATAAAAGGTTAATAAAGAACGAGAAACAAAGCGGTTAGAATAAAAGAGTTGAAAGGTCAACAGTATAAATAGATTAATAGGTAATAAATAGATTAAAAACAGGTTAAAATAAATGAAGGATAAAAGATTAATAAAGAACAAGAAAAGGAATTAAAATAAGAGAGTTGAATGAGAGTAAGAATTAATAGGGAAGGTATAGTTTGAAATAAAGAAAAGTACAATAAAGATAAGAATAAAAGAGTTAAAAGGTCAATAGTGTTAATAGATTAATAGGTAGTGAGTAAATTCGATCCTATAAATAATACATATAGTATAGTTGTACTATAGCTTGGGGGCCAGGTTAGCTTAGTGGTTAACGTAATTGCCACTGCAATGGTAGTCCGGGGTTCGATCTCCACCTGACCCTCAGATTTATTCACGCAGGAGGTGAATACATCTGAGTACGTCGTCCCTCGGAGGGGAAGTTAAGCCGTCGGTCCCGAGCCTGTACGATGTCAGGTACTCGTTAAAGATCTCCCTACTCTAAATACACTTGAGTTAAAGCAAAATTTAGGACTCCTAATGTAGAATCACCTGATTAAACAAAAAGCCGGTAAACGGTTAAAACAATAAAAAAAAATATACTATAGCTTCTAGCTACTTATCCTCAGTGCAAATTTTTAGTGCCACTTGGTTTATTTGTATATTAATAATTAATAGGTGAATTTCAAAAATTACGTCTCCACAGGAAAAAAACAGTTCAATATGAAAATCAATAACGTGTTTCGAATGATTCTACCGTCCTTCCTAAATCACTCCTGTAGATAGACTCTCGAGAGTGCATATGTAAACCTGAAGAAGAACACTAAGTGTTCGAAACGCGTTTTAATTTTCATATTAAATTTTTTGTTTGTTTGGAGACGTGATTTTGGAAATCCCCAAGTATGAGTAAATACTACACTATAACAGATTGCATAAGTATTACATAAATAATTAATAATACAAAAACATGAGGCGGTCTGCTAGAACAACATATCAAACGATTTCAAGAAAACAGCATGTAGAAACAATACACAACTTCTTTCAATATTTCGACTTCGTCGTCATCAGGAGAACTAAAAGAAGAAGAGTAGTATGCAGCCGAGTAGAACTCTTCTTCTTTTCCTTCTCCTGTTAAAGACGAAGTTGTTATATTAAAGTCAGTGTGTGTTGCTTCTAAGAGTTTTTTTTTCTTGTAATCGTTTAATAACTAATAATATATATATAAAATAACTTTAAAACGAAGGAAACACACAGAAAGACGGTGACTCCGCTCTACCTTCCTGCGGGATTCTTCGCTCTTCATACCTCCTGATGACGACGATGGTCGAAAAATCGATATGAGTTATGTCTGTATCTTTCTGTGTGTTTCCTTCGTTTTGAATTTATTTTATTTAAAAAAGTACGCTGGTCTGTTTCTTTTAATTATAATATATATATATATATAAAGATTTCACATAAACACGTGAAATAACAATCAATGATCAAACCACAATAAGAAATGGGAAAACAAGACTAAGATCTTTCAACCGTAACAAGCGGTCTTCGTCAGAGTCAAAAACCCAACTAAAAAAGATCTTAGTCTTGTTTTCCCATTTCTTATTGTGGTTTGATCATATATATATATATATATACTTTAACACATAGAAAAGAACACAGAAAGACACTACAGAACTCACTTCGATATTTCGACATCCGTCGTTATCGGGAAGAAGTGCGAAGTACTCGCGTTGAGAAGCAAACTGCTACTGGCCTCCAGAGTAACTCGTGGAACCACCGCAATGCTGCTCCCCAGCGGAGGAGAGGAAAAATAGAAATCCCTCCAATATTTATTTAGAAAACAAGATAAAAAATATATAAAATACGAAATAATAGTAATAAAAAATAAATAATAATAATAAAATAATAATAATAATAATAATAATAATAAAATAATAATAAAATAAAAAATAATTAACGGTACAGGTTGAGACCAGGAGGAGAACGAGCCCCAAGGAGGCATATGAATGCCTCTTCGGAAGCTCTAAGGGTGACATGGGAATTAGACTCGGGGATTTGTTTGAGGATTTGTACCCTGAAACAATCATTGAAAGGGAGGTCATGGGAATTAGCATGGATAGCTATGGGTAGGTCTCTGCGCTGACCAACGGACGCCCTGTGATTGTTCATACGCAGGCTCAGCTTGGTTGAAGCCAAGCCAACGTAAAAAGCATCACATCGAGTACACTCCAAACGGTAAACGCAGTTACAGGAAGTGCAAGATGTATCAGAAGGAACAGGATAGGAGTTGTTACTGAGAGGGGAAGTAAAGTAAGGACTGGAGATAATTAGGGACAGGTTTGGCAGTTACGGCGTTCACATCGCTTCATCCCTCTGCTAGCACAGGGCTGTTGGAAATATGGGTAAAAATGGATTTAAGGTTGGAAGGTCTACGGTAGGAGAAAGTAGGGGACTGACTGAAAATAGGAGAAGTAGACGAAAAAGAAGAAAGTATAGGAAAGAACTCCCTAATAACAGCGCCGAGCCTGTGGGAGCCTGGGAAAAAAGTAGAAATGAAGGGAGTAGTAATTCTACGATCCCTTCTAGCTGTAGGGCGGTGAATACTCTCAGCAAAAACGACGGAACTGTTGATTATATTACGAGGGTATCCTCGTTCAATAAATTTTTCTATATATATATATATATATATATATAACATAAAAAGGATAAATCAGGATGTGGTCAGTTCTTCCACTTCCAGTCAAACTCTTATATACCTTCTCCAGTTGTCTGATATAATTCCTCCATCTTTCAGATACCACATAAATCAACTCGAGAAGGTATGTATGAAACATACAAGACTTAAAGTAGACAAGTTATTTAATGATATATGTTTAAAAGAAGGTGTGCTCCCAAAGTATACCAATACATATACAAATAAATGATCATGAATAAATCGAGGGCCAAGTGGTGATCGAACCCCGGTTATATCAGTTCAGAGGCGAGTACGTTAACCACTGAGCAAACCTGGCCCCCTATCCTTGCCTAACTAATGTTTTTATTTTTCAACCCTTGTAATATGGAATTTATCAAATAAAATAGTACTACTACAAAGAATATACTTTAAAATAAATTATTTGAAGTTTATTTTTGAAATATATCATATCATTTCAGTTGAGGCTGCACACATCTCACCATCTAGTCTGTTATCTGTTACGTAAACAAAAGAACTGGTCCACAGAGACGCATTATCTTCTGCGTCCTGGAAATGACTCATCAACTATCCAGTCATCCTTATCCAAGTACTACTGATAGCGACGTTTGTAAGTTTATCTAAGATAGACGACATAAAGGTCAAAATATCGACAATATTGCAACAAAATGGAACTTCTACACTCAAACTTTACTATAAGCAAACATAAAACTCGTTCACAATCAATTGAGTTTTATTTTAATTTAACTATTAAATTACGAAGTTATAATATCACTCTGCTAAAGTATTATCTAATTTATAGATAATCAATTTAATGTTTTCATTTTTTTAATTGTTGCTATAAACATTGTGTCAGTTATAAAAAACTGATATTATTTATCTATGGCAGTGGGTCCCAAAGTGGTCCACATGGACTCCCAGGGGTCCATAGAGGATTACTGGGGGTCTATGAGGGAAACTAGTATTTTAAGATCTATGGCACGCGATTAGCACTCCATGTTAAGTTTATGAGATCCATAAAGGATTACTGGGGGTCTATGAGGGAAACTAGTATTTTAAGATCTATGGCACGAAATTAGCACTCCATGTTAAGTTTATGAGATCCATAAAGGATTACTGGGGGTCTATGAGGGAAACTAGTATTTTAAGATCTATGGCACGCGATTAGCACTCCATGTTAAGTTTATGAGATCCATAAAGGATTACTGGGGGTCTATGAAGAAAACTAGTATTTTAAGATCTATAGTACACGATTAACACTCCATGTTAAGTTTATGAGGTCTTTAGTCAAATTTTTATGATTTTTACTTTACTATAAGTAAAGTATAGTGATCGTGAAAAAATTCGATCTCGAGATTTTGACGGAATTACATGTTTTGAGGTCCCAGAAGTCGTTTTATGACGTTTTTACTATGATGTCTGTGTGTGTGTGGGTGGGTGGGTGAGTGTGTTAGCATTGCTTGTTACCACGCTACGGTCCAGAATCCTTGATGGATTAAGTTGATATTTTACACAAAAATGGGCCTCATAAAGACGAAGATCCCTATTGTTTGGGAAGAATTATGCATGATGGGAAAGTCACTTTTTTTGCCAAAAACCGTTTTTTTTTAAACATTTATTTCTCCTAAACTGATAACCCTAGAGTTTTGAAATTTTGACATTATCTTTGAGGTTTCAAATGCAACAAACAAAAAATATATTCAGAATTTTAAGACAACAGAAAATATTTTTTTTTCAATAAAATGTAAAAATTTTGACTTATAATTCAATGTCAAACCTTGTGAGAGCGATACAAGTCATACTGTTTGACGGACAAGAATGAAACTATGCCTACAAATAGAACATTATATGGAGAATGAGTTGAGATATTTTTTTTCAAAATTACATTCGCTAAAGGGGCGTTAGAGTACGATTTCTGTTTTCAGAAAATGATTTTTTGACGCTAAACGGTTCGTTAAAAAGTAATGAAAATTTGACCAAAAATGGAACAAACAATTAGCAATTTATAAAAAAAAAATCATGAAGTTTCAATTACGGGAAAGAGCAATAACGATATAAAAACTGTTTGTTTATTCTAGACTAAGAGATCACCTGCTATACTTGTCGAATTTTTTGTATTTTTTTACATTGTTTACATTGACTTAGAAATTTTTTGAGCGAATCCACTGAGATAAAACTGATTTTATAAAGGAACAGTTTAAATTGTTTATTGAATTATATGAGATGTAAGAGGAATAATATTGTGCAGGAAAATGATAACACTCACTCAGAAAAAAATCGTATATACTATGTTATTTGACAAAGGGGAAGGAAAATGATCTTATTAAATACTAAGAAGCTTATTATTATTATTATTTTAAAGATTAAAATTCCCAGTATGATAATTCTATAAAAGACCAAAAATGTAAATGATAATTCATAATCTGAATCTTTCGTTTAGAGATTAATAAATGTAATTATCGTACATCTTTAATTAACAAATCACCTTAAAACAACATTTTCTTCGCAGTTGAAGATGTTTTTCAGAGAAAAAAAGGGTATTTTCCTGTTTTAAATTTAAAAATTTTACTTTAATATTCAAAGTAGAAGGATGTCAAGTAAAGGATGTAAGAAATCTACTGGCTGTTTGAACGAAAGACATTCTCTTGTAGGAGAATAAATCGTTTCAGGAAATGTTCACTTTGGTTTTTCAATAATGTTATTACTGCTGTAGTTATACTAATGCAATTATTTGCAAATAATAAATTATTTGTGATGTACAAAAATAAGCTTATAAAATGATATGTCCTTCAATCACTATCTGTACTACCTCAGGAATGATAGGCTAATAATTATATCCCATTTAGATGTTTACGTTATGCTTAAATGAGACGTTATGTTTTATATACTCAAGAAATTTGACATTAAGTTACTTATAGTAAAGTAGAGTGTAGGCCACTCCATATTTTTTAATGAGCCCTTTAGCGTCAAAAAACATTTTCTGAAAACAGAAATCGTACTGTAACGCCCCTTAGAAGAATGTAATTTTTGAAAAAAAATGTCTGAACTCATTTTACACTTAGTATTCTATCTTTAAACATAGTTTCATTCTGATCCGTCAAACAGTATGGCTTGTATTGCTCTCACAAGCTTTGGGATTGAATTATAAGTAAAAATTTTTATATTTTATTGAAAAAAAAAATATTTGCCGTTGCTTTAAAATTGTGAATATATTTTTCGTTTGTTTCATTTGTAACCTCAAAGATAATACGAAAATTTCAAAACTCTATAACTAGCAGTTTAAGAGGAAAAAATGTTTTCTAAAAACCGGTTTTTGGCAAAAAAAAGTGACTTCCCCGTCATGCATAATTCTTCCCAAACAATTGGGATCATCTACACTATGGGGCCTATTTTTGTGTAAGATATCAACTTGATCCATCAAAGATTCTGGACCGTTGCGTGGTAACAAGCAATGATAACACACTCACCCACACACCCATACACATACACACACAGAAATCATCGAAAAAACATCATAAAACGACTTCTAGGACCTCAAAACATATAATTCCGTCAAAATCTCGAGATCGATTTTTTTCACGATCACTATATTTTACTTATAGTAAGGTAAAAAGTAATAGAACATTTTCAAACATTGGAACTTTATAACAAACTGACTTAAATATTCGGCCTTAACTCAGTTGGGTTTTTGACTCTGACGAAGACCACTTGTTACGGTTGAAAGATCTTAGTCTTGTTTTCCCATTTCTTATTGTGGTTTGATCATTGATTGTTGTTTCACGTGTTTATGTGAAATCTTTATATATATATATATATATATATATATATATATAAATGTAACATGGCGCACTAACCACGTGAAATAAAACAAAAAAGTAGTAATTTCCAAAAAAAAAAAAAATTCATGAAATTTCGATCACGGCAAAGAGCAATAAAACTATAAAAACTGTTTGTTTATCCTAGACTAAGGTATCACCTGCTATACTTGTCGAATTTTTGATATTTTTTTACATTGTTTACAATGACTTAGAAATTTTTTGAGCGAATCCACTTAGATAAAATTGATGTTTATAATGGAAAAATTTAAATAATTCATTGACTTATATGAGATATAAGAGGAATAATGTTTTTAAATGTAATAATTCACTGGCAATAAACATACATTTCGTTTGTCTGCCATGTTATGATAGCAGGACAAAAATAAGACTCAGAATGAATTGGTATATATGATTTTTGACAAATGGAAAGAACGGTGGCTTTTATTAAATACTAGGAACTCATGACACTCCGAGTATAGTAATTCTATAAAAGACCAAAAATATAAAACATCATTCAAAATTGTAAACATCTTTGAGGAAGAATAAATGAAACTATCCGATATCTTAAATTAAGAATTATCATAAAACAACAGTTTTTAACTGCACTTTGGAGTGCAGGCCACTCCAGATTTTTTTGTGATTCGGATTGAATCAAAGTATGTATTTCTTGAATCAAAATAATAATAAAAAAAAATGATTTGGCTACTTCCGAATAGATTCCCAAATTACTAATGAAAATTAATCTCCTAACCGTAATATTTGTAGTATTAACAATTAAATTGAAAATTACAATTGATATAAGAAATATGAAATTTTGATCTTTAGGATCACAATTTAATTTTGTTTTTGATTTTATCAGTTTCATTGGGAGTTATTAGTTCGTTTATTTCTGTCTTCCAAAAAGAACATCATTTAGGGAAATCTTTTGTGTCTTACAAACAAATTAAAAAAGTGATCTTAAATAGTTAAATAATTATATTGTTTAATGTATAATTATATATTCTATTACACTGATAATAATTATTCGACTACATCTATTGTACAACTCAGACGTTAAGATAATTTAAAGCGCTTATGATTTTAAAAGTATATACATTTAGTTTTTATCTTTCTTAATGTTTTCTTGATATAATTTCATCTTTTTGCCTCTATCTATGCTTTAAAAATATATTCAAATTAAAAATGTCTTTGCGATAAGTTTGTTCTGAAGAAAAGGTACAAAATATCTATTTTTGTTCATAAATTTGTCTTAAATCTTCAATGTAGAAGGAGGACAGATAAACTATGTAAGAGATCCACTGGTTATTGGAACAAAAGCCATGTTCTCCTGTAAGAGATTATTTCGTAACTCGATAACTACACTTTCGCTTTTAAAAAATGTTATTACTGCTGTAGTTATACTAATGATATATGCATCGTGGTGTGATATACAAAAATAAGTGTATATATTGATAAGTGGATCAATCATAATCTGTACTGCCTCCAGGAATGAAATACTAATAAACATATCCAATTTAGATATTTATATTATACCGAAATTGGACATTATATATTATACACCCAAGAAGTTTGATATTGGGTTTACTTATGGTAAAGTTGAGTGTAGGTCACTCCAGATTTTTTCTTGTTATATTCAAAACTGATTCTTTTACAATATATTTAAGCATACTTTATCATATATTAATAAAAGAATGTTTTGTTATTGTTTTAAAAAATATATTTGTATTTAGACATCGTTTTAAATATAATGAAATTATCTCATGGTTACCCTTTCCAAAAATTAAACAAAAATATAAACTAAAAATCTGGAGTGGCCTACACTCAACTTTACTATAAGTAAACTTTATATCAATCTTCTTGTGTATATAATATATAATGTCTTATTTAAGTATAATGTAAACATCCAAATGGGAGATGTTTATTAGTCTTTCATTCCTGAGGTAGTACAGATAGTGATAGACCGACTTATCAATATATAAGCTTAATTTTATATATCACACCACTGATGCAAATAATCTCATTAGTATAACTACAGCAGTAATAAGATTTTTGAAAAGCCTAAGTTAAAATTTCTTGATACGAAATAATCTCCTAAAAGAGAACATAGCTTTTGTTCAAATAGCCAGTGAATTTCTAACATCGTTTACCTGACTTCCTTCTACATTAAATATTTATCAAATTTTGAAGTTTAAATCAAATAAATACTCCTATTTATTTTTTTTTTTGTAAAATATCAACTTGATCCATCAAAGATTCTGGACCGTAGCGAGGTAACAAGCAATGCTAACATAATCACCCACCCATTTTTAACGAGTACCTGATATCGTACATTCATAGTAAGAGATCTCTAACGAGTACCTGATATCGTACATCAAGAGTACATCTCTAACGAGAACCTGATATAGTACATTCAGAGTAGATCTATAATGAGTACCTGATATCATACAATCACAGTAGGAGATCTATAACGAGTAACTGATATCGTACAATCACAGTAGGAGATCTATAACGAGTACCTGATATCGTACAATCACAGTAGGAGATCTATAACGAGTACCTCATATCGTACATTCAGAGTAGATCTGTAACGAGTACCTAATATAGTATAATCACATTAGATCTTTAACGAGTTCCTGATATCGTACATCCAGAGTAGATCTATAAAGAGTACCTGATATCGTACATTCAGAGTAGATCTATAATTAGTACCTGATATCGTACAATCACAGTAGGAGATCTATAAGGAGTACCTGATATCGTACAATCACAGTAGGAGATCTATAACGAGTACCTCATATCGTACATTCAGAGTAGATCTGTAACGAGTACCTAATATAGTATAATCACATTAGATCTTTAACGAGTTCCTGATATCGTACATCCAGAGTAGATCTATAAAGAGTACCTGATATCGTACAATCACAGTAGGAGATCTATAATGAGTACCTGATATCGTACAATCACAGTAGGAGATCTATAATGAGTACCTGATATCGTACAATCACAGTAGGAGATCTATAACGAGTACCTGATATCGTACAATCACAGTAGGAGATCTATAATGAGTACCTGATATCGTACAATCACAGTAGGAGATCTATAACGAGTAACTGATATCGTACAATCACAGTAGGAGATCTATAACGAGTACCTGATATCGTACAATCACAGTAGGAGATCTATAACGAGTACCTCATATCGTACATTCAGAGTAGATCTGTAACGAGTACCTAATATAGTATAATCACATTAGATCTTTAACGAGTTCCTGATATCGTACATCCAGAGTAGATCTATAAAGAGTACCTGATATCGTACATCAGAGTAGATCTATAATTAGTACCTGATATCGTACAATCACAGTAGGAGATCTATAAGGAGTACCTGATATCGTACAATCACAGTAGGAGATCTATAATGAGTACCTCATATCGTACATTCAGAGTAGATCTGTAACGAGTACCTAATATAGTATAATCACATTAGATCTTTAACGAGTTCCTGATATCGTACATCCAGAGTAGATCTATAAAGAGTACCTGATATCGTACATTCAGAGTAGATCTATAATGAGTACCTGATATCGTACAATCACAGTAGGAGATCTATAAGGAGTACCTGATATCGTACAATCACAGTAGGAGATCTATAACGAGTACCTGATATCGTACAATCATAGTAGGAGATCTATAATGAGTACCTGATATCGTACAATCACAGTAGGAGATCTATAACGAGTACCTGATATCGTACAATCACAGTAGGAGATCTATAATGAGTACCTGATATCGTACATCCAGAGTAGATCTATAATTAGTACCTGATATCGTACAATCACAGTAGGAGATCTATAAGGAGTACCTGATATCGTACAATCACAGTAGGAGATCTATAACGAGTACCTGATATCGTACAATCACAGTAGGAGATCTATAATGAGTACCTGATATCGTACAATCACAGTAGGAGATCTATAATGAGTACCTGATATCGTACAATCACAGTAGGAGATCTATAATGAGTACCTGATATCGTACAATCACAGTAGGAGATCTATAACGAGTACCTGATATCGTACAATCACAGTAGGAGATCTATAATGAGTACCTGTTATCGTACAATCACAGTAGGAGATCTATAATGAGTACCTGATATCGTACAATCACAGTAGGAGATCTATAATGAGTACCTGATATCGTACAATCACAGTAGGAGATCTATAATGAGTACCTGATATCGTACAATCACAGTAGGAGATCTATAATGAGTACCTGATATCGTACATTCAGAGTAGATCTATAATTAGTACCTGATATCATACAATCACAGTAGGAGATCTATAAGGAGTAACTGATATCGTACAATCACAGTAGGAGATCTATAACGAGTACCTGATATCGTACAATCACAGTAGGAGATCTATAATGAGTACCTGATATCGTACAATCACAGTAGGAGATCTATAATGAGTACCTGATATCGTACAATACAGTAGGAGATCTATAATGAGTACCTGATATCGTACAATCACAGTAGGAGATCTATAATGAGTACCTGATATCGTACAATCACAGTAGGAGATCTATAATGAGTACCTGATATCGTACAATCACAGTAGGAGATCTATAATGAGTACCTGATATCGTACAATCACAGTAGGAGATCTATAATGAGTACCTGATATCGTACAATCACAGTAGGAGATCTATAATGAGTACCTGATATCGTACAATCACAGTAGGAGATCTATAATGAGTACCTGATATCGTACAATCACAGTAGGAGATCTATAATGAGTACCTGATATCGTACATCCAGAGTAGGAGATTTTTAGCCAAGGATATGAGACCAATTTTTAACCATTGCAAAGTCCTTTTAACAGTACATAATATTGTGGTGGAGTCCTCGTTACATCGAAGATCAAGATAAAAAGCAGGAGTATCGAAGAGAATATGCTGGAGTATCGAAGAGAATATGCTGGAGTATCGAAGAGAATATGCTGGAGTATCCAAGAGAATATGCTGGAGTATCGAAGAGAATATGCTGGAGTATCCAAGAGAATATGCTGGAGTATCGAAGAGAATATGCTGGAGTATCCATGAAAAAACGCAGGATTATCCAAGAGAATATGCTGGAGTATCCAAGAGAATTAGCAGGAGTACCTGCTGACTTGAAATTAGCAGTAAAAACAAAAAAAAAAGATAAAGAAATTATAAACTTTATTAAGAAGTACGGAAAATAAAAACCGTAAATATAAGTTCGAAATATATCAAAAAATGTTACTCAAATTAGGATTGAATTGATGGTGGCTCATAGCGCTAAAGTCTCCAAGGCGATGCGTTGAGGAAAAAAAGAAAAACTAAAGCTATTTACATTTACTCATTTACTTATTCAGAGACTATTTTTATTTATGAAAAGTAAAATGCGTTAAAGAAGAGTTGTTTTGCATTGTCATAGCGTGTCGTTTTTATCTGTATCAGTTACTAATTTACATAGATTGATAGTGAGGAGTATCCTTGGCTGGTATATGCTGGCTTTGTGGTTTCAAACGTATTTCTTGAATACATTTCTTTAATTTTTGTTAATTTCAACCTATATTCTCATATTGAGTAGATTCACAGCAATGTGGTAGAAATTTATATAAATGATATCAATTAAATGTGTAAACTAATCAATGTTGATTTTTTTTTATGTTTTCCTCACGGGTAGTAACTCTACCATGAGAGTTTATTTTTGTTAACCTGTTCCCATTTGATTACAGGTTTTCTCATTCAGTGTTATTTGAACTCCATATATGTAGTTATAATTCATCAATTGGTAGGTTGTTTATAAAACCAAAGAAGTCTTTGTTGTACTTAGTGATTAGGTTTTTTTTCTTATGATGTTAAAATTAGTTTGACAGAAGTCTTATATCACTGAAGAAAGAGGATGATTTTAGTATAAATACATAAACATAAAAACTGTCCCATAAGCCATCATGATTTAAAAACCTGAAAACGGAAAAAAAAGAGAGAGAAAGAAAGAAAGAAAGGAAGGAAGAAGGAAAGAAAGAGAGATAGATAGATAGAGAGAGAGAGAGAGAGAGAGAGAGAGGGAGAGAGAAAAAGAAAGAAAGAAAGAGAGAGACAGAGAGAAAAGAAAGAAAGAGAGAGACAGAGAGAAAAGAAAGAAAGAGAGAGACAGAGAGAAAAGAAAGAAAGAAAGAATGAAGAAAGAAAAGAAAGAGAGAAACAGAGAGAGAGAGAGAGAGCGATTGACAGAGAGAATTTGTTTGAAAATAATAAATTCCAAACGATTAAAGCACTTCTTTGATTATGATAAATCAAAATTTATGACTCTCAACGTGGTATCTTCATTGTGTGGAATCACAAAAAGCCAATCTCTTTCGCCAATATGAATTAAATATAATAAAAATAATAGTATTTAAATACCAATGCAATTTTAAATGATATAATAATGGTAAAAGCACGAACTTAAATACAGTTAACTAAATTTAAAACCTTATAGAAACAAGAACTTTTTTTATCACCCTGGCTTACGTAGGAATAACAAAAATTAAGTGACAAATTTATTATTAATGCTAACTTCTGCATTTGCGAAATATTAATAATGAAGGTAGTAAGTTGGTATTGATCCTTTTTATGGTTTTCTTAAAAATTAATAATATAAAATATGTTTTATAAATATGTGGATTTTATTATTTGTACAAAAGCTTTTACAGAGTTCTACGTTACCAACCTACATCTCTGGCATTATTGTGCATCCACAACAGGAAGACCTTTACCCCAGGTTGTGAACATCTGTTTTCGATAATTTAATCGGTCTTGATTGTCTAAAAATAAGGAAAACTCTATTTTTGGACAAGAGAATTGTTTTACATTTTTTTATAAAGTATTTTATTAGTAAATATTAATATTCTATGGAATTAGAAAAGTTAAAAATTGGTTGTTTTTATTATTATTGGCTAAACTGACGGCTGACAGTTGACATGGCAGATAACAGCTGGTGATTACAGAAGTGATATCTCAGACCCACTTCTTCTGTGGCCTTCGCCGAGTAAAGTGTACTTCCTTGGCAGATTGCTTTTCTTTCTCTCTATTTTAATTAATTATTAGTTACTTTGAAAACCGTAATTCCTTCTATAAGATTCACTATTAGTTAAACTTCGACATAACATCATGGTAATATTTATCAATATTGTTTATTTATTAATAATTCGTAATTTTGAGACAATTCGAGTATGACCCTGAAGTATGTTTCCAGTAATTAGAGTGTTGTGTAATTGTCTATCAGTTTTTATTAGTGCATTTATCACTTTCTAATGATAATTCGTAACAACCTGTTTCTTTTATTATATACATACTATGATAAATATAAACTAAATGTAATTTTAGGTTGCACCTATTCGAGTAGTAGTGACTGGGGCTGCAGGACAGATTGCATACTCCCTTATATCTATACTGGCAAAAGGTGATGTCTTTGGAAAAGATCAACCTCTTATTCTCCACCTCCTCGACATTCCACCAATGATGGAAGTTTTAGGTGGAGTCGTTATGGAAATTGCTGACTTTGCATTACCGCTTGTTCATGGTATTTATATTATTATATATATATATATAAAAGTTTCTATTTGTTTTTAATACCAATAAGTAGATATATTTTTGTATAAGATGTAATTTGAAATTTGTGAAAACATTTTAAAATTTATTGCATCTCCAGTAAAAATCTTATCAGTCAATCAAGTGATTACAATGAACAGACTTCCCAGAGTTCATTATTTATATTAATCAAATCATTAGATTGATATCGAACAATCGAAATTTCTTTAAACTTTTTTTCATATTTGTAAATTCACTGTGTCAACTTACCTCAAACTGTTAATTTGAAACTTGTAAACGTGGTTATTAACTTTTTTGTATAAAGTATTACCTTCGTTTTAGTATCACCATTTAATTATGGGTACTGCATTACTGTACTATCACTACCCGCAAAGAAAGATATCTGTAAGGGCTATGAGACTGTCAAATTAGATTTGATTGGTTAATAGAATTTATGATTGTTAAGGAAAATTAAATGCATATCCTGCCCTGACAGTTTGAAATAGCAATATAAATTATATTCCAATATATAATTTATATATTGCTTTATATAGCAATATAAAATGTTTTATTGCCAGATAAGAACGAGTTGAGACCTGCGTGTTTATGTAATGCTATCTTAAAACTCATTATTGAAATAATACTACTATTTTTAATAATGTAATGTTTCATAGTTACATAACCTTCTATCTATCAGTAGAAGGTTTTTAACAGTCCAGATTATTAGTTCGTTTATATAATGTAAATTTCATTTTCTAAATAAAAAAAAATTACTGCTGCCTATGAAAAAGGTTTTAAAATAAAACCGAAATATTGGTATTGAGAGTTTGATTTTGAACCTAGAAAATTGACCGAATCCCGATTTAAACAATTTTTGGCGAAACTTTGGCTTATAAACAGGAGTGTAGTTTCTTTTGATCAAAAATCCTCAAGAAACCCATCATTGATCTTTATATATATGTTAATATAAATAAATGTTCTAACCATAATAAGAAATGAGAAAGAAGTACCATAGTAAGAAATGAGAAAGAAAGAAGTACCTATCGCTCTTTCTCTCTCTACCATTCTGTCTACTTTTCTCACTCTGAGTACCTATCGCTCTTTCTCTCTCTACCATTCTATCTACTTTTCTCACTCTAAGTACCTATCTCTCTTTCTCTCTCTACCATTCTATCTACTTTTCTCACTCTAAGTACCTATCTCTCTTTCTCTCTCTACCATTCTATCTACTTTTCTCACTCTAAGTACCTATCTCTCTTTCTCTCTCTACCATTCTATCTACTTTTCTCACTCTAAGTACCTATCTCTCTTTCTCTCTCTACCATTCTATCTACTTTTCTCGCTCTAAGTACCTATCTCTCTCTTTATCTCTCTTTGCCATATTTTATCTGCTTAAATCAACTGATATTATAATTCTTAAATATTCGTTCCTTGGAGAGGACGTTAAGCCGTTGTTTCCGAGACTTTACGATGTCAGTTACTTTTTAAATATTCCTATTCTAAAAAAAATACTTGAATTAATCAAAATGTACGACTCCAAATGTATCAGGTTTATTGTGTGGTAGCACCTTTGAGCTACCACATAATATCTTTGGCCTATGTGTGTTCTCACGTGCAATGATTACTACCTAATTCTTAAATATACATATTTTCGCTCTTTGGGTATTGTTAATTTTTCCTTCATCATAGATATTGTCCCAACTTCGGATCTGTCGGTTGCCTTTAAGGATGTAGAAGCTGCCTTTATGGTTGGTTCAATGCCCAGGAAACAAGGAATGGAAAGGAAAGAACTGCTCTCTGCCAATATTAAAATCTTCAAAGATCAAGTAAGCCATTTATTCACTACTATTTAAAAAAATCTGGAGTGGCCTACACTCAACTTTACTATAAGTATCTTAATATTAAATTTCTTGAGTATATAATATATAACATCTCATTTAAGCATAATGTAAACATCTAAATGGGATATGATTATTAGTCTTTCATACCTGAGGTAGTACAGATAGTGATAGAAGGACATATCAATATATAAGCTTATTTTTGTACATCACACAGCTGATGCAAATAATTTCATTAGTATAAGTACAGCAGTAATAACATTTTTGAAAAACCAAAGTGAACATTTCTTGATACGAAATATTCTCCTACAAGAGAACATGGCTTTTGTTCAAATACCCAGTGGCTTTCTTACATCGTTTACTTGACATCCTTCTACATTGAATATTAAAGTAAAATTTTCAAATTTAAAACAGGAAAATGCCCTTTTTTTCTCTGAAAAACATCATAAACAGCGAAGAAAAAATGTTGTTTTAAGATTATTTATAATTAAAGATGTACGATAATTACATTTATTAACCTCCAAACGAAAGATTTCAATTTTGAATTATCTTTTACATTTAATGAGTGGCTTAAGTTTGAGATTTTTAGTTATAATGAAAATGAAAGAATGTCTCTCAAATCGTTCAACACTCTTACGTATATATTCTATTGAAACCTATGCCTGTTTCCAGTTTAACACCTTTTCGAATTAATTTTTTCAATTTTCTCACCTCTGACTTCCATAAGTTCGGGACAAGATACATCAGTTCTCCAAAATTTTTATTCTTGTACTACGACATGTTTCAGTCATCATCAACCATTCTCAAGGATATTATTTACAAAGGTAGATTCACAACTTACATAAAACTAATACAATTCTAAACCAAGAAACTCGAATAAACTATACACAAAGTCAACTGCACGTAATCATAACAACGGAAGTTGTTATATATCATTGGTCAAACAATCTACCAATCATAACAAACAATTATATATCATCCAATTAAATGAAACAGTTCCACGAACCAAATAAACTATCTTCACGTAAAGAACAATAATCTGTTTCATTCTGTGTGTTCTTTTTGTGAATATAGTTTATTATATATTTAGTATTTATTTAAAATATTTTAAAAATGTAGAGAAAATATTTGTTTTATTTAGTGATTTTTTCTGTTATCCATTATTAGGACAACGGCCAAATACATGTTGAATAAAACCATGTGAAATTATTTTAGGAAAAGTATTAAGTTTCCACACAAAAAAGTTTATTACAAGAAACTAAACAACGCGTTTCGAACACTTGATGTTCTTCTTCAGGTTACATTTAGAAAAAATATATATGCATTTAAGAGCTTTGGAAACATAGGAGCGAATTAATTAAAATGAATAAATCTGACACTATTGAGTGATAACGGGAATAATATTGAAATGGCTTAAATTGATCCTTATTCCCATTATCACTCAATAGTGTCAGATTTATTAATTTTAATTAATTTGTTCCTATGTTTCCAAAGCTCTTAAATGCATATATATTTTTTTCTAAATGTAACCTGAAGAAGAACATTAAGTGTTCGAAACGCGTTGTTTAGTTTTTTGTATGGAGACTTAATACTTTTCCTAACTTGAGTAAATACCACACTATAACAGATTGCATAGTTAATAAACCATGTGAAATTGTTGTAGTCGGTAGTGTCATGGTTTGTCCATGACTAGGAGTGTTGAATCCAAGAAATGGCTCTATATTTATTTGCCTTTTTGGATTTCATACACTTTAGTTACTTGTAAAGCCTGTAGGTGTTGGTGTTACCCATACCCAAATCTATAAATTTGTGGATATGGGTAAAAACCCATTTTATAACTTACTCATAAAATGTTAGCCAGAGATAACCAACTCAGTAATGTTCGTGTTAGGTGCATCTGTTGTAGTAACAGCAAAAATAAGATGGAGTCACTTGGTCCGTAAACTTTCTAGGCCCTGATTGTTTGTGTTGTATAAATTTTGGACAGCTGATTTTTTTTTTTTTTTTTTTTTTGGCAGCTGTAATAATATTAGAAGTTAATTCTCCTTTTATTTATTTTTATTCATAGAAATAGAAAAATATATATATATATTACTATTTGTGACAGATAATTCTATTACATAATTTCAGTATTTCATTTTGTAATAGAAGTTTATTATAAAATGGAAACATATTCAGCTTTTTATTGCCCTATACCTCAGCCAGTACTTTCAGTCAATCAGTCAATACCCTCAGTCAATCAGCACTCTTCAAAGTTGTCTGGTACATCTATTTCGTTTCTTTCTCAGATTGCCTCTTTACACTACTGTATGCATATAATAAGAAAATAACTGAGCAAGACAGATGTAGTTCAGTTGAATTCAGTTGAATCGTCAGAACTAAGAATTATTCTGCCATTTCTCGTTCCTTTGTTGTAGTTATCTGTACAAATGAAACAAATGTTTTGTGTACACATTACTTAAAACTGACTTATTTCAAGACATCTTTACATTTTATACATTAGAGAAACCGAAACCAAAAAATTATTGTCTGCTAGTTCGCAAAATTTTGCCATAATCAAACTCAGCCACCATATGTCATAACGAAATGAAACTTTGGCAGTATATTTGTGTTTGTCTAGGTTAGGTTAGGTTACAGTGGCCGTCCCGAGAGAGAACACACATAGGCAGCAAGCTGGCCCCTTGTGATACCACAAAAAGAGAGAATTATTTGCCCTTTAAAAACATATATATATTGTAATGTAAGGGATGTCATTTATTTTGTAGATCTTATTATATACTTCTAGATTATATAGAATAACAGTAGGTTATTGATCAGCACTTTGTTTAAATTCCATTTTTAAAAGCGAAGTAAACTTTACCGAATTTCTTTAATATATCGCATAAGTACTCATTACTGATTAATCGTAAATAAATGAAATGATATATTTTTTTTTTTTGAAGTAGAATATTCCTCATTCTCTCTCTCTCTCTTTCTTTATAATAAGCAATGTTAGGAAAAGGATTAAGTCTTCACACAAAAAAATTTATTACTAGAAACTTAACAACGCGTTTCGAACACTTGATGTTCTTCTTCAGGTTACATCTGCTCTGCTGGGATGGACTCCTTGCAACAACTACCCCAGCAGAGCAGATGTAACCTGAAGAAGAACATCAAGTGTTCGAAACGCGTTGTTTAGTTTCTAGTAACAAACTTTTTTGTGTGGAGACTTAATCCTTTTCCTAACATGAGTAAATACCAGAAAATAACAGATTGCACAGTTAATGAAACTGTGTAGGGTCTCCAACCGTCTCTGAACCAGTGTGCTTGGTTTCCCTCTCTTATCTCTCCTGAAGACGGTTGAAACCGAAAATTAGAGACTGTAAGTGTGTTCTTTTGATTTCTCTATGTTTCTATTTCTATATTGAACTATATATATAATGCATATACTCGTAATAACACTAAATGTAACTGACCACAAAATGTAAGTGAACTAACATAGTTACCTCTAAATAGTAACTGATTACTCATGATAACCACTACATATTAACTAAATTCACATACTAAATGATTAAAGAAGTAGAGAAGTAAACACCAGCATTTATAGGATTGTATTATTTTTTTCACATATGTGTTGTTTTTTTTACAGGGCCAAGCTCTAGATAAATACGCCAAGAAAACGGTTAAAGTGTTAGTAGTTGGAAACCCAGCCAACACAAACGCCCTTATCTGCTCCAAATACGCACCATCTATACCGAAAGAGAACTTCAGCGCTATGACACGTCTCGATCAGAACAGAGCCCAAAGCCTGTTGGCCAGCCGCCTGGGTGTCAATGTATCCAATGTTCGTAACGTAACTGTTTGGGGTAACCATTCGTCGACGCAGTTTCCTGATGCTCTTCATGCTTCTGTTGTCATGAATGGTGCTGTTGTAAAGGCCACTGATGCAGTCAAGGATTTGAAGTGGCTCACAACTGATTTTGTCTCTGTCAGTATTATTCAAAATATTTCTATATTTCGTAGTAGTATTACAGAGGGGGTTAGGTAGCCCTGAGATTCCCAAAGTGGGTTCCGCGGAACCTAGAGGTTCCTTAACGGACTGTCTGGGGTTCCGCTAAAAACATGTAGAAAAAAAAATTGTCTAAATTTTTTTTCTTTAGTAGTATGGATTTATTCTGTGTGTTTTATGAATCATGAAACCGAATAATGCTTGTGCACATAAGTAGAAGTGGTCAAAATTTTATTCATATTTAGGATGAATCACTAGTCAGTTTTTGGAGCTATCTGATTCCCCGAATGAACTTCTATTGCAAAAATAGCACTTGATACATTGCTATCAATACAATGATAAGTGGCAGTATACACTGCCACTTCCCACTACCTACTTATGTGAAACCGGATTTTCCTTTTAAACTGCCATAAAAACTAAATATCAAAGTAAACTTAATGCTCTGATGACAT
The DNA here is from genome assembly GCA_026182355.1 of Hermatobates lingyangjiaoensis. Lineage (NCBI taxonomy): Eukaryota > Metazoa > Arthropoda > Insecta > Hemiptera > Hermatobatidae > Hermatobates > Hermatobates lingyangjiaoensis. The sequence goes on along the minus strand of JAPFBL010000474.1, from coordinate 397,727 downwards.
GAGAATCAAACTTTCAACTATAAAACCTATAAAAACTATAAAAACTAAAAAATACTAAAAACTATAAAACCAAAATTGATTACAAAATAAACTGTGTTAAAGTTGCTAATAGTTCTGTTTCATGTGTTATGTTCTTGTGGAAGATATGATAGTTAAAATCTTTTAGTTTTGAATTTTTCTTCGAAAAATACACTTTGCAGTAATATTACTTTTTACTTGTTTTTAAACATGCATACTATTTATAAAAGCGTATGCAAATATTTATATTATTATTGTATAAAATCAGTAGAATCTGGGGTTTCTGAGAAAGTTGCTGTAGCAAAAATCTGGAGTGGCCTACACTCAACTTTCCTATAAGTAAACTTAATAAAATCTTCATGGGTATATATAATATTTCATTTAAGCATAATGTAAACATCTAAATGGGAGATGTTTATTAGTCCTTCATTCCTGAGGTAGTACAGAGTGATTGATCGACTAATCAATATATAAGCTTATTTTTGTATATCACACCACTGATGCAAATAATCCCATTACTATAACTACAGCAGTAGTAACATTTTTGAAAAGCCAAATTGAAAATTCCTTGATACGAAATAATCCCCTACAAGAGAATATGGCTTTTGTTCAAGTAGTCCGTGGATTTCTTACATCGTTTAACTTGATCTCCTTTTAGATTGAATATTTGAGTCAAATTTTCAAATTTAAAACAATAAAATACTTTTATTTTCTCTGAAAAAATAAAACTATTTTGATTTGTGTAAATTCCTGGTACAATATAAACCTTACAATGATAAAATAGAAGAGGTTGGTGTTTTCTAACATGGAACTCTTTCACCACGTCACGAGAAACCAACCGCATCCGCAAGTATGATGAAAACGTGGCAGTCCTCTTGAAATGGTCAAGGTGGACCTGGGCTATGTTAAACATGTTTTGACTCTATGTTTATCTAGGTCTTTCGGCAATACCACCAATATCAAATCAGGCCGATGAATTCAAACTGAAAATGAGTTGGAAGCTCCTGCTGTGACTACACATGGGTGGGTCTTCACGATACTGCATTTCTCATCATGACACACTCACATCAGTATCAGATCAGGTTAGCCATTCAAACTGAAAATGAGTTGGAAGCTCCTGCTGTGACTACACATGGGTGGGTCTTCACGATACTGCATTTCTCATCATGACACACTCACATCAGTATCAGATCAGGTTAGCCATTCAAACTGAAAATGAGTTGGAAGCTCCTGCTGTGACTACACATGGGTGGGTCTTCACGATACTACATTTCTCATCATGACACACTCACATCAGTATCAGATCAACTTACAAAAACAGATCAAAACTAATAATTAACTAAAAACTTTATACAAGGGTACTTCCATTCCAGCTTCCAGCACGAAACTTATACTTAATCTTAAAACTACCCCATTGAGGTACTAAAAAAAAAAAACATAGTCTTTTTACTCATTTCTTATTGCGGTTCGAACATAGATTCATATATAACGAGTTAAAATTAAATTAGTTTTATTTTATTTAGAATTATAAATTGTTATATTTGTGATAACAATTATATTATTATATTATTTGTGAATATGTGAAGTGAAATGTAAAAAAAAACACTCGTAATAACAGGAAGAATGAATTCTTTATGTTACTCGATATCAGTTGGGGGTCGTTACGAGAGTCTTATCTCTAATTGATAAGAGAACTGTATCTTCTTTATCTGCTTATTCATTGTCAATCGGGTCATTTATTCTGAAGGATGATGCTAAGGCAGTGTTCTAACACTCATAAATCATAGTTTATTAATAAGCGTTTGAAAGCAGGGATTCTAAGACTTGTTCACCAGCGTGATTCTTTTATTTATATATTTATTTTTAGTATCCTAAAAAAAAATTTACATAACGATCTAAAATTTTCGTAAAATAGTTCGTATGATTCTTCTCCTTCGCCTTTACTCCCGCTGTCTGTTCTGTTAAGTTTAATTACTTTAATTTAATGAATTCCGTTCTTATAGTGCAGGGGTGCCTAGGATCCTTGATAGTCAGTGCCATTTTTCAAAATTTGAAATGTTTCGCGATCCACAATTAAATACTTATTTAAAAAATACATAAGGAATATAAATACGGAACGATAATAATTCTTTAAAAATAATAGCTCAAAAATGAAAAGGGAACTTAGGTACTTAATTGAGAGTCACAAATAATTCTTGAAATAGACAGACGTACGTGGCTCGCGACAAGGATATATTGCATGGTTTCAGCAGCCCTTCGCTGTATATTGAATCAGTTTATATCAAAATTCCTTATAAAAATGGAGCATGTGGTAAATTACTCCCTGTGAGTAGGAGATTGTTTTTTACCCCTATCAAGAGTTTTTTTACCTCTTTTCTTCAGGGGTTTGGAGGTAAGAAAACCACACCTCTGCAAGCATCAAATAAACAATGTAATGTCCGCGTATTCACCTTTTGACCTCTGTAAGCATCAAATAAACGATTTAATGTCTGCGTACTGACCTTTTTTTTTGGTCAAAATGCTAACATTATCGAAACTAAAAGACAAAGGCACATAGTTCAAGGATTAATATTCTAAATTGTTTTTTATGTAAAATTTTAGATTCTTGATAGTTTTACATCGTACAAAATGCCTCAAACCGCCCTTTGCCACGTGCTACTCTTGCGGAAGATGCCTCTTTTATATGCCAAACTATAATAACAATTAATGTATAACACTTGTACCTTCTCCTCCCCTTACTTCTAGACGACATTAATATTTACAATGATTCATAACGCGCTGATATATATATATTAGATATATATATATATATATGGGGAGCAGGCCTTCATTTATACAAGTTCTATTAAAACTTATGCCTATTTCTAATTTAACACCTTTTCGGATTAATATTTCCAATCTTCTCACCTCTGGCTTCCATAAGTTCGGGACAATATATATCAGTTCTCCGAAATTTTTATTTTTATATACCAATATGTTTCGGTCCACATCGACCATTTTCAAGGCTATTTTTATACAGGTAGTTTCACAACATACATAATGATACAAAACTAAACAATTACTAAAATAAACACACAAAGTCAACAAGCATAATCGTAAAAAGGGGGAAAGTTGTAAACAGGTATCGGCAAGGTGAGGTTTCCCCAGGGTTCTTAAACGTGGATTATTCTAAATTAAATTTGGGTTATTTAAATTAAACGTGGATTATTCTAAATTAAATTTGGGTTATTTAAATTAAACTTGGATTATTCTAAATTAAATATGAGTTATTTAAATTAAACTTGGAATATTTTAAATTAAGTTTGGGCTGTTTTAAATTAAACTTGGAATATTTTAAATTAAATTTGATTTATTTTAAATTAAACTTGGAATATTCTAAATTAAACTTGGATTATTGCATGTGCAATCTGTTATAGTGTGATATATACTCTTCTTAGGAGATTTCAAAAATTACGTCTACACGCAAAAAAAATTTAATTTGTTTTTGTAATGGTTCAGGCTTAATTAAGTCATTTTTCATACTAATTCCCAAGTTAAAAACCGCAATATTAACATTCAACATTCATATATTGTATCCAATTTCAAATAATTCTTTCTGATGTTCTTAAAGCTCTCAGATATATATATATATTATGTAAACCTGAAGAAGAAAATTTAAGTGTTCGAAACGCGTTGTTAGTTTTCATATTAAATTTTTGTGTGGAATCGTAATTTTTGAAATCCCCCCCCCCCCCCCCAAACTTAGATTATTTTAAATTAACCAGAAAAAAATTATAGATACACCTGGATAAGAACATTACGTGGCGAAACGCTCTGTTTAGTTGATGTGAAAATGTATTCTGTAGTAAGTGAATGGTACCTGTTTTTTTTTTTCAACTTGTACCACTTTATTGTATAATGTGCAATATATACAGTTATACAATTGTGTTAAATATATACAATGGTATGGGATATGTATTTAAGTTAATTTATACATTAATGCAATAACAAAATAAATTATGTAGCGGGTATATAACTTATAATTCATACATAATCAATTAGATTACACGCATTTTACAAAATATAGTATAACATCTGAATATATTCAGTACAATGTTTAAATATTTACAATAATTCAAATTCAATTTGATTTAGGGGCTTAATTAAAGTTGCACGAATATCGATTAGTAAAAGCTCCTGTTTTGTTGGTGGCCAATTGTAAAGCTGTTGTCTGCTTCTTTCCACTATAGGGCAGCTAAATATTAATATTAATTAATTAATTCAGAACTGGCGAATTCCTTATCGACTGGTAGAGTGAAGGTTTTGTTATTTCTTGTAATTCCTCTTAATTAATTCTATAATTAACTATGATGATAGGGGCCAGGTCAGCTCAGTGGTTACGTGCTCGCCTCTGAACTGATAGGACCGGGGTTCGATCCTCACCTGGCCCTCGATTTATTCACGCGGGAGGTGAATAAATCTGAGCGCGTCGTCCTTCGGAGAAGGACGTTAAACCGTCGGTCCCGAGCCTGTACGATGTCAGGTACTCGTTAAAGATCCCTACTCTAAATACACTTGAGTTAGGCAAAATTTAGGACTCCCACTGTAGAATCAATCTTCATTGTGTGGTATCACAAAGGGCCCAGCCTACGTGTGTTCCCTTGTGGGACTGCCACTGCAACCTAACCTAACTATGATGATTACCTCCCTAGGATATATTGCTTCTCATTCAGTGACTTATTAGTCAAAATGATTCAGGAGTTTACATATTAATGTATGAGGAAGCCCAGCTGCTCTGGCCCAGATATGTATCTATAGTGGCTACTATTCTCCCAGACTTAATGAATGTATTTATAATGGGCTTTAAGTGACGACTATAGTTACAAGAATGCTGCATAATAAAGCTATAGACCTGTGGTTCCCAAAGTTGTATACATGGACCCGCAGGGGTCCATAGAGGATTACTGGGGGTCCATGAGGAAAACTAATATTTTAAGGTCCATGACACGCAGTTAGCGCTCCATAATAAGTTTATATGCATATATCTGAATAGCATAATTAAAAGTTTGTCAAATTATAGCAAGAACGTTAGAATATTCAAATTTATAAAGCATTAGACTCAATATTCTAGTCAGTTTGTATAATGTTTTAAAATGTTCGGTTACATTTTTTTTGCTAAATTTAAAACTGATTCTTCTACAATGTATTTCAATATACTTAATAAAATTTTAATGAAAGAATATTTTGTTAATTTTTTTAAAAAGATTTTTCTATTTCAACATCACGTTGTAAATGAAATGAAATTATTTCTTAGTTAGAGTTTTCATTTGCCTAAAAAAATAATTTACACGAGCATTATTAGGTATGTTTTTTCATGGGATGGAGTGAGGTTTTACAGATGGTAATGTAGCTCTCGGGGGGTACACAGGCAAACAAAGATTGGTAACTCCTCCTATAGACTAAAGGATGTTGTTAAACAGATGGTAATGTAGCTCTCGGGGGGTACACAGGCAAACAAAGATTGGTAACTCCTCCTATAGACTAAAGGATGTTGTTAAACAGATGGTATTGTAGCTCTCGGGGGGTACACAGGCAAACAAAGATTGGTAACTCCTCCTATAGACTAAAGGATGTTGTTAAACAGATGGTATTGTAGCTCTCAGGGGTACACAGGCAAACAAAGAGTGGTAACTCCCTGCTATAGACTAAAGGATGTTGTTAAAACAGATGGTAATGTAGCTCTCAGGGGTACACAGGCAAACAAAGATTGTTAACTCCTCCTATAGACTAAAGGATGTTGTTAAACAGATGGTAATGTAGCTCTCAGGGGGTACAGAGGCAAACAAAGAGTGGTAACTCCCTGCTATAGACTAAAGGATGTTGTTAAACAGATGGTATTGTAGCTCTCAGGGGTACACAGGCAAACAAAGATTGGTAATACCTCCTATAGTCTAAAGGATGTTGCTAAACAGATGGTAATGTAGCTCTTAGGGGGTACAGAGGCAAACAAAGAGTAGTAACTCCCTGCTATAGACTAAAGGATGTTGCTAAACAGATGGTAATTTGTTGCAGACTGTGCAAAAGCGAGGAGCCGCTGTAATCGCTGCCAGGAAGATGTCTTCAGCCATGTCTGCTGCTAAAGCTGCTGCTGACCATATGCGTGACCTCTGGCAGGGCACAGGACCTGATAGTCATGTCAGCATGGCTGTCCTCTCCGATGGCTCCTACGGCGTCCCTAAGGACCTTATGTTCTCCTTCCCTGTCACTATCAAACCTGGCGGCCAGTGGTCCATTGTTCAGGTCCTACTTTTATAAACATTTTTTTATTTTTTTTTTGTTCTAAGATGAAATGTTATATACCCAACTCCTTTAAATCTTTCGCCTTTTTACTAAGATATCTGTGGAGGGGGACAACTCAATGCTCCTATACTGGTACTCATTCATAATGAGCCCTGACTCGGGGGAATGGGCTTTCCCTACGGGGGGATGACTCATCTCCTAAGAGTCGTATGGTAGTCCCTTAAACTGTCAGCTAGTAGGTGCGGGTCAATAATATCCCCCCCCCCAAACACACGTTGTTCCATTTTAGTTCTCTATTTTTCTTATAATATTGTATAAGCTGACATCTTCATCTCTAAACTGGTAGATCAAGAATAAATTTACATCATTATTGAAGAATTAACGATCAGACCACTACAGGGAATTATTAATTAATTTAAAAGGTAGAACTCTACGGGGAGTACAGCACGTTAAAGTTGTAAAAATTTCAAAAACGATTGTTCTAACCAATTAGAACAGTTAGATACCGCTCTGGTCCTCGATTTTAGTTCTCTATTTTTTATTTTTTATTTTTATAATATCACATAATTACTGATTAACCTCCAAACCACAATAAGAAATGAGAAAAAAGACGACTAAGATCTTTTCAACTGTAAAAAGTGTTCTTCGTCAAAGTCAAATCCCAACTGATTTGGGATTTGGCTCTGATAAAGACCTCTTGTTACGGTTGAAATATCTTAGTCTTTTTTCTCTATAAAGAATGTGTCTTTATAATATTACCTTAATACAATTGTATTTAAGCTGTCATTTCTTTTAAAGTTTATATTCCTAAAATTATTTATTTTAAACCTCTAAAGCCGTGATTCCCAACCACTGTGCCGCGGCACACCTTTAAATGTAATTTATATATATATATATATATATATATACACGTTTCACGATGAATCACAAACACAGAACTAAGGAACAAACAGACTTACTGTCTCTAATTTTCGTTTGAGCCGTCATCAGGAGAGTTGAGATAGGGACACCAAGCGCAGTTGTGAAGCGACGGTTGGAGACCAACCGTGAAACGTTTTTTTATTTGTTTGAAACCGTGGATTTTTTTTTACCCATAGTCGAAATAACTGATTTATCAATAAATTCCTCTCTGTTACTGTACAACCGTGAAACGTTTTTTTATTTGTTTGAAACCGTGGATTTTTTTTTACCCATAATCGAAATAACTGATTTATCAATAAATTCCTCTCTGTTACTGTACATATTAAAATGTAATAAATAACCAAATAGTAGTAATAGTAGTGCTAATTGTAAAACAATCATGTTGTAGCCCTGAAGATGACATAAATATATGTCAAAAGGACTAGTTTAAAATCATTAGACCTCAACCCTCAAATAATTACATCATATATATATTGCGGCAGCCTATATCTACATACTTCATATCTACGTGTCTTACTTAAGTCCTTGGTCCCCTTTCATCACATGAAGAATATATTTACTTCTATATTTGGCAAGTGTGCCGTGATAATTTTAGGAGTCTCAGGTGTGCCTCGGGTAAAAAAGATTGGGAAACACCGCTCTAATGTAATAGTTTATTATAGATACCTACTTTTGGAATTTCATACATCTGTTTAAAGCTTAAGTTTCAAATATTAATTTTAAATCAAAACGTTGGCTTTCAAAGTTTGATTTGAACCTCGAAAACTGACCGATTCTTGACAAACAAAATTTATTTCATGTATATGTATAACAAGAATGAACAGTAAGTACGTGAACTAAAAAAAAAGCATCGTCTAAACAACAATAAGGTTTCCAAATATGGGACTGAAATCTTTCGTAAAAAAATCTCGTTAGGTTTATTCTATAACATAAATAGATTTTACATCTGGAGTCATTGCTTTTACTTATGTTGAGAGCAGTGGCATAGTTAATATTTTTGCTGACAGGGGCGCTTTTTAATTTGCCCCCCCCCCCCCTCCCAGCATACTGTTCTTAACTTCAGAAAGTTCGTCAAATTATTTATTTTAATGGAATTACAATGAAGGATCTAATTTTAGAGTGCTGTCATTGGTCCTAGACTTACATGTTATGTTAGAAAACCAAAGATTTTTTTTTGTTTTTTTAAAAAAGCGTATAATTCAAATCATAAAAAAATGTTTAAATGTATAAATATAAGAAATATCCAACCTCATTAAAAAACTAGTTTTAAAAAATGTAAAATAAATTTATTTTGCAAATATATACAGTTGAAAATCCGTTTAAAAACAGTATTATACAAACAAAACATAAAAACAATTACGTCCTTAAAAACTCATTTTGGGTTAAAATTTCAAATTTTTTTTTGTTAGCTTTTTATTATTTTAATTTTTTTTATTTTTATCCTCTCAAAATGCCGTCTTCTGGTATGCCCACTGGTGGCTAAAAACACGCCACTGGTTAAAAGAATTGATTTTTCTTCTTTCTTTTTAATGATATTAATGATTTTTGTTTTTTTTTGTTGTTCAGGGTCTGGAGATAGACGACTTCTGTCGCGGTATGCTTGATACAACAGCAAAAGAACTGATGGAAGAGAAAACAGATGCTTTGGCTCTCTGTCAGGATTGACTAGCACGGGCCAGGCTGTAAACCGTCATCCATCCCTTCTCCTCCTTATACAACTCAGTGCCAAAAAACACACATTGCCATCACGTACAACCCTTCTGCCTTTCATCTTTCTCTAGTAAAACGCTCTCTACCCTTCAGTCAACCAATAAAACGAAGCGCAACTGTCCTAAAAAACAAAATAAAACCAAATTCTTAATTTTCTTTCAATTAATATTGAAATATAATATTGAATTATATAATCAGCAAACTAGTTTTTTTTTCGTTTTGTATTAAATATTCATATTTTGGGTAAATATTATTGTTGACTTGGTTTGTTTATTTTTATATCAATAAAGCTTTGAAGGATTACTGTTTTTATAGCATTTTTTTTTATTTTAATAACGTTGGTAAGTAATTGTTTGAAAATAATTGTATTTTTTTTTGTATTAATTGTATTGTATTTTATTTTAGATTAGGTTGCAGTGACCGTACGACGATAGAGGCCAAACATTGGCCCTCTGTGATGTCACGCAAGGAAAATTCTACTTTGTGAGCCCTGATTTTGTCTAAATAAAGTGTATTTAGAGTAGGGATCTTTAAAACGAGTTCCTGATATACAATGAGGCTAAACGAGTATCTGACATACCTGGCGAGGCTAAGGGACCACCTTTAACAGTAAACTTTATAATCAGAAAAAAAACGAATTTAATAGATTGTATTGTTTACAAATGATCAAAATGTCTACCTTCAACTGCAATAAAATCACGATATATTTTTGACAATACTGTGACATACTTTCTGGCAAGTTTCCTCTGAAATTTGGTCCCATTCTCGCTAAATATGTTATTTTAGTTGATCAATTGTCGTGGGCTTAGTAGCATAAACTGCTTTTTTTAGAACTTCTCATAGAAAAAAAAAAATCAGGTGGTGTCAGATACGGGGATCTGGTAGGCCATTCGATTGGTCCTCAGCGCTGTATCCCACGTCCAGGAAATGTTTAATCAAGCCATTGTCGAGCATCTTTGGCGTGGTGCGCAGGTGCTCCATTTTGTTGAAACAAAAGATCACTGAAATGGGGGAAACTTACCAATAATACCGTCTTTTTCCGAAAATAACACACTGTCTTATTTTATGTTTAGGTCAAAATCCCTGCTAGGGCTTATTCTCGGGTGAGGGCTTCAAGTACATTAAGTAGATTTACATATTTTTTTGTTTAATATTTTTTTTATACTGAAGTTTAAATTTATTCGATTACAGTCATTTAATCATGTCATCTTCTGGAACATAGTCATAAATTATCAAAATTTTGATTCCGTTCTGATTTTCCTCCAAATCTATTTCCTGTAGAATCATTGGTCTGAATCTCTCTTTCTTGCAATATAGCTGTGGTTAAATTAATACTTATTGTCTAAGTAGCCTCTTTGAAACGAACTTTATAGGTAAAAAAGGAATTTCTTGGTATATTTTTTTCCAAAGAATTCTCTGAAATATTACGACAGCTAGAGATACCTACTACATTTAGCAGTAATTTTTTAACGGATTATATTTTTCACATTATCGTAACTAAGGCCTATTTTCAGGGGAGGGCTTATAGTCCAAAAAGTCCCGAAAATCACGCTAGGACTTATTTTCGGAGGATATCTCATTTTCTGAAAAAGACGGTAGGAAACACTTCAGTAACCAACATGGTTTTGTTACTTTTGATATACTCTATATATAACCTATATAAATCAAACTCTAAAAAGAGATAACACTTAGAAAATATTTAAAACAAATTCACATTGATATTTCGACGAATCGACGCCATTAAAAGAGGAGATGTAACTCGAAAATCGCTTGGAGTGAAACCACAGTAGAGAGAGTCCCTAAGTAAAAGTGCTCCCAATATACGCAGGGACAAAAAATAAAGTCACTAAAGAAAAAACTAAATAATATAAAAATAGAGTAAATAATAAATTTGTTAGCACTATCGTTATTGACACTGATTACGACCACTTTGACGTGCCGTTCTGCATGTGGAGGACTACCTAATAAATTAATTAACCATTTCTTTGATAGATTGGATCTTAAATTCTTGAACGATAATGTACATATATTCCTGAATGAGATGTCATCCAATAACTTGAAATCTTATTAATAATAATTAAAATAAATATAATAACTAATTAAGAAGGATATACTAACATGTTAATTTCCTCTGACTTGCCCCAACCCTTCATAATTATAGGTTATCTTTACTAATAGATTAATGAGTTATCATTTCTTAGTGTCTCAGTTTACAATAAATTCTAAAAATAAATAAACGGAATAAGAATTTTTTCAATTTTATATCGGGTATTTTTACACTATAGTAATTACTTGTAGATAAACATTTTAATTTATTAACATAAAAATCAATATATGTTTGTCCATTACAAAGATAGAAATGATGAAATTCTATCAAATTGAAATTCTGGCTATTTTTATTGACAAGTTTTCGTTCTCAATTTATGTTTTAAAAAAATTTTGACTAAATAATTGTTAAATATAAGGCACCACGCGACTGTTTACCTAATTTTAATTAGTAAGGATTTGTTTTCAGTAATACTGTTGATTTTTAAGTACTTATTTTCAAAACAAATTTTCTTTGTTTGATTACACTCACTCTTTTCTTTATTTTTTTTACTTTACTATAAGTAAAGTATAGTGATCGTGAAAAAATTCGATCTCGAGATTTTGACGGAATTATATGTTTTGAGGTCCCAGAAGTCCTTTTATGATGTTTTTTCGATGATGTCTGTGTGTGGGTGGGTGTGTTACCATTGCTTGTTACCACGCTACGGTCCAGAATCTTTGATGGATCAAGTTGATATTTTACACAAAAATGGTTCCCATAGTGTAGATGATCCCTACTGTTTGGGAAGAATTATGCATGACGGGAAAGTCACTTTTTTTTGCCAAAAACAGTTTTTTTGAAAACATTTATTTCTCCTAAACTAATAACCCTAGAGTTTTGAAATTTTGGCATTATCTTTGAGGTCACAAATGGAAAAACGAAAAATATATTCAGAATTTTAAAACAACGGGAAGTATTTTTTTTCAATAAAATGTAATAATTTTGACTAATAATTCAATCTCAAAGCTTGTGAGAGCGATACAAGCCATACCGTTTGAGGGATCAAAATAAAACTGTGCTTAAAAATAAAATATTATATGGAAAATGATTTGAGTTAATTTTTTTCATAATTACATTCACCAAAGGAGCGTTAAAGTACGATTTCTGTTTTCAGAAAATGTTTTTTTGACGCTAAACGGCTCATTAAAAAATCATAAAAATTTGACCAAAAATGGAACAAACAATTAGCAATTTACAAAAAAAATTCGTGAAATTTCAATCACGGGAAAAGCAATAAATCTATAAAAACTGTTTGTTTATCCTGGACTAAGGGATCACCTGCTATATATACTTGTCGAATTTTTGATATTTTTTAACATGTTTACATTAACTTAGAAATTTTTTAAGCAAAACCACTGCGATAAAATTTGACTATTCTAGTCTAATAGTTCATATTTATTATTTTAAAAAAATTAGAAGCTCCCAACTATAAATGATTAAAATTATGTTGAATAGCTGGCTTCGACTATGAGTTGAGTATGTAAACTGGCTAATTACTAATATATTTTTTCTCAATATACATTCATAGCAATAAACTATACTCCATAAAATAAACCATTCATATTTGACCATGGTCAAATCGAAACGAAAATTTGAACCAAGTTCTTCAACTTTAAAAAAGAATAGACAAAAAACAAAAAAAGTACTAAAGAAAAAACCTCTATTTTACTTAAACATATAAAAATATAGATTACTCATGGAACAAATGGAAAAGAATAGAATTAAGTAGTGTTCAGAAGTATGTTTAATCTATCTTACTTTGGTAGGAATCACACTAAAGTAGCATCAAATTTTATTGAAGAACACATGAAAACATTTTTTTTGAACTTTTGTCCCTGAAGAATAATTTTTATCCTCATGGTAACCTATATATATTAAATCTCAAATAAAAGCCAGAATTATAATTTTAACAAAAAATGTAGGGTTAGATTTTTAATAAAACGAAAAAAATTTTTTTTATATAAAATAGCCATTTACAAAAAAAATGTAATTTTGATGCAAAAGTTGGTGTTTTATCTCAGAAATAGGATGAATGTAGTTCTGTTCGTTTTTGAGATATCCTGCTCACAGATTTTAAGTACCTGTATAAAACTTACCTATTTCATATTGAAATAACTTAAAATTGTGGATATTTTGTCATAATAACGAAGAAAAAGACCTTTGTCATGCTTCAATATTACCTAAAAATAAAATGGGATTCTTGAACACATGCTAAGCATTATGTATTTGACATTAATAATTATTAATAACCACTATGCTTATTGGTTAGACATTTTCTCTAGACCAGGAGTGGCCAACCTACAGCGCATGCGCCAAACGTGGTGCGCTATATGATTTGGAGTGGTGCATTGCTTTCTTGAGATAGACATGAATTAAGCTTAAAGTACTGCTTAATTTTTTATTCGTGGTTAATACCAAACTATTAATTCGTGGTTAGAACTCAGCAGTAACGCAAATGTCAACAGTTTGATGTCATCTCTACATTGTTTGTGAAATTTTGGAAATATGGTATAAATCAGGGGTGCCAAACTCATTTTGGTCTGGGGGCCGAATATAGCTTAGTTTGATCTCAAGCGGGCCGTGCCAGTAAGCTAATTACAAAATTACATAGAACTAACAATAAGCTACCTTTTTCTTTGTATCAGTCAGTAATACTATAATTAGTGCTAAGAAAAATAAGTCAATTATAAAAATCTTTATTAAAACACGACACTCTGTGTCCACTATTATCCATTTTGACACAGATATTTCGCTGGTCAAGGTGCGACGACAAAGGAAAAGTGGATAATACATCGCGTATTAAAACACTGGTGCATAATATAACAACTGCAGGTTTTTAAGGAAATTAGAGTAAATTGATTTTTTTTTACAATTATGCAGATTTATCCCCCGGGAAAGATCGAACCCCCAGGTGGCCGGATCCGGCCCGCGGGCCGTATGTTTGACACCTGTGGTATATATAGAGCTGCAGGGGGTCCTCTGGAACCAGCTAAACTTTGAAAGTGGTCTATGTGGAAAAAGAAAGTTTGGCAACCGATGCATCAGATGCTCGAAAACATTTTGTATGTGATTATACTGGTCAGTTCGGTTTTTGACTCTGACGAAGACCGCTTGTTACGGTTGAAAGATCTTAGTCTTGCTTTCCCATTTTCTTATTGTGGTTTGATCATTTACTGGTCAACACATTTTTTTGGTGCCCAAGGTTTCCAAGCTGATTTAGATTAATTTAGAGGTGCTTGTAAACAAGGGAATATAGGGGAGTGAGACAATATAACTATAACGACTAGAGATGAAAGATTATTTTTGAAGGAAAATTTTGAAGGGTATTAAAGAAATTGAAATACAAACAATACTGATATTAAAAAGGAAAAGGAGAAACTTGATAGGTCGCCTCCTACTGTATGCTTTGCTCTGCTCCCGAGTCTGCTCCCGAGTCCAATGGGTCTCAGACCGAATCAGTGCTAGTAGATCCTAATAATAACTTGTTTAATTGTTCTAGATTAATAATTTAAAATTCGTTATTACTGATCAAGTGTTTATAGCTATAATATAAGAAATTGAAAATATTCAAATTAGCTATAATTTTGATTATACTTTACCAAAAAGTATATTATAACATCATCTCAGTAGTTAAATCTATACTATTGTAAAAGAAGCCATGTCTGTCTGTACATCTCTCATAAATATAAACAAACTCAACAAGTATAGCAAGTAATCAATAACCAAGATGAATTTACAGTTTTTTTAGGTATATTACCATTTGCTGTAAACGAAATTTCATGAATTTTTTTTCTATTAATTGCTAATTTTATTACTTTGAACTAAGTAAAGTATAGAGTTTGTGAGAAAAATTCGATGTCAAAATTTTGACGGATTTACATGTTTTTTAAGTTCCCAGAGTCGTTTTATGAGGTTTTTTCGATGATATGTGCGTGTGTGTGTGTACGTAGGTTGGCCTGTATTCAAAAGCTTGTTAAAATAAAAGCAATGACTCAATTGAATATCAACGAATTATATGATTACCTATAGTAAGGTTGAGTGTAGGCCACTACAGATTTTTAAATATCAACGAATTAAATATTATGATTACTTATAGTGAAGTTGAGTGTAGGCCACTACAGATTTTTAAATATCAACGAATTAAATATTATGATTACTTATAGTAAGGTTGAGTGTAGGCCACTACAGATTTTTGAATATCAACGAATTAAATATTATGATTACTTATAGTAAGGTTGAGTGTAGGCCACTACAGATTTTTGAATATCAACGAATTAAATATTATGATTACTTATAGCAAAGTTGAATGTAGACCACTACAGATTTTTGATTTTGAGTATCAATGAATTAAATATTATGATTACTTATAGTAAGGTTGAGTGTAGGCCACTACAGATTTTTGAATATCAACGAATTAAATATTATGATTACTTATAGCAAAGTTGAATGTAGACCACTACAGATTTTTGATTTTGAGTATCAATGAATTAAATATTATGATTACTTATAGTGAAGTTGAGTGTAGGCCACTACTGATTTTTGAATATCAACGAATTAAATATTATGATTACTTATAGTAAGGTTGAGTGTAGGCCACTACAGATTTTTGAATATCAACGAATTAAATATTATGATTACTTATAGCAAAGTTGAATGTAGACCACTACAGATTTTTGATTTTGAGTATCAATGAATTAAATATTATGATTACTTATAGTAAGGTTGAGTGTAGGCCACTACAGATTTTTGAATATCAACGAATTAAATATTATGATTACTTATAGCAAAGTTGAATGTAGACCACTACAGATTTTTGATTTTGAGTATCAATGAATTAAATATTATGATTACTTATAGTGAAGTTGAGTGTAGGCCACTACTGATTTTTGAATATCAACGAATTAAATATTATGATTACCTATAGTAAGGTTGAGTGTAGGCCACTACAGATTTTTGAATATCAACGAATTAAATATTATGATTACTTATAGCAAAGTTGAATGTAGACCACTACAGATTTTTGATTTTGAGTATCAATGAATTAAATATTATGATTACTTATAGTGAAGTTGAGTATAGGCCACTACTGATTTTTGAATATCAACGAATTAAATATTATGATTACTTATAGTAAGGTTGGGTTAGGCCACTACAGATTTTTGAATATCAACAAATTAAATATTATAATTACTTATAGCAAAGTTGAGTGTAGGCCACTACAGAGTATTATTCTTTTTTTTTTATTCATTATTTTATAATACAATTTCAAGACTAGTTTACAACAATGACATTTGATTCTAACATTTGACTGGTAAATACAACGTCACTGTTTTTAATTGACATAAGAATCTCACTTCAAGAGGCTCATCAGGGATATAATGGCTTCATTTAGCTTTTTAAGTAAACAAGAAACAACACAATTTAACGAATCTTTTGTCCATCATTTAATCCTGTGCTACATATAAATATGTCGAAAATCACATAAATTGCATTTCAGTCCCTTTCTGCTGTTGAATACACCGTTCAAATAGGTTGGATAAAATATTTTTTTTATTTTTTTTTAAAGAGTTCATCTTAATTTTATTTTAACAGAATATAAGATACAGAAAAAAGATAGAAAAATACACTTACTAAATTCAATATTTCACTCGCGTTAGATTCATTATTAATGCTTTACTCGTCGTTTCTTTGACGTGGGGGGATCTCCCTTGACTTTGTCCTTTCTTCTAATCTTCTCCTGATAACGAACAAAACAGTTTGAAATATTGAATTTAGTAAGTGTGTATTTCATCTTTTTTCTGTGTTGTTTTTTGTATTTAAACTTTTATAATCCGTGTGGATCGTTTCTTCAATTTAGTATTTTATTAATACAGTCTTACCTCAGCACTCAAACATAATCCGTCCCAGAAGGCCGTTCGAAAACTGAATTGTACGAGTTCCGAAACGAGTTTTTCTATTAAAAATAATGTAAATAATTTAATTCGTTTTAAGACTAGAAAGTGACTTTTTTTTTAAAAAAAAAAATATTATTACATTAATTTATAACGATATACTAGATGACCCCTTGTGTCACACAGTGTTAAGAAATTACAGCAACACATAGAATACTTGTGATTGACAGGAATAACTGTTACTGCTGTTTCTTGTTATTAATCCATAAAGATTCTTATATGGCCCAAGCTTTTGATATAGTATTTTTAACAATAATCAAGATATATAAAGACAATAAATATATTTAATAAAACAAAAAAAAAATAATTTAAAAGAAAAACATGTCATTTATAATATTACACAAATAAATAAAACATGAAATCAAGGTATATACACAATCAAGCATATTTAAAACAAACAAAACCTGTAAATTGAAATATTCCATTTATTTCCTAATTTTATTACTTTACACTAAGTAAAATATAGAGATGTGAAAATATTCGGTCTGGATATTTTGACGGACTTACATGTTTTTGAAGTTCCCAAAGTCTTTTTATGAGGTATTTTGTAACAGGAGTACACCTGTTATGTCGTTTTATTTTACCCGACATAAAATAACATTAATGAAAGGAATGTATCTTTATATTACGTTAGAACATTCGTATATAAGCTGATATTTGTGTTCAACTTTATGTTCTTAAAATTATTAATTTTAAACCTGTAGTGTAGTAGTTTATCATATAAACTACGGGAGTTTCATACATCTGTTTAATGCTCAAATTTCAAATACAATTGTTAAAAGTTGGCTTTAAAAGTTTGATTTGAACCTGAAAAAGCTGACTGATTCCTGATAAATAAAATTTGTTTTATATATTAGTATAACAAGAATTAACAGTAAATACGTGAAATAAAAAGAAAAGATCGTCTAAACAACAATAAGATTTCCTAAAATGTGACTGAGATCTTATGTAGAAAAACTCGTCAGGTTTAATTCTAACATATTTAAGTGCAATCAGTTATTATATGGTATTTACTCATTGTAAGGTCAAAAGCTAATGAAATGATCTCTACATATAAAAATTTAATCGTATAAACAGCTCTCTGATGACATTGTATTTTTTAGTTAATGCCTGAGGAAGAACAGTATGTGTTCGAAACGAGTTGTTTATACGATTAAATTTTTATATGTGGAGACCATTTCATTAGCTTTTTATCCTACAATCTTTAGGTTTATTCTATAATATAAATAGGTTTTACATCTGGAGTCATTAGTTTTACTTGACTTATGTTGAGAGAATTGATTTTTTATTCTTTCTCCTTTTTAATGCCTTTATTTGTAAAGTAATATATTACTCACTGTTTTCTGTAATATTTATTGAAGTAATTTGGCATAAACTAGACTTAACAGGTATTCCAATTTTCAGCTGTGTGCAAATACTTAAACAAGAACATCTGAGTGTTATAGGTATATAGATTAAGAGGGCGACTTATATTTAGAATACCTGGGTGGATAAAGTTCCATAAAGTTCTAAAGTTCGTTCTATTTATATGACTAAGCATTGTTTTACTTTCTTGACTTATCTTGGGCGTGTTTGAGTATCGAAATTTGTATGATAACGGAAGCTAAATAATCTGAAATTGTTTTTTTCGAGTTCCGAATTGATAGAGTTCTGAATCGTTGGAGAACCGAAATATGATTTTACCTCAATTTATTTTTATAATTAATAAAAATATACATTATTTATTTATATTTTGTGGTCAAGTAAAAAGGCCTAAGAGCTGGTGTGCTTAGTAGTGAGTTAGCAAGTACGAGTATAAATCTTGTCTACACTGTACCTCAGAAATAGGGGGTACCAAGTTGACTATCCCTTTTGACCTGTACAGAAAGTGAGCCATTTTTTAATTCATCACCCAATTTCAATCATCAGTCCATGTCATCATCATTATTATATAGTATATTATGATATCATATAGTAAAAGCTTATTCTTGCATAGCTAAATTTATTACCTATGAAAAATCGATATTTTTAAGAAATATTATTGAATCGTCTCTAATTCAGTTGAATAGATCAAATATTATAGACATTTGTAACGGTCTCTTCAAACTTGATACTTTAGTTACGAGGGCAGTAGTCTCTTCTAAGAGTGTTAACAGCTAGCGGATAGTTTTTTACTTTTTCTTACTGTACTCCTTTGTTTCCCCAAACATCCCTTTCTGGACATTAGTCCTTTCCTGCGCTTTCACCCTTTTAAAATACCACTCTTCCCTCCCACTCTTCTCAACCCCTCACCAGATGTTTTCTGCATTTAGTGTTTTCAGTTGGGTTTGTGACTCTGATGAAAACCGCTTGTTATAGTTGAATGGTCTTAGCCTTATTTTCCCATTTCATTTTGTGGTTTGATCATTGATTGTTATTTCACGTGTTTATGTTAAATCTTTTCATCATATAGTGTATATATTATTTACAGTAGAGTGTCTAATACTATATATAATGTAGTATGTTCAAATCACAATAAGAAATGGGAAAATAGGACTATGAAAGGTCTGGGAAAGACGAAGCAAAAGGAAAAAGAGGAAAAAGAGGGAAAGACTCTGATGAAGACCGCATGTTACGGTTGAAAGGTCTTTCTTTTCCCTATTCCTTACTGTGATTTGAACATTGATTGTTATATCACGTGTTTATTGTGTAATCTTGTTAATATTGTAGTATGTATATGTGACATATAGTGTCACCCATCCAAATTGTATAACTTTGGCTATCTAACAGGACCATTAGTATACACATAAATCATGACTTTACACCTGTTTCTGTTTAGAATGCTGAAGTTCATCTTTCTTGGAGCTTGTTTCGCTCATCTAGCCTTGGCTGGTTACTGGGATCGTGAAATTGACAAGAAATGGGATGGTCTTCCTCACTATTTGGTATATTCTTCTGAAGAAAGAGATTCCACTGAGGAAGGTGGTCCAGCTGGTAAAAAGTCAACAACTTGCCCTTGCGGTTGGGCCAACAAGGTAACCGAAATCAAAAGAGTCACTTTTTATTTTGTATACATTTCTTTAATCGTTAGTTTTTGTTTTATATAAAACAATTTGTTTATTTTCAACACACCTTACTTTAAATATCCGAATCCATTTGATTTTTCTTACCTAAATTATAACAGCAAGCTAAAATAAATATGGTTGACATTCCTTTCGTGTACTTATAGTATATGAAAGTTATCAGCAATTAACATCTAGGGTGGAACTAATGAGGAAATCAACTTACAAATATTGCCATACTAGTACGATTCCCAAAATGTTAGTCACCGGTTTGCAAAATATGTGACCATTTAGGAACCGGTTCTACTGCTTTCAAATCTAATAATTAGTTTGCTTTTTTCAGAAAAAATACTCTAGAATTGTGAATGGAGAATACACAGATGAAAATGAATTCCCCTTTATGGTTGCTTTGATCGAGAAAGAAACTAACTGGAAGTTCTGCGGAGGTTCCCTCATCAGCGAGTACCATGCAATCACAGCTGCGCATTGCACCATTGATGCTATCAAGGAGAACATGGATCTGGCCATTGTTGTTGGACAGCACAGCACTAGAAGCCGTAACCATGAATTTTATTCTCTATCTCTCTTCCTCTTACATACAAACTCTATCCCTTAGATACATTGGTCTCCCTCTTTCTCCCTCATCTTACTCTTTTTCTAATCCCCTCTCTTATCATCACAGTTAGTCTCCCTCTCTCTCCCTCATCTTACTCTTTTTCTAATCCCCTCTCTTATCATCACAGTTAGTCTCCCTCTCTCTCCCTCATCTTACTCTTTTTCTAATCCCCTCTCTTATCATCACAGTTAGTCTCCCTCTTTCTCCCTGATCATATTCTTTTTCTAATCCCCTCTCTTATCATCACAGTTAGTCTCCCTCTTTCTCCCTCATCTTACTCTTTTTCTAATCCCCTCTCTTATCATCACAGTTAGTCTCCCTCTTTCTCCCTCATCTTACTCTTTTTCTAATCCCCTCTCTTATCATCACAGTTAGTCTCCCTCTTTCTCCCTCATCTTACTCTTTTTCTAATCCCCTCTCTTATCATCACAGTTAGTCTCCCTCTTTCTCCCTCATCTTACTCTTTTTCTAATCCCCTCTCTTATCATCACAGTTAGTCTCCCTCTTTCTCCCTCATCTTACTCTTTTTCTAATCCCCTCTCTTATCATCACAGTTAGTCTCCCTCTTTCTCCCTCATCTTACTCTTTTTCTAATCCTCTCTCTTATCATCACAGTTAGTCTCCCTCTTTCTCCCTCATCTTACTCTTTTTCTAATCCCCTCTCTTATCATCACAGTTAGTCTCCCTCTTTCTCCCTCATCTTACTCTTTTTCTAATCCCCTCTCTTATCATCACAGTTAGTCTCCCTCTTTCTCCCTCATCTTACTCTTTTTCTAATCCCCTCTCTTATCATCACAGTTAGTCTCCCTCTTTCTCCCTCATCTTACTCTTTTTCTAATCCCCTCTCTTATCATCACAGTTAGTCTCCCTCTCTCTCCCTCATCTTACTCTTTTTCTAATCCCCTCTCTTATCATCACAGTTAGTCTCCCTCTTTCTCCCTCATCTTACTCTTTTTCTAATCCCCTCTCTTATCATCACAGTTAGTCTCCCTCTTTCTCCCTCATCTTACTCTTTTTCTAATCCCCTCTCTTATCATCACAGTTAGTCTCCCTCTTTCTCCCTCATCTTACTCTTTTTCTAATCCCCTCTCTTATCATCACAGTTAGTCTCCCTCTCTCTCCCTCATCTTACTCTTTTTCTAATCCCCTCTCTTATCATCACAGTTAGTCTCCCTCTCTCTCCCTCATCTTACTCTTTTTCTAATCCCCTCTCTTATCATCACAGTTAGTCTCCCTCTTTCTCCCTGATCATAATCTTTTTCTAATCCCCTCTCTTATCATCACAGTTAGTCTCCCTCTTTCTCCCTGATCATATTGTTTTTCTAATCCCCTCTCTTATCATCACAGTTAGTCTCCCTCTTTCTCCCTGATCATATTGTTTTTCTAATCCTCTCTCTTATCATCACAGTTAGTCTCCCTCTTTCTCCCTGATCATATTGTTTTTCTAATCCTCTCTCTTATCATCACAGTTAGTCTCCCTCTTTCTCCCTGATCATATTCTTTTTCTAATCCCCTCTCTTATCATCACAGTTAGTCTCCCTCTTTTTCCCTGATCATATTGTTTTTCTAATCCTCTCTCTTATCATCACAGTTAGTCTCCCTCTTTCTCCCTGATCATATTCTTTTTCTAATCCTCTCTCTTATCATCACAGTTAGTCTCCCTCTTTCTCCCTGATCATATTCTTTTTCTAATCCTCTCTCTTATCATCACAGTTAGTCTCCCTTTTTCTTTATGATCTTGTTTTTTATTTTGTTTATTTTTTGGTGGTAGTTATAGTGTTCCATACATTAGTAATATTCTATATATGTATGATATTCTACTGAATGAATTATAATATTTCAGCCATCCCTGGAGTTACTAAGATTGTCGATGTAGAAACTATCAGACAACACGAAGACTACAACCCTAACAACTACAAGAATGACATCTCTGTTCTTGTCTTAAAAACTAAAGTCAACATCACTCCCCTGGTTGGACCTGTCTGTATGCCAACTGGACAAATGGACTTCAAGAGAGGATACGTCAAGATCATTGGTAAGTTCCCACTATTATTAGAAGCAAATGAAATTTATATATAACTTATAATGACATAATGTAGAGTTATTTTTTCTATATTATATATATGAAAATAGGTATTTTCACGACCTTTTTAGCGTCTTATACTGTAGGTCACTTGACTTGGTTTCTTCGATTCCTTTAAAATAGAGAACTGCGTTTTGTCAGCATTTCTTATGAATCTACTTTTGTAGTATATATATATATATATATATATATATAAAGATTTCACATAAACACGTGCAATTTATCAATCAATGATCAAACCGCAATAATAAAATGGAAAAACAAGACTAAGATCTTTCAACCATAACAAGCGGTCTTCGTCAGAGTCAAAAACCCAACTACTACTACCCAAGACTAAGATCTTAGTCTTGTTTTCCCATTTTCTTATTGTGGTTTGATCATATATATATATATATATATATATATATATATATATATATATATATGTAAAAGTTGGGAGCAGTCCTTCCTCAATGCATGCTTTTAAAAACTGGATGTCTGTGTCCACTTGGTTCAACTTCGTCTTATATTTTTCCAAAATACGAAATTTTTTCTTTAATTCAGAGCTCAACTTAAAAATTAAATCACTATAATTTTTTATTTTATTATTGGACATGTTTCGGTGTTACATCCACCATCCTCAGCAAACACAATTAAAGCTACACTTAACAAATTAATCTAATACTTAAAATCACATTGCAATAATAAACAATAAATGAACAAATTAACAAAAGGTTACACAGCCAAGATTGGGGTTGTCAGTGTTGGCATAACCAGTATGGATCTTTTTCCAGTATGTACAGCGCATCTAGTATTCTGAGTCTTTTTGCGTCCTTTTCCGTTGTTATTATTTTAGTTTTGTTAACCATGGTTTCCCTTGACATTTTTGTTTTATGTATCTTTTGAAAGTGTTATTTAGGGACTCCTGAAACCAGATGCATCGTCAGCCTCCTAGAAAGGGTAGTAGTCGTTGATCCTATATACAATATGAGTAATTTAGGAATTCACAGTTTTCCAGTGGACATTGAAACTCATATACTAGGTTCCTTTGTTTCAGTGGTTCTTTCTTCTCATGCTGGTTCCTTATAATCAGTAAAAAAAATACAACTCGTAATGAAAAAGTACAGTAGTTAGTATTAGAGAAGAAAATATACAGGATTCTTCTTGTACGATCGAGAAAGATATCAAACAACCAATGACTTGCTGGGTTAAAATATATTCTACAGTATTAAAATAAAGGTTAATATTCAATATCTATTAAAAAATATTCAATAAAGACTAAAAATTAATGAAAAATATTAAAACATAGTCAATTGTAAATCTTGAAAAATAATCAATTGTAACAAGAGAACAATAAAAATATCAAAAAATAAAAGTAAAAAAATAGGCCTTTTCATCTATAAATTAAAACAAAAGATAGTTAGGAATTCATTTATTTTATTTACATGCATTATTATCTACTGTATAATACATTAAGGGTGCAATCTCTCTCTCTCTCTCTCTCTCTCTCTCTCTCTCTCTCTCTCTCTCTCTCTCTCTTATAGTCGGTAAAGATGTAATTTTTTTTTATTAATTATTTCTTATTTTTTTCTTTTTGTTTTTCATTTTTATTTACAACGTAGTACAGTATTCAGTAAGGTCAGGATTCCGCGTCCATTATTCGCGGGTGTCTTCGGTCCCCATTATCCACGAAAAATGAGGAATTACTGTACATATCTTTATTGAATTTAATATAATTTTTCCACAAATTGGATACTCGTATGAGGTAAACGAAACCTGTGTGTTGTCTCACATCATATGTGTTATTGTTTAAGGTTGGGGCGCCCTCTACACAAGTGGACCTTCATCCCATATCCTCCAGAAGGTCGATGTCCGTGTCGTACCACCCAGAGAATGCAACTTCATGTACAAAATGGTCGACTGGGAGACTCCCACTCAAGTCTGTACCTATGCAAAGGACAGAGCTTCATGCCAGGTACCTATATATATATATATATATATATATATATATATACCATGATAAACTAAAAACGGTCCGGCAGGACAGATAACAATTAAAATAAGCAGTGACGCATGAACTGAAACACAACAAAGACTCACTTTTCAATATTTCGACCGTAATGGCGGTCGTCCTCAGGAGAAGAAGTGAATTGACGGAGGGACGACAGTCAACTAAAGAACTCACTGGGTGAGGGCTAAAGCAGTGCTGCCGCAAAGGAGACAAACAAAAAAGGAACTAAGAAGTCGAGAGCAAAGAGAAAAAAAAATTGTTTTTGAAAAGTAGAAAAAAGGTTAAGAAAAGAAAAAATAAAGAAAATATATACAACAATTAAAAAAAAAATAAAATAAAAAAATATTTGGCTCCTGGGGGCACGCTCGAAACCTGGCTTGAATTTAAACCGTTATTTATTTATTTATTTTTTTAATATTATATATATTTTTTATTTTATTTTTTTAATTGTTATATATATTTTCTTTATTTTTTCTTTTCTTAACCTTTTTTCTACTTTTCAAAAACAATTTTTTTTTCTCTTTGCTCTCGACTTTTTAGTTCCTTTTTTATTTGTCTCCTTTGCGGCAGCACTGCTTTAGCCCTCACCCAGTGAGTTCTTTAGTTGACTGTTGTCCCTCCGTCAATTCTCTTCTTCTCCTGAGGAGGACCGCCATTACGGTCGAAATATTGAAAAGTGAGTCTTTGTTGTGTTTCAGTTTATGTGTCACTGCTTATCTTAATTATATATATATATATATATATATATATATATATATATATATCTTTATTGTCCTTTCCGACCAACAGTTTAACGCCCTCTCCGAGGGACGTAACCTGAGATTATAACAACTTCCGCATGAACAAATCGAGAGTCACTGTGAGTATTCAGCCACGGATTTACATCGAAAGTGAAATGGACTGTGTATCATGTATGATGCACAAAACATCTGATCATTCATCACTGTGTATCATGTATGATGCACAAAACATCTGATCATTCATCACTGTGTATCATGTATGATACACGAGACTGCGAAAGGCTTAATTTTTTTGCCATCTCCTCATACAATTTACCAAAAAAAACTAAATACTTATTAAGTAAATCCATTACTATTTGTAGCAACATAATTATAATTTTACTAATCATCTCTTATTTTTTTAACGAATCATCTCCTATTGTCCATCTGCTGGCGGGAGATTTAAAACTAATGCATCATTATTTCTACAGGGAGACTCTGGTGGTCCCGTTGTCTGGGTTGACCCCGATACCAACAGGTATACCCTCATCGGTCTTGTGTCCTTCGGCCGTCAATGTGCTGACGCATCTCCCACAGTACACACAGATGTCGCCTACTACCTTCCTTGGATCAACAAGCAAATTGAAGGTAACACATCTTGTATATGATGGTTAGGTTAGGTTTTCAGTATCAGCCCACAAGGGAACACACCTAGGCCGACCATTGGTCCTTTGTGATACCACACAATGAAGATTGATTCTACAGTGGGAGTCCTAAATTTTGCCTAACTCAAGTGTATTTAGAGTAGCGATCTTTAACGAGTACCAGACATCGTACAGGCTAAGGGACCGACGGTTTAACCTCCTTGTGATAAGTAGTGAAGGGTAGCGTAAGTAGTAGCGTAGTGATAAGTTGAGTTAGTCTTGATTGTGTATTCATATGTCTTCGTAATATGTGTTCTTTAGTTAAAATGCAACTGGTAAGGGAATTTTGAGTACCTTATCGGTAATTATCTCCGCATGTTACCTGGGCTTTAGCTTGTCTATTACTCGTGGCCTAGGTACCGTTTTGCGGAGTAGCTGTCAGAATTCGTGCTTAGCATTGCGTTGCTTGAGGTGCCCTCGGGAACCTCCATCCTTTCAATGGAGGTGGCTAAAGGGTAACTTGTCAACAAGGCGGCGTGGCTTGACTAAGCGCTTATGGCATGAAATGCCGAGGAATCCGAAGATCAAAACCGGTTTAACCTCCTTCTCAGAGGGACGACGTGCTCAGATTTATTCACCTCCCGCGTGAATAAATCGAGTGTCAGGTGGGGATCGAACCCCTGTCCTAGTAGTTCAGAAGCAAGTATGTTAACCACTGAGCTAACTTGAGCCCTATATTGTATACAATACTTATCTGTCTAAATCTTTCTACCTATCTATATAAATATTGATAAAAGTATCAACTGTGAAATAAAAGCAAAATTAAAGTTTATCAGGACTCGGTCAGTTTTTCAGGTTCAAATTAAACTCTTATTGCCAACGTATCGGTTTCTATTTAAAACCTTTTTCATAGGTAGAAGTATAAATATTTGAAATAGAAAAGATGAGTAACAAATAATTAATAAATAACACTGTTAGTGTTCATTCAAGCTAATCAGTTGTTATTGAAATCCACAGACTATTTTTCTTTGTAACTTAACCTCTAATGTAATACTTAATTTTTCTGTTTCAAATTTTTATAATTCTGCCAATGAAAAAAGGTTTTAAATAAAAACCGAAACGTTGGCAATAAAAGTTTAATTTGAACCTGAAAAACTGACTGAGTCCTGATAAACTTTAATTTTGTTCCTTTTTATAAACTTATAAAATTCTGATAATCGATCTTGTTTAATTGTTTTCTTGTCACTGTGCATTGTCTGAACTGAATAAATAATAAAATATATATGAGGATTTTGTGGGAATCAAACCCAAGACCTTTTTCATTAGAGGTCCAAAGTGCTGCGGTGTACTCTGGACCAAAGTGACCTGCTTGCAATAGCCTTCCAAAACCCGATGTAAATAGCGTCTTGTATACTATAATAACTGACATTTTGTTTTGGAATAATAAATGAACTGCCCTACTGGTTCGTTTTGTTTGAATTTATTTAAATTGTTTACAATGGCTTAGAATTTTTTTAAATGAAATAAAATTGGTATTTAGAGGTTTATTTTTTTTTATTTTATATTTTGCTATAAAATCATCTCTTATTGAGATTCATCTTTGATTCATTTTTGATTCATCTTTGACGGAATCAAATATTCTATTATACTTGGTATTCCAAAATACCAAGGAATACCATACCAATTATAATGTTATAATAATAATATAATTATAAATTATAGAACAGTAGATAATATCAGTATTAGTACAGTGTTAAACAAATGCCTCTGTATACACCACATTAGCTGTTTGTCCTTCAGGTTCATGGAAGAACAAACAGTTGGAACCTCTGACTCTTGAGCAAGTAAACTATAGTTGACCATGTGAGAAAAACTTGGTCTCGCTAACTTGAATCCCTGCGTTAGATGAAGTTTCCCCTTACGACTTAGTTAACGTCATTCCGAAATAGACTCTGACGGGTCTTTGCAATCGTTTCAACAAAACAGATAGTGGCTCGGAATCAATGGTACGGGTGGTATACACACAGACTCCACATTCCACACCCAGTCAGAATGTCCGCCTCTATGGCATATCTGTGCAGAGCACAAACTCAGAGTCGTATCCCGTTGCACAGTTTTGGGGCACTCACGTTTCGTAACATGAACTTTGTTATGGCTATTAAATTGCAGCATGATTGGTGCTCCTACTTTAAGTTTTTACTCATTAGCAGGCACGGAGTCAAGAAATTCAGTTAGATAATGAACTGCTTCCTCATCACTAATCACTCTCTGTACTGACTTGTAAGTTCATTCTTCGGTATTATATAGCGTAAGAACTTGTTTGTAGATTAGTAAGGCTTGAGCATTGCTCGTTCACAAAACCATTTATTCTTAATAGATAGTACATCATCAACTCTGGGAAACACTTTTTCAATGATGTCAAATACGCAATGTATTCATATACTCCAATGAAATTAAAATCAACCAACAATACCTGTTGGCGGCCAGGGGGGGATTGAACCCCAAACTACCAGCCCAGAGCGACTGCATTAAAAATTAAGCTAACCTGGCCACCCTTTACTATGGTTATTATTAATTAGTTTCTCACCATTAGTTCAACACTGGGGTGAATTATAATTCGCACTCACTGCGTCTGTATCCATCCAACCCATGTATTCTCAAATTTGTTGTATTAATTATTCAAAAGTTACCAGTTTTATTTAATATTGCTCTACTTATATATATATATATATATATATTATATATATATATATATATATATACATATATATATTGTTATTATTTTAATACATTTGTCTTTTTTCTTTGTTTTAGCTACCAAGAAAGCAGCAACTTGCAGGAAGGCTTAAATTTAACACAACAATTAAAGCTTTAAAACATAATATCTTTTTCTTTGACCACAAGTAGTTTAATAATAGCAATACTGGCACAGTGAATCTGCAATGCATTGTCCGTAGTGCATTGTTTTTTTCAGGAGATAGATTAACTATCTATAGGTCAGGTTAAGTTGCAATGGATATCCCTGAAGATATACTAATACTATTTTGACTAGATACAATACAATCAAAAACGCTACAATTTGTTTCGAATATATGTCTTTTATTTCAGATGTTGGTAAAATCAACAACAAAGGAAATAATGATGCATTTCTTGTCGGGCTCTAGGCAATGCAGCGGGAAAGGCAGGTTCAGGATTGTTTGAACTAGTGGTCGTTGAAATAGCGTTGAACTAACTGAGCCATCAGTAAGTCGAAGGTTACATTACCTGCTTTCTTCTTAGTCCTGTAATCGGCTTCCTAGAAACCAAGAGAATATTCATTAAGAAATGTAAACACATCAATCCAAAAACCCAGAGCGCATTCATAAAGAAATGTCAATACATCAATCCAAAAACCCAAAGAACATTTATGAAGAAACGTCAACACATCAATCCTAAAACTCAAAGAACATTCATAAACAAACGTCATTCATAAAGAAATGTCAGCACATCAGTCCTAAACCCAGAGAGCATTCACAAAGAAATATCAACACATCAATCCTAAATCCCAGAGAACATTCATAAAGAAATGTCAACACATCAATCCTAAAACCAAGAGAACATTCATAAATAAATGCCAACACATCAGTCCTAAAACCCAGAGAGCATTCATAAAGAAATATCAACACATCAATCCTAAATCCCAGAGAACATTCATAAAGAAATGTCAACACATCAATCCTAAAACCAAGAGAACATTCATAAATAAATGCCAACACATCAGTCCTAAAACCCAGAGAGCATTCATAAAGAATAGTTAACACATCAACCCTAAAACTAAGAGAATATTCATAAAGAAATGTCAACACATCAATCCTAAAACCCAGAGAGCATTTATAAAGAAATGTCAACACATCAACCCTAAAACCCAGAGAGCATTTATAAAGAAATGTCAACACATCAACCCTAAAACCAAGAGAATATTCATAAAGAAATGTCAACACATCAATCCTAAAACCCAATAACAATTATTTATTATTAAGTGAAGCTTAAAATTGAAAACGTTTAACTCATTAAATTGAAAAAGTTAAATTGAAAAATTAACTCATTTACCCCAGTATGAGTCAATACCATACAACTACGGATTGCACAACTAATGAATTATCCATTTACCCCAGTATGAGTAAATACCACACGAATTTGGATTGCACGACTAATGAATTATCCATTTACCCCAGTATGAGTAAATACCACACAATTACGTATTGCACAACTAATAATTATCCATTTACCCCAGTATGAGTAAATACCACACGAATTCGGATTGCACAACTAATGAGTTAAGGTATTTAGTTACTGACCAATGGACAACACCAAGGGCACATCTTTTTACAGGGAGTACAACAGGAGAAAACACCAAATCCAGTTGGTACTAAGTTGAGAGGAGATGGCAGCACTGTTTGGTCCATGTACAGCATAAACACCTGTGTACAAAAACATTAGCAGAAAATTAATTGCTAAAGTACAGTAGCAGTAGCTAAAGTAAAGAGTCAAACTTAATGCTAGAAGTCGGAGTAGGCAGTAAATTTACTGCTAGCAGAGTTGGTGTCTGCAGTGGTTGAGGAATCGTGCTAAACAGTAAATGTGTTGTTCATAGAGTTGGGTTGGCAGTAAATTTACTGCTAGCAGAGTTGGTGTCGGCAGTGGTTGAGGAATCGTGCTAAACAGTAAATGTGTTGTTCATAGAGTCGGAGTAGGCAGTAAATTTACTTCTAGCAGAGTTGGTGTCGCCAGTGGTTGAGGAATCGTGCTAAACAGTAAATGTGTTGTTCATAGAGTTGGGTTGGCAGTAAATTTATCGCTAGAATAGTCAAAGCCTATAAAAATGTATTGAATTTATTGCTAGAAGAATCATAGTCGCTAGTAACTTGATTTTTGTCTGGGTAGAAGTTAGTTCAAGTCATAGTGTCTGATTGTTATTTTAATATTAAGTTTGGTTAGGTTAGATTGCAGTGAGAGTCCCACACAAGAGGGAACACATAGGCCAAACATTGCTTCTTTGCTTCTATATCACACTATCAACATTATACATTGGGAGTCTTATATTTTCCCTTACTCAATTGTATTTAGATTAGGGATCTTTAACGAGTACCCGATAATTTAAAAGCTTCAGACCGACAACTTAACGTTCTCTCTCCCCCCCCCCCCCCCCTGGTGTGCCTTAACCTTGACGTGGTGAACCCAGAATTATTTGAATACAATAACAATGGAGGACCCTGGATAAATACATTATAAATACATTGAGTATTGTACCAACAACATGAATTGAAGACCCTGGATATAAATACATTGAGTATTGTACCCAGGATTCTTTGACTATGATTAGTCCGACATGAAGATGTAGGGCGTCTAGAACAACGATTCACGAATATATATATTGATTGTTATTTCACGTGTTTATGTGAAATCTTTTCATATATATATATATATATATATATATATAAATATATATATATATATATAATAATACAATGAGTCGTTGTCTGCCTGCGAAGTGACTCGTTTCTATTTTCCTGATGACGAAGACATCGAAATATACTAGTGAGTTTCTTTTTCATTTCTGAGTGTTCTTTGTGTTAATATAGTTTATATATATATATATATATATATATATATATATATGAATTAAACACCACAATAAACAAATATAAATTAATTATTGTAATTAATTTGTATTGTATTAATTTTATTAATTTTATATATATATATATATATATATCAGTGGCGACTCCTGACCTTTTTCTTTAGGCATGCAATTTTCAAAGAATAAAAGAAATACAGAGAAATATCCGTCTAATTCTCATGTTCAGTCTTTTCATGTTGCACAAAAGGATAATGATGTATTAAAAACATTTTATGGGGATTTGAATCAGGTTTTATTTGGAAATACTTTTAACATTAACTTTTATTAACCAATACAATAAAAATAGGCAAAAAATGTTTTTATTAAAGAAAGAGATACACAATACATCATTTGAATAAAAACTTCTTGCAAAATTCTTCGATAACAAAACCATAAAACTTCTCTCTATCTGCCATGAGATCTTTAAAGTAAATGTCTTTCAATTGAAATTAGGGATAAATTAGACAATCGCTCTTCACTTTGGGAGCTTCGTAAATAACTTTTAATTCTTTTGAGGGCAGAAATCGATCTCTCAACACTTGCTGTGTTATGGGAATAGTCATAACCAAATTCATGAGTTTATAAATTTCCGGAAGACCTGTGTGCAAATCACTTTCCAGTATGTATTTGAGGAGCTCAGCAAGCCTGAGTTGCAGTGTATGCAAACTTCGTTCTTGTTTCTCTTGGCAATTAAGACCATTTTCATTAACCAGAAATGATAAGAGTAAACCCCTGCATTGGGAAGCTTAGCGCAATCATAGAAAATGGTTCCTTAGCGTGTAGTGGAATAAAAAAAAGGGGGCTCCTTTAAATATTTCGAGTCTCGAACATTTTGGTTTCTTTAAAGATGAATTCTATGCATGCAATGCATGCGTTGCATTCCCTGATAAATCGCCACTGATATATATATATATGATCAAACCACATATGAAATAGAAAAACAAGATTAAGATCTTGTTTTCCCATATCATATGTGGTTTGATCATTGATTGTTATTTGACGTGTTTATGTGAAATCTTTATATATATATATATATATATATATATATATATATATTAATATGTACAATATTTTACCTGTACATACCACTTATACATACTAATATATACTAAGACATATTACATATTATTAGTTTACCTGTGTTCGACCAAACACCCACTCAGTGTTAACGTTGTCGATGACCCTCTGAAAAGTGTTGGACATTGTGGCGACCAGCATGTTGAGAAGAACTACAACGCTGAGCACCATGTATACTGCAAACAAGAGAAACCCATATTCATGATGACTGATATTCATCATTCATGATATAAATATAGGCCAGGGGTCAGCTAGCCATGCACAACAAGGTGCGTGGCAAATTAATGGACAGGCTTCTAGGCCTCTACCACTTCATTGCTATACGAGTATATAAAATATAAAGTGTGTCTGTCTGTTCGCTATGGAAATAAAATTGCAGACATTTAGATACAAAGAATCATATGGACCTTATATAACTTTTTTCGGTGAACCAACTACGGTATTTTGATTTTGATCAGGGTCCTTTTTTGGTATCTACCGCCCATAACCAAAATGCCAGCAGCATATTCCACCACCCTGGCAACGCTGGATACAACATCTACTTTACTATAAATATGCAAAAATATAAACCTTTATATTATGGAAATGCCTAAATGACAACTAAAAAAAAGTAGCAGGGGTTCAATTTTGATATAGGTCAGGTTAAGTTGCAGTGGCAGTCCCACATAGGTCGAATATTTTGGCCCTTCAACCGTCGCTTCACAAGTGCGCTTCGTATCCCCATCTCAACTATCCTGATGCCGGTTCAACAGAAAATTAGAGACAGTAAGTGTGTTTGTTTCTTAGCTCTGTCTTTGTGATTCATCGTGAAACGTTTGTTGTCCTTTTTGATCGTTTTCCTGTTTACAATATATATACATATATATATATATATATATATATATATATATATATATATATATATAATCCACTTAAAATTCGAAAAAACGATCCAAACTGGACGCAAATCAGTTCACAAACGAAGAAAAGTAACACACAGAGAAAGAGACACACTTACAAACTCAAATTTTCGGATGATCCGTCTTCAGGAGAAAAGAGAGAATGGGCGACCAAGCACGCCGGAAACACCCGGCGTACTTGGTCGCCCATTCTCTCTTTTCTCCTGAAGACGGATCATCCGAAAA
Organism: Hermatobates lingyangjiaoensis; assembly: GCA_026182355.1. Lineage (NCBI taxonomy): Eukaryota > Metazoa > Arthropoda > Insecta > Hemiptera > Hermatobatidae > Hermatobates > Hermatobates lingyangjiaoensis. The sequence goes on along the minus strand of JAPFBL010000474.1, from coordinate 363,827 downwards.
TTTGAGTTTGTAAGTGTGTCTCTTTCTCTGTGTGTTGCTTTTCTTCGTTTGTGAACTGATTATATATATATATATATATATATATATATATATATATATAATATATATATATATATTCACTTGATAAACGGAAAGACGATGCAAACTGGATACAATAACATTTCAAAATTGAAGATAGGTAGCAGACTAAGTAAATAAACACACTTACAAACTCAAATTTTTGGGCAATCCGTCCGGGCTAGTAACCCGTTACTTGCCGTTGCGTCTACAACGTGCTTGGTCTCCCTTTCTCTTTTCTCCTGAAGATGGATTGCCCGAAAATTTGAGTTTGTAGGTGTGTTTCTTTACTTTGTGTGCTACCTATCTTCAATTTTGAACTGTTATTTATATATATAATATATATATATATATATATACTAAATATAAGAAACGGATCATTCGCGCTCCGTTCTTCGACGTGGGGAGATCTCTCTCACTTCGTCCTCTCTTCTAGTCTACTCTCCTGATGACGAACAACAGTTCGAAATATTGAATTCTGTAAGTGTTCTTTTTATTCTCTTTTCTGTGTCGTGCTTTGTGTAATTTAAAGTTATATATATATATATATATATATATATTCACAAAAACCACAACTTCTCACTTCAAACTTGATACTTTCGTTACGAGGGCAATAGCCTCTTCTGAGAGTGTTGACTGCTAGCGGATAGTTTTTTTTTTACTCTTCTTACTGTACTCTTTTGTTTCCACAAACATCCCTTTCTGGACCTCTGCCCTTTCCTGCACTTTCACCCTTTTAAAATACCACTCTTCCCTCCCACTCTTCTCAACCCTTCACCAGATGTTTTCTGCATCTAATGTTTCTAGTTTCAGTTTCTAGTTTCTAATGTTTCAGTTTGGTTTTTGACTCTGACGAAGACTGCTTGTTACGGTTGAAAGATCTTAGTCTTGTTTTCCCATTTCATATTGTGCTTTGATCAGTGATTGTTATTTCACGTGTTTATGTGAAATCTTTTTATCTATATATTCACGCAAACCCTCATGAACTAAACATTTTAGTCGTACGTATTAATTTATAAACGAGAATAGTACGAAACAATTCACCCAGGAGATGAATAAAATCTTCCGCACTTTATTTTCAAAAAAAATGATGTCGTACTCCCACGATGTTCATGGCCTGTTTTGACTTTCTGTGTACCTGGCCTATTCAGTCATACCACCAACTGTACATGGTCAAAGTGCTATATGTGATGAATATACATGTATCTATATGTGACGCCTATACATGTAGCTATATGTGATATATACACTGTAGCTACAGATTACATATGGATCAGTGGTCGTATTTGGTTCCCTATTTATGTAAAATCCAAAAGGCTATATCATGACCACAGGTCGTACAAATTCTTAGGGGTAATGTAACTCCCATGTAACATCGACACATAAAAAACAGTGCTTGCTGTTTAGTCAAAAATTTGAACATATGATTGTGACAAGTGTACCAACACAACAACAAAACTTTAAAATACGAGAAAAGTGCGTGAAATTTAAAAAGTTACCATACTTTTGATCACACCTCGTACTCCACAGACCGTAGTTTGTAATAATTTGTGTTATAATACTAAAAATAGAAAAAAAGCCGTTATGACCTGCAAAGGTTATATATCCCAGAAATTCTGTCAAGTAATGTTCATTAATGATTTTCTTTTCCCCGTTTGCGTCAGGTAGATTTTCTATGACAACATCGGCATTTTCAAACGATGACATTCCAAATATACCCCAAAACAAAGTCTGAAACATCAACAAGTTATGAGAAAATATCCGCATAATAATAAAGTATAAAGCTTTTTAACAATAGTCTGTAACCTGTGAAGAAGAATCTAAAAAAAAAAACAACTCAGAGACTATCAAGTAACGTTCAGCTAAATCTCTTTCCTTATTTTTGTTGAGCATCCAGTATGAACCAAATGATGTCTCGATGTCCGCGTTTTATGCTGACGCTAGGTTAGGATAGGTTAGGTTGCAGTGGCAGTCTCACACACATAGGTTGAACATTGGCCCTTTAAGGTATTACACAAAGAAAACTGATTCTACATTGAAAGTTCTAAATTTTACCAAACTCAGGTATATTTAGTATTGTATTACAAGATTGTATTATTGAATGTATATATTATATGCATATTATATATACACCATATTACCAAAAAGAACACACAAAAATGAAACAAAACTGACTACTATATTTCGATAGAGTTAACCTCCCAGACGCTAGGATCGCCACCTACTATTACCTCTTAGTATTGTTACCTCTATATCATCTTTTCTATTGTTATCCCATATGTATGCATTTCTAGTAGTATCCTGTTATTTTATTACTTTGAGTTTTTATCTTATTTATCTGTCTTATTATTTTCTCTGCCTGAGGATGACTAACGAGGTCAAAAACTTGTGTTGAAAAGTAGTGAATAAAATTTTAGTAGTTATTTGACTATGTTTTTTGTCTGAAAAAGTCGGTGGGAAATCTGCTATTTGCATTGCCTCTGCAACATAGAAGTGTCATTAGGAAAAAAGAACAGCTACTTAAAAAAAAGTCGTGAATGCAGAATCCGCTCTGCTTTTCAGTTTTAGTTTCTTTTCTTAATAACTTTTCTAATTTTCTAATTAGCGTTTTGAATTAGAGAATGAAAATCTGCTCCCTAATTATACAAATATATATATGGTATTTTTTACAATGGTAAGATTTTACAATAAACACGTGAAATAACAATCAATCATCAAACCATAATAAGAAGTAGGAAGAAAAATCTTATTCTTCCCCACCCCATTTCATATTGTGGTTTGATCATTGATTGATATATATATATATATATTATTGATTATATATATTGATTATTGATTGTTATTTCTCGTGTTGATGTGAAATCATTATATATATATATATATAATATACCATAGTAAACGGAAACCGTCCGGCAGGACAGATTAACTTAAAATAAACTGTGACACATAGACAGAAACATAACAAAGACTCACTTTTCAATATTTTGACTGTAATGGCGGTCGTCCTCAAGAGAAGAAGTGAATTGACGGAGGGACAACAGTTAACTCCATATATATATATATATATATATATAGCTAATCTTCAATCTATCTTCTCTCACATCTCTTCTCCTAAGCCTCCAAAAACTGCTGGTGGTATGGTTCAATGCGGACGTCGTGGATGTCTAACTTGTCCTATCATCAATCCTGTTCCTTCCTTTACCTCTGTCCATAGTAAACGCACCTACCCTATCTCTCACAAGACCTCTTGTACCTCTGGTAACTGCGTTTACCGTTTGGATTGCACCCAGTGTGATTCTTTTTATGTGGGTTTGGCTTCCACCAAGCTAAGCCTGCGTATGAATAATCACAGGTCATCCGTTGGCAAACGCAGTGACCTTCCCGTTGCTACTCATGCCAGCTCTCACGGACTCAGTTTTAATGACTGTTTCCGTGTACAGGTCCTGAGGCAGATTGATCAGACTAATTCGAAAGTTACTCTGAGAGCTTCAGAAGAAGCACTTATTAGTCTTCTGGGCGGTAGATCGGCTCCTGGGCTTAACCTCAATCGTTGATTTTTTTTTCTCTTATTTCTTAGTTGTTATCAGCTTTTAATTTTATTTTAGTTAAATGTTTTCATTTTTTAATTTTTATTTGGCTTGTATCCTTTATTTTCCCTGTCTACCTTTCCTCCGAAAGTTGGCTACCCTGTTTGAGTGCTTCAGTTCGAACGCCAAGTCAGTCGTTATCAGCCTTTGGAGCGATTCATTTCTTTTCCTGAAGACGAGGACATCGAAATATCGTAGTGAGTTCAGTGATTTCCTTTCTATGTGTTCTTTTTTAAATTCTAGTTTATTTATATATATATATATATACCATGAAAACGGAAACAGTCCGGCAGGACAGATTAACTTTAAATAAACTGTGACACATAGACAGAAACATAACAAAGACTCACTTTTCAATATTTCGACCGTAATGGCGGTCGTCCTCGGGAGAAGAAGTGAATTGACGGAGGGACAACAGTCAACTTAATTATATATATATATATACTTTTTCGTTGGAAATACGATCCAAAAACGGACACATATAGTTCAAAATAGACAAAGAAACATAGACAAATCAAAAGAACACACTTACAGTCTCTAATTCTCGGTTTGAACCGTCTTCGGGAGAGATAAGAGAGGGAAACCAAGAGCACTGGTTCAGACGTCTCCAACCGTCTCTGAACCAGTGTGCTTGGTTTCCCTCTCTTATCTCTCTTGAAGACGGTTCAAACCGAAAATTAGAAACTGTAAGTGTGTTCTTTTGATTTCTCTATGTTTCTTTGTCTATATTGAACTATATATATATTATATTATTTTAGATTGAGTTCAAATTATAACCTCATGAAAGAATAATTAAAAAGTTTTTTCCAACTACCGAGAAGTTGCCTGACACTTGGTTAGGAGGAGTTAATTTAAAATCTTAATAGTAGTTTTTGTGTCATTTAATAGCGAACAGGTAAATGATATATCTGCGATCGTTTTTCTTATTTTTTTCGATTTTTTTTTTGTAAGTAATGACATACCTTGAAAGTGTCTGAAAACGTTACAAACGATGACTCTTGACTCATTTCGTCTCCAGTATCGGGGTTTTTCTGTTTCATGCCAACATAGTATGAATAGTACCTCGATAAACCTGCACAGAAACACCAGTTGAAACTTTCTCTTATTTTGTTATTTCTCTACATCAAAAAAAAAGCACAAAGGAACAACAGATTTATGATATACTTGTATAAACTTTAAGAAAAAGAAAGGAAACAAAAAAGCATTAGTATTAAAGAAAAAAATGTCTAAGTTCAACTGAACACTATAGTATATATATTATATATATATATATATATATGAGAGAGAGAGAGAGAGAGAGAGTTCAATATAGAAATAGAAACATAGAGAAATCAAAAGTAAAAAGGTCACCAACCGTCTCTGAACCAGTGCGCTTGGTATCCCTCTCTTATCTCTCCTGAAGAGAGTTCAAACCAAAAATTAGAGACCGTAAGTGTGTTCTTTTGATTTCTCTATGTTTCTATTTATATATTGAACTATATTTATCCGTTTTGGATCGTATTTCCGACGAAAAAGTGTATATATATATATAACATATATATAAATGTATATAAAATATACATTAATATATAAAACTATATATATAAGTTAATTTGAGTGAGTAGGAACTCGAATTGTAAATGACACAGGAATGAAAGGTAATATTTATTATACAAGTGTGACACACTGACTGGCTGAAGGCCAGCCTTGATAATCTGTCTCTGTGCGTAATCAAAGACTATGACCCGCGAGCGCTGCCGACGGTTCAGCTACCGCCAACTCCGCTAACTCATATATATATATATATATATATATATATATATATATATATATATATATATATATATATCAGTTGGGTTTTTGACTCTGACGAAGACCGCTTGTTGCGGTTGAAAGATCTTAGGCTTGTTTTCCCAGTTTCTTATTGTGGTTTGATCATTGATTGTTATTTCACGTGTTTATGTGAAATCTTTATATATATATATATATATATAAAGTTTAAACCGGAATATAAAAAGTAAACAAAAGAAATAAATGCTCTGAGATCTTTGAATATATGTCATCCGAGAGCAAGTAAAGTAAAAACTGAGAAGCTAACATAAAAGTAATGGAGAAGGAAGGTAACGAAATACTACCTTCCTTCTTAATTACCTTTATTTGAGATTTATTAATTATATATATATATATATATATATATATATATATATATATATATAATATAGTATGTAGTGTAAAAATTTAATAAAATAGTCTCCACATATAGAAGTTTTATAATATAAACAACCTGTTTCGAACACGTAGTGTTCTTCATCAAGGATAAACACATTGTTTATATTATTAACTTCTATATGAGAAGACAATTTCATTATCTTTTTTTTTACCATAGATTAGTACATATCACTAACAATAACTGATTGCACTACCTTGAAATAGTAGAATTTATATAATTTATTAACAACAGGGGTATATGTTTTTGCTAAAAATTGCAGAAGTACGAGCAAACGTGAATATCTATGTTGTCGTGAGAAAAGGTTTAAAGACTTTTGGTCAAAGTCAATCGAAATCACTGGATAGCTATTTTTCATTATGTTTAAACAAAATATTGTTGATATGTAATTCGTTGAAAATATATTATTCAAGTGTCAACAAACCTGCAGCAAAGGCCAGCAGCAAAACAGAGAATATAACTGAATACCTCACACAATCTATGACCATTTTCCCAAGGGAGACCTGAAAGAGAAATCAATTTTTACTGGTAAGTCATGAGAGAGAGTGAGAGAGAGAGTGAGAGAGCGAGAGAGAGAGAGCGAGAGAGAGTGATAGAGCGAAAGAGAGAGCGAGAGAGAATGAGAGAGAGATAGCGAGAGTGAGAGAGAGAGTGAGAGAGCGAAAGAGAGAGTGAGAGAGCGAGAGCGAATGAGAGTGAGAGAGCGAGAGAGAGAGTGATAGAGCGAGAGAGAGTGTGTTAAAAGGGAAAGAGAATTACACTCCTGTTTATACGCCTATGTTTCGCCAATAATTCTTAGGCATTTTCAAGGCTAAAAACAATTTATTAATTTTTGTGATTTTCTTTTTACTATATTTTAGTGCATTATGTTTTTTGTTTTTGATGTTTTTTGTTTTCTGTTGGTTGATATTCCGTCGATGTATTTGTTTTCACTATTTATGTCGTTAATAAATTTTTTTTAGCATTTGAAAATGCTAAACAATTTTTGTCGAAACGTCATATAAACAGGAGTATAATTTCTTTAGACCAGGGAACTTCAACTTTTCTTAAATCATTTTTGCCGCCAAAATTTATTCGCGACCCTTTAGTGAGAACAAAAATAAAATTAACAATAAATAAAAAACAGAAAATTAAAATAAATTTGATCAATAGTAACTTTAATGAGATTACTGTGCCGCATTAAAATAAATAAATTATTTATTCAATTTATTTCTTTATTTTCTATTTAAAAATAAACAATTTCAAACATTTCGCGACCACCTTGGGGGTCTCGACCAACCGGTTGAAGACCCTTGCTTTAGATCAAAAATCCTTAAGAACCCATCTTTAAACTTTTAAAAGAGTAAATTTCAATGTGATAATAACCTGGAGCGGGCCAATGGCATAGCTGAGTTCAATAATCAAGAGAAGCCTGAGAAATGCCAGTATGGTAAAGATTAGGTACAGGGCCTCTGCAATGAGCTCAGGGTCAAGGTAGTGCCAGTACTTGCGCTCCAGCTCCTTTCGTGATGTCATCAAAGCATAGGAGTACGAGCTTAACCAAAAGAGGAACGTGATGAAAAATGCCACCTCCATGCAGACTTCGTGTCTAGAAAAAAAAAACATTTATCCCTTTAAATTATAAAATTTTTATTCTAAAATCAATATATATATATATATATAAATATTGATAAAAGTATAAAACGTGGAATACAAACAATATTAAAGTTTATCGGGACTCGGTCAGTCTTTAGTTTTGTATATATACAATTCAAAGAAACGGTCAAGCGGACTTTTTTAAATAAAATAAATTCAAAACGAAGGATACACACAGAAAGACACAGACATAACTCAGATCGATATTTCGACCATCGTCGTCATCAGGAGGTGTGAAGAGCGAAGAGTCCCGCAGGAAGGCAGGGCGGTGACTCATATATCTATATACTGTTGACCAGTTATACTGTTGACCTTTCAACTCTATTATTCTAACCGCTTTGTTTCTTGTTCTTTATTGACATTTGACCTTCTCTTTATATTAACCTTTACTAATCCATTATATCTATTAATACCATTGACTATATCATTGATTTTGTTTAACATGTCACTTGGCCAACTCCTTTTCCAGTTGAATCCTCTCAGCAGGAAATTAGTTTTTAGGATCGAATTTCTCAGTCTGAAGATCGTGAATGCCGAAACTGCGGTTAATTTTAATGATACCTGTTTGAGAGAGGATCTGCTACATATTTATATCAATATATATATATATATATATATACAATTAAAAGAAACGGTCCAGCGGACTTTTTTACAATAAAATAAAAAACGAAGGAAACACACAGAAAGACACAGACATAACTCACATCGATATTTCGACAATCGTCGTCATCAGGAGGTGCGAAGAGCGAAGAGCGAAGAGTCCCGCAGGAAGACAGGGCGGTACTGAACTCGGAAACCGCAGCCAGTACCCCACCACTTACCACCAAGCGGGGGAAGGGAGGGAAGGAAATGAAGAGCCAAATTAAGACGTAAAAGGAACGAGTAAAAATTATAACTATAAAAAATTATAAAAAAGTAGATAAATCAAATTAAAATTAATAAAAATAATAAATAAAAAGTAAAATAAAAAATAATAAATAAATAAATAAAAAATAATAAATAAAAAATAATAAATAAATAAATAAATCATAAATAAATTATCGGTTGAGGTTGAGTCCGGGGGAAGAGCGAGCATCAAGTAAGCATATGTATGCCTCCTCTGAAGCTCTTAGGGTAACTTTATTGTTGGATTCGGGGATCTGTTTCAGGATCTGAACCCTGAAACAGTCATTGAAACTGAGTCCATGCGAGTTCGCATGGATGGCTACAGGATAGTTACTGCGTTGACCGACTGAAGCCCTATGACCATTCATACGAAGGCTCAACTTATTAGAAGTTAAGCCAACGTAAAAGGAGTCACACTGAGTGCAATCCAGTCGGTAAACACAGTTGCTCGAGGTACAGGAGGAATTGACCTGAACCGGGTAGGAACTATGGTGGAGAGGGGAATCGAAGGAAGGATTAGGATTAACAATCAGGCAAGTTTGACAGCCACGGCGTCCACATTGTTTCATTCCAGGAACAGGATTGGAAGGCTGAGGGGAAATATGAGAGAAAATGCTTTTTAGATTGGCAGGTTTACGGTAGGAAATAGAAGGGGGGTGATTAAAGATGGAAGAAGTAGAAGTAGAAGTAGACAGAATCGGAAAAGACTCCTTAATAACAGCACGAAGCTTATAAGCGCCAGGGAAGTAGGTTGTCAGGAAGAAGGAAGCGTTACTTCTATCCCTCTTGGGTCTGGGTTGGTGGGAGATGTCAGCCGGTAAAACACGACTATCAATGAAGGAGCGAGGATAGCCTCGTTCAGAAAATTTGTCCTTTAAGAGGTTAAGGTGATGTCTGCGGTCTTGGAGATTATTGCAGATATTGTGAATACGGAGGGACAAGGATTGAGGTATAGACTTTTTAACATGGGATGGATGGCAACTATTGTAATGGAGGTACTGTTGGGAGTTGGTGGGTTTTATATGTACGGAAGTCAAGAAGTGTCCATTGTCTAAAGTAACGTCAACGTCAAGAAAGGTGATAAGTCTGTCGGAGATGTCGTAAGTGAAAGTGATGGAGGGGCAGAAATTTTGAAAGGAGTGTAGGAAAAGTTCTAAGTTATGTTTGCCATGGGGCCAAATGAAGAAAATATCATCAATAAAACGGAGATAAAGGAGTGGAAGAAGTTGACAGGTGGCCAGGAAATCCTGCTCTAATTTGGCCATGAAAAGATTAGCGTAAGAAGGGGCCATAATCGTACCCATAGCTGTGCCTCTGGTTTGAAGGTAATAACGACCCTCAAACTGAAAGACATTATGCTGTAGCACGAAATCAGCCAAAGAGACTAGAAAGGATGTGGAAGGATTAAGGGGTGCGGTTCTGCCATCAAGAAAGTATCGCAGAGCGTCCAGACCTTCAGAATGAATGATTGAAGTATAGAGAGAAGTGACGTCCATGGCAACCATGAGAAGAGGATGATCAAGGGTAGAGGGAAGAGAAAGATTTTTAAGAATTTGGAGAAAATGGAAAGTGTCTTTGCAGAAAGAAGGTTGGTTCCGAACTAGAGGCTGTAGGAAGTGATCAATGAAGGCGGAAAGTCTTTCTGTAAGGCAGCCATAACTGGAAACGATAGGTCTACCGGCGGGAGGGGAGTCAGGCATGTTGAAGGGCTTGTGGACTTTAGGGAGCAGGTAGAAAACAGGACATCGGGGATTTGAGGGAATGAGGGTGTCAATATCCTGGGGAGAAAGGCCCTCACACACAGCACTGTTATTAAGAAGAGAAACTAAGTTCTTGAGGAAAAGAGGAATAGGGTTGGAAAAAAGCTGTTGATAAAAAGATGAGTTAGAGAGTTGTTTCATTGCCTCACGGTGGTAGACAGAACGGTCCATGAGGACTACAGAGGAACCTTTATCAGCTGGCATGATAAGGAGGGAGCTGTCTCTTTTCAAACTGCTAATCGCTTTTCTCTCGGGAATGGTGAGGTTATCCGGGGGAGATAGGCTTCTGAGGAAGGCAGGATTAGAACATCTGCGGACAATAGAGGAGATGAAGAGTTCGAGAGGATGTGATGCAGAAAGTGGAGGTGGTTCGTGGGAAGATAGAGGTTTAAAGCGCTTGAGGGAAGTGTGAACTTTAGAAGTTGTATCACCGGAGCTTTTGTCATTGGAACTCCAAAAATACTGCCAGCGAAGAGATCGAAAAAACATCTGGAGATCCTCCAAGATGCTGATGTGATTAATTTTAGGGACTGGACTGAAGCTAAGACCCTTAGAAAGAATACTGGCTTCAGCAGTACTCAAATTGCGGGAAGAAAGGTTTATAATATTCTTATTGTTGTTAGGGATTAAGTTGTTGCAGTTGTGTATATTATTGTTATTTGTAATGTTAAAATTATTATTACTAGTACCGTAATGATGATGATGATGATGATGATTATTATTATTATTATTATTATTATTAACATTATTATTATGATTGTTATTATTATTACGGGTATTGGTGTAAGTAAAATTAGAAACAGAAGAAGAAAAGGGATTGAGTTCAGTGACAAAAGGTGATGATTGGTACGATGAGAAGGATGTAGAATGACACAGAGGAATTTGGGTATAAGAAACTGGAGAAGTATTCTGTGACTTAAGGAAGGGCACTTGGTAGGGAAGAGATAGGCCTTGACAGAGATACGAGAGATAAAGATTAGACAGCTTTTTGTAACTATTATGACAGGATTTCTGGAGTCTTTTATGGGCTGAATAAAGAGATTTATTGATCGGAATTAAATAGTTAGATGATATGTTCAGAAGTATTTTAATAACTGAATGTAGTCTAGAGGAGTACGAGTCCCTCAGGCTGATATAATTAGATAAGGTAAGGTGAGACAATTGAAGAGAAATATGAAACCCGTAAACTGCCATAGAGTGACGAAACTTGAGAGGGAAGGCAGATAGAGGCATTTTTACAGCTAGACCATTAGGAATTATATTTAGATTGAGACAACTAGAAATGAAATCAATATGGACAGTGCAGCTCACAATTTTTTGGGAAAGGTAATTAACCTCACTCAACCAATAAACAATACGATCATTCATAATTAAAACAAGAAGATTAAACAAAAGCAAAAAAAAAAAAAAAAAAAAAAATTACCAAATATTAAAATAAAATAATATAAAAGGTAAGGAATGTTAAAAGGAAATAAAGATTCTAAGAAAACAGAAATGGACAGGAAGTACGAGAATTCAAGGAAACTATAAGAAAGGAATTAGTAATAATACATTCCGTCATACCTCGTAAAGTCTCTGTAAAGCTCGACCGGTTTCGGGTCCGCCTGGATCCCATCTTCAAGAGCACCTAACTGTGAGTGTTGTTTTCCTATAACCTACCTATATATAGTATTTACATTGTGTAATCAGTGTTGTGTGTGTAGGTATTTTTTTTTTTTTTTTTTTTATTTCTTTAATTGCTATATTTTTTTTTTTTTTTTTTTTTCTACCTACACACACAACACTGATTACACAATGTAAATACTATATATAGGTAGGTTATAGGAAAACAACACTCACAGTCAGTTAGGTGCTCTTGAAGATGGGATCCAGGCGGACCCGAAACCGGTCGAGCTTTACAGAGACTTTACGAGGTATGACGGAATGTATTATTACTAATTCTAATATTACTAACCTCAGTGGAACTAACCCATTAACTATATATAAGAAAGGAATTAGACACAGGAAGCTACTCGGTGGAAGCAGAAAGTAACTGACAAAAAAGAACGGCACTACGCGTGCTAATCACAATTAAAAGAAACGGTCCAGCGGACTTTTTTACAATAAAATAAAAAACGAAGGAAACACACAGAAAGACACAGACATAACTCACATCGATATTTCGACAATCGTCGTCATCAGGAGGTGCGAAGAGCGAAGAGCGAAGAGTCCCGCAGGAAGACAGGGCGGTACTGAACTCGGAAACCGCAGCCAGTACCCCACCACTTACCACCAAGCGGGGGAAGGGAGGGAAGGAAATGAAGAGCCAAATTAAGACGTAAAAGGAACGAGTAAAAATTATAACTATAAAAAATTATAAAAAAGTAGATAAATCAAATTAAAATTAATAAAAATAATAAATAAAAAGTAAAATAAAAAATAATAAATAAATAAATAAAAAATAATAAATAAAAAATAATAAATAAATAAATAAATCATAAATAAATTATCGGTTGAGGTTGAGTCCGGGGGAAGAGCGAGCATCAAGTAAGCATATGTATGCCTCCTCTGAAGCTCTTAGGGTAACTTTATTGTTGGATTCGGGGATCTGTTTCAGGATCTGAACCCTGAAACAGTCATTGAAACTGAGTCCATGCGAGTTCGCATGGATGGCTACAGGATAGTTACTGCGTTGACCGACTGAAGCCCTATGACCATTCATACGAAGGCTCAACTTATTAGAAGTTAAGCCAACGTAAAAGGAGTCACACTGAGTGCAATCCAGTCGGTAAACACAGTTGCTCGAGGTACAGGAGGAATTGACCTGAACCGGGTAGGAACAGGGTAGGAAATTTTTTATTTTATTATATATATATATATATATATATATATATATATATATATATATATATATTAGTATATTTATGAAGCAGTCCTTCATTTATACAGGTTTGATTAAATAATACGCCATATTTACGGTTGATTAGTTTCCTTGTGTATTTCTCAAGGGATCTGAATAATCTTCTTGTACAAACATCTAAATTGAATAGAACATTTCCAATGGTTCCATTGTCTTTACATCTTGCATTTCCACTAATTTTACTATTGTCACAACAGTCACAACTAGTACTATTACTATTACTACTACTACTATTATCACTACTACTATTATCACTACTATCGACATGTTTCGACTGCTCGTCAGTCATCTTCTGGATAATGAGGTTCTTTGCTGAGTTGTTGGTATTTACTGCAGTTGTTGATCAGCTACGAGTGGTCTAATGGTGGGTTTCGGTAATCTGTTGTAATTCTGTTGTGACAATAGTAAAATTAGTGGAAATGCAAGATGTAAAGACAATGGAACCATTGGAAATGTTCTATTCAATTTAGATGTTTGTTCAAGAAGATTATTCAGATCCCTTGAGAAATACACAAGGAAACTAATCAACCGTAAATATGGCGTATTATTTAATCAAACCTGTATATATATATATATATATATATAAACGTTTTCTTCTTCTTAGAGTTTGGTTAATATACGGAACACGTTTTCGCCAACTTTTCGTCTTTATTTTAAGACATCCTCAGGGTTATAAACTAACCAAAAACAATGGACACTTGTCATATCTACTTTACAATCATCATAACAAATTCAAAAACTTACTTACTCAAGGCTAGGTTCTAATTCTGAACCAACAAAACTGTTATCTGTCATTGAATGTGCTGCTACCCAACGACATTTATTGAAAACACTGTTTTTTATATTACAATTAATCCATGACAATATAAACTAAGATAACATTGCAATATTAACTATTTATAATGGAACTATAAATCCTACTTAAATTATCAGTATCGGTTTTTTTATTGCAAGTATTGTTAGTATTTTTTATATGGATCATTTCTTTTATCAATCTTTTATTATATGAAGTTTCATAATCTAAAATGGATGGATTTTCAAACTGAAACATATGCTGATTTTTAATTGCGTGAGAGGCTAAGGCACAAAACATTTTTTTATTTTTAAAATTTGATTTGTGTAACGCTAATCTATCTTTCAGATATTGTTTGGTTTGACCTATGTGTACATTATTACAATTTTTGCTGTACTCTTTTGTTTTTTTTTTTTTTGAGATGTTCGGTTTACGCATACATTCACTCTCCCTCTCTCACACACATACAACTTATACAATTACACAACACGTACGCTTACACACTCTCAAGCACTCATAGACTGAAGAAAGAGAAATAGACAAAAAAAAAACAAAGAACAAACACTATACTTTCATCTTTTTTATATTTCTATATTTCATACAGAAAGTTACTGAAAGGAATCGAATATATTATATTGCTTTTAATTAGTTTGTTGATAGATGATTTAGTGTTAGTAAAAATGCATGTATTTAGTTTTTTCTCTAGTTTATATGTTATTTTAAAGTTAGCTTCCTTTAGTATTTTTCTAATTTGTTCCGTCAGTCCCTTAACATATGTCACTGATCTATATTGTGTTGAGTTACTGTTACCAGGAGTGCTTATGAGGCCATTATTACTGGAGTTTGTCGAGTGATGATTTGCTTCATTACCTTCTTCAGTGCTCAAATCCGGTCTTATATTCCTATTAGTGTCTATCTGTGGAGTGATTTAATTATTGTTATTAACTGTTGATCGCATATATGGTGTGGATAATGAAGTAAATCATCACTGCATATATGTAAATGTATATATTTGTATCGGTTGTTGGACGCTTTTACGTCTCCAGTCCTGTATTCCTCTTCTTTTTCTTTTTATCTTCTCCTGAAGGTGGCAAGAAAGCCTAAATGATCGAGAATTGTGAATGTTCAGTCTTATTTTAGTGCTATTTTGTTTACCTGTGTGGTTGTATTGGTTTTACTTATAATTAATAATTAATTGTATTAATGAATTATAATTAATGATTAATAATTCCTCAAGATGAGTATTTACGGAATATTAACATTAATTGAAAACTTATTAACATTGTCTTTTCTTGGTTTCAATTCTTACACAGAGTGTTTTAAAATTCACTTCAAAATCTATTTACTTGCCGGTCTCTTTTCTCTTGAAGATTGGTTTCCCGAAAATTTGAGTTTGTAAGTATGTTTCTTTATGGGGTAGTAATGGAGTGATTAAGCGCCTCTAATAGCTTCTAACACTCAACTCCGACTTTCGGCCTTCACGAGGCTTCCCTGTTAACCTGCTATATGCAGGGACAAACGAAAGAGGAGGAGAAGGTGATCAGGGACTGGGCCTGACAACCTTCATTTCCCATCCTTCCTAATCCCTAAATCCCCTCCTTTCATTCCAGCCCCAATCTAAGGTGTTATGCAATCCGTGCCAAAGGATAGATGATACAGGGGTTTCTGTATTATGAACGGAGCCTCAAGGGAACCAGGCGACCCCCTTGAGTAAATAGCCTTACTCCGGTATGCGGTGCTCTGCCGGAGTGGACAAAATACCACCGATAGAGCTTCAGGGATTTTCCCCTGTAAGGAGAAGGAAGTCTGGAGACAATCCTCCGAAAGCGCAGAAGGTCCAAAAGCGCTAACTAGTAGGAAACCTCCCACAAGTGCACCTGAGGACCCGAAGAAGACCATCCCGAAGAAGGAGAAAGGAAGTTACTTTCTCCCGAAACATAGGGAGCCTGTTTGTGCAGATTCTACAAAGAGGAAGAAACACCGTTGCACCTGCTGATAACTTGTAAGGCAACTTTGCTGCAGAGAGGCAGGTACTTTGGGACACTCAACTCACGATAGAAAAACTTTTACCGCTGGAACCAGCAAAAGTGCTGAGCTTCTTGGAGGCGTTGAAGCTAACTGCTGGGGTACTTTAGTACAGAAGAGGGGAAGTACAATAGTTTTTTTTTAAGACGCAGTGCTATAGTCACTCTCAAATAATAAAAATAAAAATAAATAAAAAATGTATCTTTATACTCTGTGTGTTCTTCAATTTTGAATTCAAATAATATAAAAGTAATACTTACACATTCCAGAGGAACTTGAAGAACCTCTTGAATCCTTTAATAAAGATCATCCTTAAAGTATTGGCAACGAATCCAATGACGAAGAGAAGTATGACGAATTCTATACCTGTGATAAAAAAGCGTTCAGATTATTTAATTAATAATGTAAGTACGA
The DNA here is from genome assembly GCA_026182355.1 of Hermatobates lingyangjiaoensis. Taxonomy (NCBI): domain Eukaryota; kingdom Metazoa; phylum Arthropoda; class Insecta; order Hemiptera; family Hermatobatidae; genus Hermatobates; species Hermatobates lingyangjiaoensis. The sequence goes on along the minus strand of JAPFBL010000474.1, from coordinate 347,566 downwards.
ACAATTCTGAAATAAACATATCAAATATAAATTACTTAGTTATTTTTGATAGTAAGGAAACAATAAAAAAAAAAAAGGCACAAGTATAAAAAGGAAAGGAGGATATTATATAAAAGGAAAGAAGGATATTACAAAAAAGGAAAGAAGGACAGTATAAAAAAGGAAGAAAGTTAAGAAGGAAAGTATAAAAAATAACAGAATTAAAGTATAAAAATGAAACAAGGAAAGTATGAAAAAGGAAAGAAGGTATCATACAATTATAACTTGTATCAAAAGTTATAACGCTAAAACAGTAATGGTGAAGCAGTGATAGATTTGTTAAAACGCAGATACATGTGTTTGAGAGAGATAAAAATGATGAGTACTCGTAATTCAAGTATGTTCTCTATTTCATTTACATGGACCACCAGATGTTCACATACGAGGTGTGTAAATAAAGTAGTGAGACTGATTTTTTTTTTAAATTTTCTATTCAAATATAATTACAATGTGATATTGTCACCTTCAAAATAGTTCCCTTCGGAAGCCACACAGCTCTGGAGACGGTCCTTCCAATCATTGTAGCATTGCTGGAACTCGGATTCTGGAATGGCCTTCAGCTGGTCGGTTACAGCAGTTTGTATGTTTTGTAGTGTCCCGAAATGAGTTCCCTTGAGGTGATTTTTCAATCTCGGGAAGAGGAAAAAGTCACAAGGACTCAAGTCTGGTGAATAAGGAGGCTGAGGAGCAACAGGAATGTTTTTACTGGCCAAAAACTCGTTTATTGAGATCGCAGTGTGACAGGGCGCGTTGTCGTGATGCAACACATCGTGGTCAAAATGTGATGAACGGAGGTGTGATTCAAATTCAACTGCTCCCCGATCATTCTGACTGTCAAGCGTCGATCTGAACGCACAAGGTTCCGTACTCTGTTGACATTTTCATCAGTGTTTGCACTTGAAGGCCTTCCGCTTCGTGGTTCATCTTCAATCGACTCTCTTCCTTCTGAAAATTCCTTAAACCACCAAAAAACCTGTACCCTTGATAAAACACGTTCTCCATAGGCCTCCTGAAGTTTTTCAAAAGTTTCGGTTGCATTATGTCCAAGTCTGAAACAAAATTTGATTGCACACCGCTGCTCAACTCCATTTGCTCAAAACCTCATGCTCAAAACCATTTCACGAAAACCAACGCTACGGACAAACAAATGACTGTGGCGAGTTCAGATCCATACTGGAGGCGCATCACACGTGCACCTGACGCTACTCAAGGCCACGCGTCTCCAGCGTTGCCAGATCGAAAGCGACGTTGCCAGTCTCACTACTTTATTTACACACCTCGTATAATACTTAACAGGGTTCTTCACAAGTGATATTTTAATATTTATAAAACGCTAAATAAAACTCAATAGTTTATATATATATAATATTATATATATATATATATATATATATATATATATATATATATATACCATGATAAACGAAAAACGGTCCGGCAGGACAAATAACATTTAAAATAAGCAGTGACACATAAACAGAAACACAACAAAGACTCACTTTTCAATATTTTGACCGTAATGGCGGTCGTCCTCAGGAGAACAAGTGATCACTTCTTCTCCTGAGGACGACCGCCATTACGGTCGAAATATTGAAAAGTGAGTCTTTGTTGTGTTTCTGTTCATGTGTCACTGCTTATTTTAAATGTATATATATATATATATATATATATATATATATATATATATATAATGTAAATATATACGTATATATATATATATATTAATATATATATATATAAAGATTTTACATAAACACGTGAAATAACAATCAATAATCAAACCACAATATGAAATGGGAAACAAGACTAAGATCTTTCAATCGTAACAAGTCGATAAAAAGATTTCACATAAACAACCTTGTTTCAGTTGAAAGATCTTAGTCTTGTTTTCCCATTTCATATTGTAGTTTGATCATTGATGTATATATATATATATATAACACTATTTTTATTTTTTATCGAGGTTTGGTCTAGCTTCCAAAATACAACACCTTTAAGCTGACGATTCGTCTATATTTGTTCGCGGTTCAGTTTTCGCGTATTCAGTGTTTCGCGGAGTCCTGAAATGTTCAATTAAAAATTAATAAACTAAAAAAATATTCAAATGTAATTGCAGTAAAAAATAACAAAAATACAATTCGTAATGAAAAATTAGAGTAATTAGTATTAGAGAAGAAAATATACAGGATTCTTCTTGTACGATCGAGAAAGATATCAAAGACTTGCTGGGTCAAAATATATTCTACAGCATTAAATTAAAGGTTAATAAAAGCTTTTAAAAAATTCATTAAGAACTAAAAATTAATGAAAAATATTAAAACATAATCAATTGTAACAAGAAAATAATAAAAATATCAAAAAATAGAAGTCGAAAAATAGGCCTTTTCAACTATAAATTAAAATAAAGGATAGTACGATTTTTTTTATTTCATTTACTTGCATTATTTACTGCACAATACATTAAGGGTATAATTATCTCTCTTTTTCTCTCTAATAGTAGGTAAAGATGTAATTTTTTTGTATTAATTATTTCTTATTTTTTTCTTTTTGTTTTTCATTTTTATTTGCAACTCAGTACTGTATTCAGTAAGGTCAGGATTCTCTCTCTGTTGGAAACGTCGTTGTTTGAGCTTTAGAGGTTTTTATAAAGGCGCGTCCATTATTCGCGGATTTTCCCTTTTCGCGGGTGTCTTCGGTCTCCATTATCCGCGAAAAGTGAGGGATTGCTGTATTGTAAAGTAATGTTAATAAGAGTTAGAGGTGGCCGTACTATAAGTACCTGTTACGTTGACTTCTCTTTTTTGATTTCTCTTGTCGATGTTTGAATGAAGAAAGACAAAGATGAGGAAATAAACGTACGCAGCCATTGAGTTGATCATGACGTTAATGGGTAGACTGAAGAAGCTGGCCCACTTGGAATGAGGAGCAAAGATGAAGAGGAAAGGCAGAAAGGGGACGATGAGAAGGCGGGGCAGGACCATGACGAGTCGCTGGACCATGCTGTAACCTCGCCATTTGTGCCAACCGCCGTACCAGGCGCACAGCAGTGTCTATAACTTCAAAAGACCGCTTCAAACAGCGCGCACAAACACATTCAACCTTCTCTTTATAACATGCATGCATCCAAATCAAAGTGTAATCATAGTGTATTAATCTTATATTTAAAGTCATGCATTTCGTCATTACCACAGAGCTTAGTATTATTGAATGAATGAATAAATTCTTTATTGGGAACAAGTTCCAGTTATAAATACTGGAGTAGCCGTACAGAGAGGACTAGGTCCTCTCCACCGGGCTTTTTCCCCTTCGTCCATTATATTGATAATTATAAGCTAATGTATAACTAACTATATTAATTATGTACTAATGGGTTCATAACATAATAAATCTTTATAAAAGTAAAGTATTATTAATATTAAACAAATAATATACCGTTTTACCTCGTACATTACTGCCGTAGCTCTCGGACCGGTTTCGGGTGTCACCCATCTTCAACACGAACTGATCTAAGGAATCCTACCTATCTGATTATATAACCTACCTACTATCCCAATGCTGCCTAGATTTTATTATTTCATTATTTTAACTCTATTTTATTTTATTATTATTTTAGTTACGATTATTTAGTCTAATTCTTTTCCTATTATTTTCGTCTTTGTCAAGTCTGAAACGACGACTTGACAGACTTGACAAAGACGAAAATAATAGGAAAAGAATTAGACTAAATAATAATAACTAAAATAAAAATAAAATAGAGTTAAAATAATTAAATAATAAAATCTAGGCAGCATTGGGATAGTAGGTAGGTTATATAATCAGAAAGTTAGGATTCATTAGGTCAGTTCATGTTGAAGATGGTGACACCCGAAACCGGTCCGAGAGCTACAACAGCAGTGTACGAGGTAAGACGGTATATTATTTGTTTAATACTTATATTTAAAAGAAAGGTAAAACAAAGTTATGATTATAATTTGACTATAGGTACGATTAGTGAGGAAAAAATATATTAAATCTTTACAAAAACGCGTTTCGAACACTGTGTGTTCATCAGAGGTGCTCAATTCGTCGATCGAGATTTACCAGTTGATCGCGAGGCCAATAGTGGCAGATCGCATACAACTTTGAAAAAAGAAGTTGTCTGTTCGTCGTGCACATGTTAGTTAGTGACCACGACAGGGTGACAGTCAGCCTGTCATCCACTCCATCACTTGACTGATGTACATGGTAGAGATGGGCATAGCAAATACTCTCGCGTATCCAATACGTATTCCATACTTCGAATACGACTATTTATCAATATAATTCTTTGTAAAAATATTTTAGTTGACAAGACTTCCTTAGACTTGAATAGAAAAAGTTGAATGGTAAAAGAAACAATTGAAAAAAACACTCCATAGAGTAAAAAGATTTATTTATTTAAAAAAAATTATTTAAATTAATTTCTCCAATATTGGCTCATGCAGGTAAGAATTTCAATGCATTTTTAAATACATACGCTTTATGGGTCAGTAGATCATTATGACTTGGTCATTTTATAAGTAGCTCACATACTGAAAAAGTGTGAGCACCCCTGGTGTTCATCATACGGAGGTAGATGTACCTGATGATGAACATTAAGTTCTGAGGTAAAATGGATAAACAAACAGAAGTCTCCACACAAATGAAGTTTTATTCAACGCGTTTCGAACACTTTGTGTTCATCATCAGGAAGACACCAAGGATGTGGTGCTGAAGGGTTGGTCCAGTGAAAACAACAAAAACAAGGGTTGGTTGTTTTCACTGGACCAACCCGTCAGCACCACATCCTTGGTGTCTTCCTGATGATGAACACAAAGTGTTCGAAACGGGTTGAATAAAACTTCATTTATATGGAGACTTTTGTTTGTTTATCCATTTTACCTCAGAATGAGTAAATACCACACAATAACAGCTTGCTTAGCTCGTGATTATAATTATAAATAATGATTATAATTTGTCTCTAATGAGAGTTACCTCTTGGACATTAGGATGAGCTATAAATTCCTTCTGTTTGTAATCCATGGCCAAGACGAGTCGAGGGAATGTTAGTGCTCCGAGGTAGCTACTACCTCGTCTTTCTCTGAGTATAGTCTCAACTTCTTCAGAGGTGCGGCAATACCCTTACGAAAACAAAACTGGCGTGAGATGGCAAACGACTTGTATTTATTTTAATTATATATATATATATTAATATTATCAATCAATACTCTGCTTGTTACTGTTCATTATGGGGGCCAGGTTAGCTCCGTGGTTAACGTACTCGCCTCTGGGCTGCTAGTCCGCGGTTCAATCCCCACCTGGCCCTCGATTTATTCATTCGGGAAGTGAATAAATCTGAGTACATCATCCCTCGGAGAGGACATTAAACCGTCGGTCCTGAGCCTGTATGATGTCAGATATTCGTTAAAAATCCCTACTCGAAATGCACTTGAGTTAAACAGAATTTAGGACTCCTAATGTGGAATCTATAGAATTACCGATCAAACATAAAACTGGTAAACGGCTGACAATATCACCCGTAGAGGATCGGTTTAAACAATAAAAAAAATCAACAGTTCATTAATTACTATTAGAATTAAAAAAAAAATGCAAACCATTTTAATTGGGTGTTTGATTTGTTTTCTAAAACACTTATACTCTTTCAACTTTTAGCGCTGTTTTAGATGCAGAAACTATGGCTCATTTGTTACTTGGCACCAATTTTAGTATTGATTGAGTAATGTTATAGGATTTATTCTATATTGGGAGTTCTAACTCAAGTGTATTTAGAGTAGGGATCTTGAACTAGTACCTTACATCGTACAGGCTCGGGACTGAGGGTTTAATGCCCCTTTCCCCCCCCGATGTGCCTTCACCTTGTCGTGGTGGGGGGGCTTAACACGTCTGATGGCGTGAACTAAGAAAGGCACTACATTGGTCGGCCTTAGAGAGTGGGAAGTCTGTTCGTTCACTCGCTGGCTTAAGTGGCGGACCACCATTATTGGTCTTATACTCTGTGGTGGCACAACAGTGGCTTTAGATGCCACCTTGCAGTTCTCGGTCTTGGGCTAGTACCGCGGGTAGAAAGTCCACTCAGTCGCGCACTGGTTCAGTAACTATATCCCAAGTCTTCTTATCGTCTTTTGGCTTGCGTCTGTCTTTTTTCTTTGAGTCATTCTCCCCCCCCCCCCCCCCCCCCCCCCCGGTGAAATCCAGTAACTTTGCTTTCATATCACACATAAGATTTATTCGGACGATGCTGTTTGTGGCTGGTTGTGGCAGACTTAAGTTTACCTGGACTGTCGCGATATGTTTATCATCTGAATGTTTCTCCTTCCATCCCACTAAAGGTTTTCTTGTAACCTCTGACTTAACAAGAAAACGCCTTATGCCCCCGAGTCATAAAAGATTGCCCATGCCTGATGTAGATCGTGGAAGCCCTCCTCCGCGGGGTCTCCCTTGGATACTTCACGAGTCTATATCGTTTTCTCTCATTCGTGAGAAGACGGTTGTTTCTTGTGATGTGCGAAAAGGCTGCATGTTAAAAACATCAACGTATTCTGCGTTTTTTTTATTTATAGCCGAAAGGACAACGAACATGAATAAATAATAACAGGTTTAACGTCCTTTCCGGAGGTATGAAAATATTTCAATTAGCAAATTAATTAATTAATTAGTAATTTTAAATACTAGGATAATTGAAACAGGGTTAGCCCAATGATTAACGTGCTCACCTTTGAACTGGTGGGTCCGGAGTTCAATCCCCCACTCTGACACTCGATTTATTCACGTAGGAAGTGAATAAATCTGAGCTTGTCGTCCCACGGGGAGGACATTAAACCGTTGGTTCCAAGCCTGTACGATTATCAGGTACTTGTTAAAGATATCACTACTCTAAATACACTTGAGTTAGGAAAAATTTCGGTCTCCTAATGTTGAGTCAATCTTCTTTGTGTGGTATCACAAAGGACCAATATTGTGACTTGCCGTGTTGCCACTGCAACCTAACCTAACCTAACCTAATCTATCAAGATTTTTTACATTTTCAAAGATAAACAAATCAGTGGAAGTAAGTATTATGTGAGACTTGAGTCTCCAATAGGTACGTTGAAACATTTTAAGCCACTATATCATACAAGAGAAAAACGTATAATTTTTTGTTTTGTTAAACAATCCCATCATAGGATTTATGTGCCTTTATGTGCTATCCAACATATGAAATTGAACTTATTTTTGATTCACCATCCATTAACCATGATGAGTCACACATTATCGACGACATCAACATCACTTGGTGTCACCGATCCAAATAATAGCCACACTCAATGTTGCTTAACTTTCCTGAACTAGTTGCAAGCAGTGTATTCAATATAACCAAGGACTCTTAACGCCCAAATTAAAATATGAAATTGCTTATAACTATACCGATCAAAGCTACTGCAAATTCCTTTGTTTGCGTTGCCAGCTCCTCGTAGTCACTTCTGTAGATGGAGTCTACTTCTGCTGCTATCAGTAGTTCACGACTAAGCTTAAAAGCTGCCATAATAGGATCATCAGTAGTCAGGCTTAAATAGGTTGGGTTGGAAATTGCTCTATATATTTTTAATTTTCCTGATGCTGCATTTAAAGGGTCCTGAGTTGACAAACCAGCTCTATATAACAAAAAAATATATATTATTTTTTTACTTTCTTTGACGATACAAAGAAAGATAAAGTTACTGGAGACATTTAATATAGTAGAATGGGTAGTATAAAAGAGGTTGCAAGACAAGAGAATAAAAAGGAAAACGACAATATAGAAGCCATATTAAAGCTAAAAAGCTACAAAATGATTTATCTTTTAACACCTGGGCAATATCAGAATTAAAACTAAGTTTTAATGACATCAAAAATATGAACAATCTATATAAATAAAAGAAAGGTTTTGACTGTACATTGCTTAGAACTGACTCATTTCAAGTTATCTTCACGTTTCATACTCTAGAGAAACCGGATCCACCCTCAGAAAAATTTCTGTCTGTTGATTTGTCGGTTTGTCATCAAAATTTTGTCATAAGTAAACTCTGAAATTTCAAAGTAAACTTTGAAAGTAGGTTTGTGTATGTCTAACTTAAAACCTAAGCTTTGAATGAATTGAAAATTCAATGTAGAAGCGAAGTTATGGACTTTTAAGATGTCTTGGCTAACTTCACATATATGTTTATTTTGAAAATATACAGGTATATCAAGTAGGTATTGTTAGTAAATTTTAATTTCATGTGCATTCAAACTCAAGCAAGAGATAATTGACACGGTGTTTCCCGAAATTCAAGATTTTCCATCTCCCTCCCATGTCATTGGTACTCCCTGATATGAGTGCTCCTCCTTGGCATGGGTGCTCCTCCTTGACATGGGTTCTCCCTCCCCTGTCATTGGTACTCCCTGACATAGGTGGCCCTCCTCTGACATGGGTGCTCTCCTTGACATGGGTTCCCCTTCCCCTGTAATTTGTACTCCTTGACATGGATGCTCCACCTTGACATGGGTTCCCTCTCCCCTGTCATTGGTACTCCCTGACATAGGTGCCCCTCCTCTGACATGGGTGCTCCTCCTTGACATGGGTTCTCCCCCCCCCCCCCCTGTAATTTTTACTCCCTGACATGGGTGCTCCTCCTTGACATGGGTTCTCCCTCCCCTGTCATTGGTACTCCCTGATATGGGTGCTCCTCCTTGACATGGGTTCCCCCTCCCCTATCATTGGTACTCCCTGACATGGGTGCCCCTCCTCTGACATGGGTGCTCTCCTTGACATGGGTTCCCCTTCTCCTGTAATTTGTACTCCCTGACATGGATGCTCCACCTTGACATGGGTTCCCCCTCCCCTGTCATTGGTACTCCCTGATATGGGTATCCCTCCCCTGATATTGGTACCTCCCGACATGGATGCACCCTCGCCTGACATGGGAGCCCTTTCTCTGGCATTACATTGATGCCCCCCCCCCCCCTCCATAAGTGGTACCTCCACCAGCATCCCTTCATATAACACTCGATTTCACTTATTTCATATTTGAAGGGTAAATAACTTAACCAGCAATGCTAAGAATAGTATAAAAATAAGACTACTAACAGGCATTCCTTGGCACAGAAGCAGTCAGGCATATGAGGCCTTGGCACTGTATGACCCCTACCGAGCAGCATGCGAACCATTTCATAGTGACCGCTTTCAGCAGCCAACATCAAAGGAGTTACATTACTGGGAAACTCCGCTGAGTCTATTACCGGTCCCATTTCCACATCAATTCCATAGGGTCGAAGCTTATCTAGTAGAATTACAGCTACATCAATGTCGTTTTCCCTGATCGCCACTAGATGACTGTCTCCGATTAGTGTATCCGGTTGGTCAACGATCATTTTGATTATATCAATATTCTTTGTTTTTACTGCTCGATGTAAAGCTGATATTCCCTGAAAACAAAACCAATCAACTAACATAACACTAGTAAATGACATAAACAGTAAATAGTGGTTGAGAACCATCATAGAACATTGATTACAAGTTTACATAGAGGGGATACGAAAGAGATACAAGAGAGAAAGAGAGAGGTGAGAGAGATCAAAGAGGGACAGAAATAGAATCTAAAGAAGGAGTGAGATACATAAAAAAAGAGTGTAAGAGAAATAGAAAGAGTGTTTACGAAACAAAGAAATGAGATCGTGAGAGAAATAGAAAGAGTGTGTGCGAAACAAAGAAATGAGAGTGTAAGAGAAATAGAAAGTGTCTGTGAAACAAAGAAATGAGAGTGTGAGAGAAATAGAAAGAGTGTCTAACAAAGAAATGAGATTGTGAGAGAAATAGAAAGAGTGTCTGCAAACAAAGAAATGAGAGTGTGAGAGAAATAAAAGGTTCTCGAAACAAAGAAATGAGTGTGGAGAATAGAAAGGTTTACAAAATAAGTGAGAGAATAGAAAGTTGAAACAAAGAAATGAGAGTGTAGAGAAATAGAAAGTGTCTAACAAAGAAATGAATTGTGAGAGAAATAGAAAGAGTTCAACAAGAAATGAGGTGTAGAAAATAAAATGTCTGCGAAAAAAGAATGAATTGAAAAAAAATTTCTCAAACATAAATGAAAATAGAAAATGTTGCAACAAAGAAATGAAGTGTAGAGATAGAAATGTCTAACAAAGAAATGATATTGTGAGAGAAATAGAAGAGATCTGAAACAAAAAATAATGAAAAATAAAAATGTCTGAAACAAAGAAATAGTGTGAGAAATAGAAATTTTTCAAACATAAGAGGAGATAGAAAATGTTACAAAAAAAGAAAGAGAGGTGAGAGAAATAAAAGAGGAACAAAGAAATGAATTTAAAAGAAAGAGTGGAAACAAAAAAAGAGTGTAGAGAAATAAAAGAGTGTTCGAAACAAAGAAATGAGATGTGAGAGAATAGAAAGGTTTTGCAAAATAAAGTGAGAGAATAGAAAATGTTGAAACAAAGAAATGAGAGTGTAGAGAAATAGAAAGAGTGTCTAACAAAGAAATGAGATTGTGAGAGAAATAGAAAGAGTCTGCGAAACAAAGAAATGAGAGTGTGAGAGAAATAGAAAGTGTCTGCGAAACAAAGAAATGAGAGTGTGAGAGAAATAGAAAGGTTTCTCAAACATAAATGAGATGAGATAGAAAATGTTAGCAAAACAAAGAAATGAGAGTGTAGAGAAATAGAAAGAGTGCAACAAAGAAAAGAGTATGAATGAGAAGAAATAGAAAAGAGATGGTTAACAAAGAAATGAGAGTGTGAGAGAAATACAAAGAGTGTTGCGAAACAAAGAAATGAGAGTGTGAGAGAGAATAGAAAAGTGTTTCTGCGAAACATACAAGTGAGAGAGATAGACAAACTGTTAGCAAAACAAAAGAAATGAGAGTGTGAGAGAAAAGAAAGGTGTCTACAAAGAATATATTGTGAGAGAAATAGAAAGAGATCTGCGAAACAAAGAAATGAGAGTGTGAGAGAAATACAAAGAGTGTCTGCGAAACAAAGAAATGAGAGTGTGAGAGAGATAGAAAGTGTTCTGCGAAACATACAAGAATGAGAGAGATAGACAAAGTTAGCAAAACAAAGAAATGAGAGTGTGAGAGAAATAGAAAGAGTGTTAACAAAGAAATGAATTGTGAGAGAAATAGAAAGAGATCTCGAAACAAGAAATGAGAGTGTGAGAGAAATACAAAGAGTGTCTGCGAAACAAAGAAATGAGAGTGTGAGAGAGATAGAAAGTGTTTCTGCGAAACATACAAGTGAGAGAGATAGACAAACTGTTAGCAAAACAAAGAAATGAGAGTGTGAGAGAAATAGAAAGAGTGTCTAACAAAGAAATGATATTGTGAGAGAAATAGAAAGAGATCTGCGAAACAAAGAAATGAGAGTGTGAGAGAAATACAAAGAGTGTCTGCGAAACAAAGAAATGAGAGTGTGAGAGAGATAGAAAGTGTTTCTGCGAAACATACAAGTGAGAGAGATAGACAAACTGTTAGCAAAACAAAGAAATGAGAGTGTGAGAGAAATAGAAAGAGTGTCTAACAAAGAAATGATATTGTGAGAGAAATAGAAAGAGATCTGCGAAACAAAGAAATGAGAGTGTGAGAGAAATACAAAGAGTGTTTGCAAAACAAAGAAATGAGAGTGTGAGAGAGATATAGAGAAGGGGTGAGTGAGAGAGTTAGAGAGAGAAATAAAAAAACGAGAGTCACGCAAATTTATTTGGATTAATTAATTTAAAATTATAAGCTTACACCTAATTTAACTGTGCAAGTAATCACTAATAATTAGTAACTAAAAATTAATCATGATAATTTTATTTGGATTGTCAATGGTTTGATGAACTCGTAATTCATTTAATTGATTTATTAAGATCAATTATTAACAGTAAATATTTAGAAATAATAACTAAAAAAGTAAATGAATCTCTGTCGTATCTCCCCTTTCTAAGTAAACGTGTAATCAATGTTCTCAGATGGTTCTCTACCAAAATCTATATAGATATAGTAAATAAATATAGATGACAAGTAGAAGATTAGATATTGAAGCTAATATAGAAATATAAGTTTATTTATAATTGACCTGGTAGTTTTCAGCGTTGATATCTAAAGCCCTGTTTTCTTTGAGAATTCTATACACAGCTCCGGCGTCTCCTGTATCGATAAACTCGTGCAGCAAGCGCTCTCTGGAGCCCAGGCTAGGCAACATGATGCTCCTTGATGCCATTAAATCCATGTCCAACTGAAAAGTCATCGTCTTTCAACTTAAATCAAACAAAAAAATTAAAAATAATAAAACACATATAGGCATTATCTTACAGTTTCATTTTTCAATACTGATCTAACAAAGGACTGTGAGACTCATTTGTTATTGGAGACATCCAACTCAAATGACGCCAGTAATTACAAAAAATAGCTGGTTTTTGTTTATGCATTATCATTGTTATTGTTCATATTTGAACACTACACTCGAACCTCGAATGTCGTATTTATAGAGCCCGAGAGGGGTCTGGAAATAGAAAAGTCCGGAAATTGGTACCACTGGTTTGTGGTAGCCTAATGGTGGGTAGGGTTGGCTAAGTGGTTGACAGCATACCAAGACATACCATATACATAACCTCACTAACACTTTTGAGAAGGGCTGGACTATCTCAATTCCATTTACTTTAACACACTATACATTTAATTTAAATAAACACTATTAATAATATACAATAAACATTATAATGAACAAAAAAAATCTGGAGTAACCTACACTCAACTTTACAATAAGTAAACTTAATATCAAAGTTCTTGGGTATATAGTATATGATGTTCCAATTAGGCATAATATAAATGTCTCAATGGGAGAGGTTTATTAGTCTTTAATTCCTGGAGGTAGTAGAGATAGTGATTGATCCACTTATCAATATATATGCTTATTTTTGTATATCACACCATTGATGCATATAATATCATTAGTATAAATACAGCAGTAATAATATGTAGATTTCGTGTTACGAAATAATCTCTTATTGGAGAACATGGCTTTGGTTCTCTTACATAGTTTGTCTGACATCCTTCTACATTGGCAATTTAAGACAAAGTTTTCCATTCAAAATTTTAAAATATTCCTATTTTGCCTGAAAAATGTCAGAATCATGTAAGAAAAAATGTCGTTTTAAGATAATATTTAATTTAAGATATGTGGATAATTTCATTTATTATTTTTGAAAGAATTTTTTCAATTTTTGAAATATGTTTTACATTTTGGTCTTTTATAAAATTATTATACTGGGAATTTTATGGTATACTAGTGTTTTTACTCTAAATGTACTTGAGTTAGACAAAAATGCAGGACTATCAATGCAGAATGTTAATCGTCTTGTACTACAAAGAGACCTTTTCGAGAGATGGTCGATGTAACCTAACTACTCATCACGTATATGATAAATATTATCTTCCTCTATTTTCATAAGTCAAACGTAAATACATCCTCAAATTCTTTAAATTATATGTCTAAACATGTTTGCGAGTTTTAACAAAAAATAAACGAATGTTTTGGAATAATCGGACAAGTGAATACAAATGGGTTTGGTAGTTGTGATTTTAGTGTAACACTTCTTTAATAATATCAATACAAGGGGGTCAGGCTAGCTGAGTGGTTACGTGCTCACCTCTGAACTGATAGGACCGGGGTTCAATCCTCACCTGGCCCTCGATTTATTCACGCGGGAGGTGAATAAATCTGAGCACGTCGTCCCTCGGAGAAGGACGTTAAACCATCGGTCCCGAGCCTGTACGATGTCAGGTACTCGATAAAGATCCCTGCTCTAAATACAGTTGAGTTAGGCAAAATTTAGGACTCCCACTGTAGAATCAAGCTTCATTGTGTGGTATCACAAAGGGCCAATGCTTGGCCTACGTGTGTTCCCTTGTGGGACTGCCACTGCAACCTAACCTAATATCAATACAAATAAAAGAAAGGTTTTGTCTGTGCATTGCTTAGAACTACACTCATTTCAAGTTATCTTTACGTTTCATACATTAGAGAAATGGAATCCAGCCTTAGAAAAATTTGTCTGTCGGTTTGTCTGAAAATTAAAGTACTGTTACGAAAATTGAGTGCCCCAGAAATGTGCAACGGGACACGACTCTGAAGTCGTGCTTTGCACAAATACGTTATAGAGGCTGATATCATGACTGGGTGTGGTACTTGGGAGTCAGTGTTTATACCACGCATACCATTGGTACTTAGTAACTGTCGCTTTAAATCTAAACGGTTGCAATTTCCTGACTAAGTAAATAAGTTACAAGGCCAAACTCTATCTATGGCAGGAATTGAAGTGAGTGACACCAAGTGTTTCTCACATGGTCAACTGTATGTTCCTTGCTCTCTGTTCTTCCATGCACCTGAATCACAGACAGTCAATGCGGTGTATACAGAGGCACTTACTTAACACTGTTCTAATAAATGTATTTTTTTCCTATGACATAATTTTTCTAAAAATATTTTGAAATACCACGTATCATCTCTGATCTCTGATACTGAATTTTATAAGTTCATGAAATTTTGTCATATAATATTCATATTAAGGTAATATTTAATATGTTAGTTCAAGTTGGTAGACTCAGTCTTTAACTAAGTTAAAGAACAGGTTTCAATTAGTCATACCTAATTATAAAGGGTAACGGATTTTTTAGGATAGCACTAGTTGTATTAAAAGTAATCCTGTTCAACATTTTTTAAATTATTTTTTACAAAACGAATGTTTTTTCTCCGGTTTCAGGTAGATGGGTCATTCCAAAGTCCATCCAAACTAAGTATAATCAAGTCATAAATCGAAAGAATGCTGATTTTTCTTCTTTTATAGCCAAGGGACTCGTCTATAAAGACCACATGCCTTATAGTCAGGAGGTGGGCAAACTACGGCCCGCGGGCCACATCTGGCCCACCGAAGATCGGTACATGATTTAGGTTTGATGTAAATGATTGTATTAATTTTATTTTGACTCGCAATGAAGTGCATTTCAACATCAGGTGGTCCAGTATCACACTTTCAGCTTTCGTTCTTCTTTTGCTGGTCAGATTATTTAAGTGTGATAAATACTGACAAAAAACCTAAAGATCCCAGATGGGTGATGAATATCTCAGATCTGTTCTGAGAATTGCCCCAAAATGTGATACTATATTTAAAATTTAAGATCAACAACACTGTTCACATGAAAAGAGTATGTTTATACTTCTATGATTTTTTTTTCGTTTTTGTTTAATACGTACTGTTAACTAATGCTGTTTTTATATTGTATCTTGCGCTGAAATGGCCTACCTGTCAGATTTTTAAATCAATGTGGCCCACCTGTCAAATTTTAAAGCCAATGTGGCCCGCGAGTCAAAATAATTGCCCACCCCTGCCTTATAGTCTAACAGCAGTAACCGAAAGGTTGGCTGCTCCCCTCAGTCTACCGTATGATCCAGGCACAAGATCGGCCCTTTGTGGTGCCACACAAATGAATATCCTATATTTTTGCCTAACTTAAATGTTTTAAGAGTATGGATCTTTTAAGAGCACATGAACATCGTACAGACTAGCGACTGAAGTAAAAATTTCATGTTTTTTTTCGAATTAAAATAAAAAATTAATTTATTTATTTTAATCCTAAATTTTAAAATTTAGAATGACTTTTGCGACCTCAAAGTTTAATAACTACTATTTGACTTTAATTATTTTGATACTGTCCTATTTCAGCATTGTAAAGAATATTTTAACAGTATATATCAGTGATTGCAAACTTTCTGAGTTCGGCGTGTCAAAACTTGTGAAAAATCGTGACATTATTTTCATGGCGTGTCACACATCACAAAAGTAAAGACTAAAAAGAAAATATAAATATTTATAATTTGTGTAAGTTAATTATTTGTTTAATGCCATTAAAAATACAAAAAGCGAAAATTTAACATTTTAGAATTTAGCATGTCTTCAGAATTTTATATTAATATCAATATATTTAAATGTACAATTTTTTTTAAATGTCATTTAAAATACAAAAATCAAAATTATGAAACCAGAATTAACAATTAGAATTTAGCATGTTTTCAGAATTTAGCATTTTTTGTTAATAACAATATTAAAACAATATGTTTAAATGGTTTTAATACGTATATTTGTTACACAATATTATTGGACTTGTACATACACATCTGGTTTCAGAAATAAAGTATTAATTATTACTTACAGAATTAATAATATTGTTACTAATAACTAATTTTGGCTGTTATGAGAGATAAATATTGAAATTATGATATTTTTTATTGTAGGGTAAAAATCTAATGAAATGGTCTCCACATATAAAACTTTTAATGATATAAACAACGCGTTTCGAACACGTAGTGTTCTTCCTCAGGCATTAACTAAAAAATACAATGACACCAGAGAGTTATCTATAGTACAAAGTAAATAAGTACAAAAATTAATATAAAATAAAATAAGGCAGAAAGTTATATTAATTTTTGTATTTATTTACTTTGTACTATAGATAACTCTCTGGTGTCATTGTATTTTTTAGTTAATGCCTGAGGAAGAACACTACGTGTTCGAAACGCGTTGTTTATATCATTAAAAGTTTTATATGTGGAGACCATTTCATTAGATTTTTACCCTACAATGAGTAAATACCACATAATAACTGATTGCACAACATTAGATATTTTTTATCTTTGGAGATGCGTGTCACCGATGAGGTTTCGTGTCAAGACTGACACGCGTGTCATAGGTTTGACATCACTGATATAAATCTGGCACTGGTACACTGAATAAAATTGTAAATGCTAAACAGAAGTATTAAATAATATTTTTGTATTTCAAATTAAGGTAACTTACGTTGATCAAGTCATCGACGACTGCTGGTTCCCCTTTGGGCGGATCGCCCATGAGGTGGTCCTCAATAATGCTTTCTCTGTCTCCCATTTCGTTTGAGCTGCCCTACCGCCTAACCCGAGCATGACAATACATTATCACACGAGAACATTTTATTTTGATCACAGTGCACTGCAGGCAGCGCAGGTTCGCTGACGCAGTGATGCCCAGACTCGTAATATAACTCTGCATTCACCATAGGTATCAACTTTCAAAGTATTATCAATTTTCGGCTAATTATTTCATCAAAAAACAAGCAAAAATCATTTTTCATAATATAAAAATACAATAATTATGCATTAGTTAAACAAAAATATTTGCCAAGTTAAGGTTACTTTGAATTAGGTAATAAACGTTAAAATATAAAAGGAAAATATTAAAAATGAACAATCGTATACCATTCATATTATAATGTGAGATGAATATGTGATTCAATCGCTTTCTTACTAAATAACGTTCTTTAATACCAGATAAAGTTTTATTTTTCGGGATGTCCTATTTTGCTTCACTGGATAGAGTTGTGTTAATAAATGTAGTTCAAATTATTTTGAAACACACTACCTCAATTTTTTCACTAATTAATGAAATTAGTGAAAGTAATAATTGTTTAGTTCGACTAAATAATGATTTTGTATAACTACTGTATGCATCTTTTTTTCTTCTGTTCTAGGAAAGTTTTTTTTGCCTTTATTTATTTGAGAATAAATGTCGTCAATAGTATTAAGAAATTCATACATTTGTTGAATGCATTCATGAATTCATGTATTTCTATATTATAGAAACAAATTTTCTGTAATATATCAATTAGAACCATCATATCGTTTCGCCAGAACGTGCCCATGAACTTTTAAAAACATTTCTACCCACAGCCGCACATGACACGGGGCACATGATAGTAAGGACATCAGAACTCAATATGTGTAAATCTGTTGAAATGTCAAAATGGATTTTTACTTTACTATAAAAGTAAAGGGATATTGTGATCGTGAAAACATTTAATCTCGAGATTTTGACGGAATTATATGTTTGGAGGTCCCAGAAGTCATTTTATGAAGTTTTTTCGATGATGTCTGTGTGTGTGTGGATGGGTGAGTATGTTAGCATTGCTTGTTACCACGCTACAAAAATCGGCCCCATAGTGTAGATGATCCCCATAGTTTGGGATGAATTATGCATGATGGGAAAGTCACTTTTTTTTTATTATCACTGTTATTTACTTATAGTAAAGTGGAAACGTTGGTATGGTATTTAAAAACTTTTAGATAATCAATTTAATGAATTCATTAATGAAATCGTTGTTTTATTGTGGTTATATCCATTATATCAAGTGTTATTATTAATATCATCTAGGAACCCATATAAGTGTTGACATTTATATAGAACCCATGTTCTCATGACATATCAGGCATAACTAACCTATATTGAATTAATTACAAAGAATTAATTAATTAATTAATTAAAGCCTATGTGGTTTCTTAACGCCGCCAGTTGCAGGAGCACTCTTTCTTGCAGCTTTCGCAGCCAATTGCTTACGAGGTGCCTTACCTCCAGTGGGTTTCCTAGCTGTTTGCTTGGTACGTGCCATTGCGATGAGTGCTATCGTGCTATTGATTTACCCGAGCAAAGTTGGAGTATTTATAGCGTTTTATTCCCGCAAAGAAAAAATATAACGGGCCCGACTGTTTTGATAAAATGATACGCTTAACTGTTATAGTAATTTTCGTTATAACGAGCCTGACTGTTTGATAAAATGTATACGTTGAACTGTTATAGTATTTTTTCTCGAGTGGGGATCAGATACCACCCATCTCTACCAATTTATCATTTCTTGTATTATCTATCTCTCAAGCCCATAGTTTTATGTACTGGTTAGCCAGTGAGGTTATCTCGATTGAGCCTGGTTTCAAACTATGTGAACCCTGGCCCAGGGCAAGGGGTTTTACCTTCAGGAGGACGATCCAATTCATAGAGTCCTATAATAGCCTTTAAACGGTCAACTTGTAGGTGTTGGCTACAAGTAGGGGTCTTTAACGAGTACCTGACATCGTACAGGCTAAGGAACCGACATCTTAACATCCTCTCCAAGGATAAATTTAAATAAATCGAATACCAGAGTGGATTTGAACCCCAGATCAGTCAGTCCAGAGACGAATACATTAACCACACTGGGCTACCCTAATAACCCCCTTTCATACTTGTAACAATCAATTCCCTTTTACTTTTTTCCATAAATTTCTTAAAACTTATAAAAAAAAAAACAGTTAAGACTTGTGCAGTTATATCTCTTCATACTTGTCAAATGATATATGCAAACAAAATCATATGCATTAGGCAGTCAACTGCGACACAATTGGCTCTCAGGACCTGCATAATTTATCAACTTTCTAGTTATGACTGCACTAAGCTTAAGTTTGTTCATAAGATTGACTTTTTAATCGATCTTTTCTCTAAGGAATAATTTATCCTCACTTCATATTCAGTTCCTTCTTTTCTTTTCATGATCTTAGTTTCTTTTTTAAGGTTAAAACAGTCAAGTTTAATTCTTTCCCATTCTACATGAATTACTTATATTGGAAGTCACGACTGCTATATGGCATATACGTTGTCATAGTTAATCAGAAGTTTAATCCTTTAAAACAAATATATATATATATATATATATATATATATTTTTTTTTAAATTATATAAATCTCAAATGAAATACCATATTATTTAAATTTAATTTATTTGTTATAAATATATAAATATGCAGAAATTAAATAAATTATTTAAGATATTATTTATAAATTCTTGGTTATAAATTAATAATTGCGATATATATATATATATATAACAGATTCAATAATATATCGACCGTTTGATAGAATAGGTGTGTTCTCTAATCGGGGTTCGGTCAATTTTCCAGGATAAAAAATCAAACTCTCGTTGCCAACGTTTCGGTTTTAATTAAAACCTTTTTCATAGGCAGAAGTAAGAATTTTTTAACTAAGAAAATGAAATTTACATTGTTGTTCCTTTAAATAAAGTAAATTTCATTTTCTTAGTTAAAAAAGTCTTACTTCTGCCTATGAAAAAGGTTTTAAATAAAACCGAAACGTTGTCAACGAGAGTTTGATTTTTTATCCTGGAAAATTGACGGAACCCCGATTAGAGAACACACCTATGATATATATATATATATATATATATATATATATATATATATATATATATATATATATATATATATATGATCCCCTTTTAAACAGGTATCATTAAAATTAACCGCAGTCTCGGCATTCACGATCTTAAGACTGAGAGATTCAATCCTACGAACTAACCTCCTGCTAACAGGGTTCAACTGTAAAAGGAGTTGGCCAAGTGAAATGTTAAATTAAAATCGATGAGATAGTCATTGCTATTAATAGATTAAAAGGATTAGTAAAGGTTAATATAAAGAGGAGGTCAAAGGTCAATAAAGAACAAGAAACAAAGCGGTTAGAGTAAAAGAGTTGAAAGGTCAACAGTACGACTCTTATAACTGGTCAACAATATATATATATATATGGACTAATTTACCACATGAAACAATTTTGTAAAACAATGCTCTAAGGCCTTCTAATGAAACAAAATTGTTTCATTGTGGTAAATTAGTCCATCTATTACATCAAGTGTTGTTTGAAAATTAGATGAAAATTAGAGACTGTAAATGTGTTCTTTTGATTTCTCTATGTCTCTTTGTCTATATTGAAATATATTTGTCCGTTTTGGATCGTATTTCCAATGAAAAAGTTATATATATATATATATATATATATATATATATATATTGGTAAGCTGAGAGTCTCCTAGAATGCTATACATCTGATGTTGTTTCCACAAAGGAATATTGTGTCTAATTAACGCAGTGTTTTCCAAATTTGATGTTACTAGGCCTCCCTTAAAAATATTTAATCAAATCATTAGTTGTGCAATCCGTAATTGTGTGGTATTTATTCATTCTGATCTAAAATGAGTAAAAAAAACAAAAGTCTCACACAGATGAAGTTTTATTCAACAACAACAACAACGGGTTTCGAACACTTTGGGTTCATCATCAGGAAGACACCAACCCTTCAGAACCACATCCTTGGTATCTTCCTGATGATGAACACAAAGTGTTCGAACGCGTTGTTGTTGTTGAATAAAACTTCATTTGTGTGGAGACTTTTCTGTGTTTATCCATTTTACCTCAGAATATTTAAACATTTGCCCCCCCCCCACCCGGAGGTTATATATTTCATAAAATAAAAACACAAACATTTTTACACTTATAAAATTTATTCATACAAACTAATGGAAAACGATATGTTATTATTGTTTTTAATGAGATGGATGTGCTTGTCTATTAGCATAAAGTTTATCAAATCTTGGTGTTTCTGACGATATAGCTACTCGTACCTCTTTTTCTACAACTAAACGAGCTCGATATTTGGATTTGATTGCAGCCAAGGCAAAAAATCATTTTTTTTACATAGAAAACTTTAGCAGTATTTTGTAAAAATGTTCACTGTGACTAATTTTCGCGGCTCCCTTTAGACTAGTCCACGCCTCCCAGTTTGGAAAACGTTGCCTTAACCCATGGAATAGATCAGGTATTGGCAACCTTTAGTCAGCTGGGGGCTGCATTACATAATTTATTAGTAACCGCGGGCTGCATCGTAATGTCTGTGGTATTTCTATACATACAGCTTATATATATATATATATATATATATATATATATATATATATAATGCATATATTTCGAAATACATACTATGAGATATATTAATGTATCAATAATTATATAACTTTTTATTATTCTTATAATAAAACTAACTAATAATTTCTAATTATGTCATAATGATGAAGCAGTCATCACGACGGAATCCCCACAAGCTTAGTAGCGTCATATAAAAAAAACAATTATTGCTGTTAAGCTCTCTCTTCCTAATGCAATTTTCTTCCAAAAGTCTCTGTAAGCTTTTGTTGGTAAGCAAAAAGTAAAGGAATTTTTAAATATTAAGATAGGATTCCAGATAATCTCCTAGGGCCGCAGGTTGCCCTTGCCTGAGATAGATTAACAAAAGGTGCGCCCCGGTGCACGCATGCGCCAAGGAAGACACTCAGTTGCGCCCCCAAAGAAATAGAAAATTATATTTCAATACCAGCAAACGTACCCGTCTTTGACGGAATCAAAAATTCTATTATACTTGGTATTCCAAAATACCATGAAATACCATACCAATTATATTATTATACTACTACTACAATTAAACATTATAGAATAGTAGAAAATATCATTATTAGTACAGTGTTAAAGAAATGCCTCTGTATACACTACATTAGCTGTCTGTCCTTCAGGCTCATGGAAGAACAGTTGAGCAAGTAAACTACAGTTGACCATGTGAGAAAAACTTGGTCTCGCTAACTGAATTCCTGCGTTAGATAAAGTTTCTCCTTCCGACTTAGTTAACATCATTGCGAAATAGACTCTGACAGGACTTTGCAATCGTTTCAAAGGAAACAGATAGTGGCTTGCAATCAATGGTATGTGTGGTATACATACAGCCTCCCCAATACCACACCCAGTCATGATGTCCTCCTCTATGGCATATCTGTGCAGAGCAAGAACTCAGAGTCGTGTCTCGTTGCACAGTTTTGGAGCACTCACGTTTCGTAACATGAAATTTGTTACTGCTACTAAATTGCAGCATGATTGGTGCTCCTACTTTAAGTTTTTACTCGTGAGCAGGCAGTCTAGGAGAAATAAATTCAGAGTCAAGAAATTCAGTTAGATAATGAACTGCTTCCTCATCACTAATCACTTTCTTTACTGACTTCTAAGTACTTTCCTTGGCATGATATAGCGTAAGAACTTGTTTGTTGATTTTTCCTGCCTGTTCATATTAATGGCTGAGAATTGCTCGTTCACAAAACTATTTATTCTTAATAGATAGTACATCCTCAACTCTGGGAAACAACTTTTCAATCATGTCAAATACGCGATATATTCATATGCTCCAATGAAATTAAAATCAACTAACAATACCTAGCAATACCTTCTAACTAACAATACCTTCAGCTCGCTATGTGTTATGGTGGCTGAATTGACTTGTGACAAAATTTTGCGGACTAACCTACAAACCGACAGAAATTTTTCTAAGGGAGGATTCGGTTTCTCCAATGTATGAAACGTAAAGAAAACTTGAAATGAGTCAGTTCTAAGCAATGTACAGACAAAATCATAATTTTATTTATAAAATATAATAAATTTGAGTAAAGTTTATAATTTTTTTTTACTTTTGTTATGTATGTAGTTTCCATATCAGAGGAGAGTCATCAGTTGACACTTTAAAAATTGCAACGGTACTAGTAAAACACGGTGTTGCCAACCTGGACACAATAATACACTAATATGAATTAATAAATTTATCTTAGAAATTAAAAAGTTATTTACTATTAAAATTCATTATTGATAAAATATGGACATACTCCTGCTTAAGGCAATTGGTAGTGTTGTTAGTTATTTAGAAATATATGTTTTCTTGTTTATTAAATGAAATGTTTATGAAATGAAAATGCAAATTACTCACAAAATGAATTTTACTTCAAACTACCACATTGTGCATAAAAAGGTTAATTATTTTATTCTTTTTTTTCAAAATTTATATAAAGATGAATCATATTGAAGTAGGAGTAAGCAACTTTCAAAATCTGAAACACAAAAAAAAGAAGACAAGTTCAAAGATCGGATATTAAAAACAATAATGTAAGAAATATATATTTATTACATTGAACATTAAAAATATATATATATAATAGAACTATATATTATTTCGAGGCATATATTTATTTATAATTAAATGAAACGGTCCAGCGGACTTTTAAATAAAAAACCAATAAAAACAGAAGATAGCACACAGATAGAAACAGGAATAACTCACTTCTATATTTCGACCATCGTCGTCATCAGGACGCGAAGAGTCCCGCAAGACGTCAGAGAATGTAGCATGTTTTCAGAATTTAATATTCACTTAATAAACGGAAAAACGATCCAAACTGGACACAATAACAGTTCAAAATTGAAGATAGATAGCACACAAAGTAAAGAAACACACTTACAAACTCAAATTTTCGGGCAATCCGTCTTCAGGAGAAAAGAGAAAGGGAGACCAAGCACGTTGTAGACGCCGTGTACTACCTATCCTTTACTTTGTGTGCTACCTATCATCAATTTTGAACTGTTATATATATATACATATATATTATTAAGTTATTAACATTGTAAAGTATTTGTTCCACTTACATCTAGAAGTGTCTCCAAAGAAATTTCTTGTCCAAGCAATGACTTGACCATTAACCTTTTCGAAGTTTTGACTAAGAGAATTTTAAGAGTTGATATTGATTCTGGGGGAAGATCATACCATTCGACAGAAAATAGTACCAAATTCAATTCATCATTCTGGAATAAATTAAAAAAAAACACACAAAAATGAAATCATAGAAACTCAGTACTCTCATCAGGAAGACAGTTGTAAGTTTCTTTGAATTCATTTTTGTGAGTTCATAAATTCACAGTTTTGTGAATATAGTAAATTTATACAATTTTATATATATATACAATTAAAAGAAACGGTCCAGCGGACTTTTTTAAATAAAATAAATTCAAAACGAAGGAAACACACATAAACACACAGACATAACTCACATCGATATTTCGACCATTGTCGTCATCAGGAGGTGTGAAGAGCGAAGAGTCCCGCAGGAAGGCAAGGCGGCGACTCTTCACTCTTCACACCTCCTGATGACGACGATGGTCGAAATATCGATGTGAGTTATGTCTGTGTGTTTATGTGTGTTTCCTTCGTTTTGAATTTATTATATATATATATATATATATAACAGTTCAAAATTGAAGATAGGTAGCGCAGAAAGTAAAAGAAACTCACCTACAGACTCAAATTTTCGGGTAATTCGTCTTCAGGAGAAAAGAGAAAGGGAGACCAAGCATGTTGTGAACGTAACGGCTAGTAACCGACACGGCAATCGCAAGTGCTGCTTCCCGTGCCCGTTCTTAGAGTAATAGAATTAAGAGAAAAATGAACAGAATTACAGATAAGCAATACAAGTTGGGAAAATATAAATGAATCAGAAGGAATTGTAGGGGAAAAAAGCAACAAAATATATCTGCAATAATCCATAAAAGGTAAAATTAGATAAAAAGATGTAAAAGAGAAACTAGTTAAGAATGAGTGTCTTAAAAAATAAAATATAATATAATGTATAATGAATAGATTAAACTGGAAGTAAGGAATAAAAATGAAATAAATAAATAATTACAGAAAAATATAAGGAGAAGGAGAGAGAAAAAAATACCAGAAAAAAATATAAAAGATAACTATATATTAAATTAAATTTAAACAAAAATTATTTTTTAAGTTTAGTCCAGGTGCACTGCGTGCCTCGAGTAACCAGATGTGCGTCTCTTCAGAGGCTCTAAGTGTCACGGTATTGTCATCAGGGGGATCTGTCGCAAATCTGCACACTGTAGCAATGATTGAAGGGTAGGCCGTGGGAGTTGGCGTAGATGGCAACAGGTAAATCGGAATCGGCAGCCCCCTCATTCGCAACTCTTAGCACCCACAGACGGTGGATTGACGCTCCTGGACGTCAAGTCCCTGTGAAAGAACAGTTTTTTTTAATTTAAATTAATATATAGTTATCTTTTATATTTTTTTCTGGTATTTTTTTCTCTCTCCTTCTCCTTATATTTTTCTGTAATTATTTATTTATTTCATTTTTATTCCTTACTTCCAGTTTGATCTACACATTATATATTATATTTCATTTTATTTTTTAAGACACTCATTCTTAACTAGTTTCTCTTTTACATCTTTTTATCTAACTTTACCTTTTAAGGATTATTGCAGATATATTTTGTTGCTTTTTTTCCCTACAATTCCTTCTGAATCATTTATATTTTCCCAACTTGTATTGCTTATCTGTAATTCTGTTCATTTTTCTCTTAATTCTATTACTCTAAGAACGGGCACGGGAAGCAGCACTTGCGATTGCCGTGTCGGTTACTAGCCGTTACGTTCACAACATGCTTGGTCTCCCTTTCTCTTTTCTCCTGAAGACGAATTACCCGAAAATTTGAGTCTGTAGGTGAGTTTCTTTTACTTTCTGCGCTACCTATCTTCAATTTTGAACTGTTATATATATATATATATAAACTTTAACACATTAGAAAGAACACAGAACTCACTTCGATATTTGGACATCCGTCGTCATCGGGAAGAAGTGCGAAGTACTCGAGTTGAGAAGCAAACTGCTACTTAACGCAGTTTATATATATAATATATATATTTAAAGTTACAACTAGAAAACATAAAAAAAGAACTAACTAATAAGAAATCACAGCTCTTGATCATTTCGGCTGTCTTCAGAAGAGTAAGGTGAAAAACAAATATATATATATATATATATATCTTCTCGACCATTGATTGTTCAAACCATTTCGTTTGAATTATATTTATTTGAAATAAAAATATATTACATATAAAATATATAAATATAAAAATAAATATTTTATCTATTATTTATATAATGTTATATTATATATATATACTTTTTTTCGTTGGAAATACGATCCAAAACGGACAAATATAGTTCAATATAAACAAAGAAACATAGAGAAATCAGAAGAACACACTTACAGTCTCTAATTTTCGGTTTGAACCGTCTTCAGGAGAGATAAGAGAGGGAAACCAAGCGCACTGGATCAGAGACGGTTGGAGACGGTTGGAGTCTCCAACCGTCTCTGATCCAGTGCGCTTGGTTTCCCTCTCTTATCTCTCCTGAAGACGGTTCAAACCGAAAATTAGAGACTGTAAGTGTGTTCTTCTGATTTCTCTATGTTTCTTTGTTTATATTGAACTATATATATATATATATATATATATATATATATATATATATATATATTTAATTCTTGTGATGATTCATTATGTTCTTCTGAAAATTTTACATATGAAACAATAACTCTCAGAAATATTGACTTTTTTGGTAAAAATATTTCTGTTAAAAAGAAAACAATAGATAAAAATTAAAAAAAAATAATAATAAACTTTCTTCATTTTCGTATTAATAAATAACAACTGTTTATTATTACTACTATTCTCATAATCTTCTGTTTAGTTCTGACAAGTGGAAACAAGGTGCTGATAAATTATAAAAAAAATAATATAATTTTATACTAACCAAGTTATTTAATCGTTCACACATAAAAGATAAGAAAGATCCAGACATTATTATACTGAAGAAGATAATGAAGAATTTTATTTTTAACATTTGTGTTCCCTGGAAAAAAAAATTAATCATTTGATAGACAATCATAGACACACATACGCACAAATTTTTTATATGTTTGTTTCAAGAACAGTGTGTAATATAATAGTATAGGGTAATATGTATGTAGTTACTATTGCTATAGAAATGCGGCCAGTCGACGCGGATACCAAAGAATGACAAACAACAACTCTAAGACAAATAAGAAAGAAAAAATATTACGATTATAAAAAGGAATATCAGCACAAACTTGAAAAACCAAAAACTGGACTTCTGGAAGTCATGTTATACTGCAACAAGGCCTGACAACCCCTGGAACTGGACTTATAAAATTACAGTAGGAAAACTACGATCGCAAACAACCCTGTCTAATCTTAGAAGGCCTGTTGGAAGTTTTACAGGTAACATAGAAGAAAGTCTTGAAGCACTGATGGAACATTTCTTTCCGAAAGACTCAACCGAACTGGACGACGTTGTTCACAAACAATGTAGAAGGAAAACTGGGAAACCCATATACACAGTGAATGACCCAGAGTTCATATTGTGGTTTGATCATATATATATATATATATATATATATATATATATATATATATATATATGAATTAAATACCACAATCAAGAGTTATTTTATCAAGAGTAAAATGAAGAGTTATTGTTGATTATTAATATATATATATACTTTTTCGTTGAAAATACGATCCAAAACGGACATATATAGTTCAATATAGACAAAGAAACATAGAGAAATCAAAAGAACACACTTACAGTCTCTAATTTTCGGTTTGAACCGTCTTCAGGAGAGATAAGAGAGGGAAACCAAGCGCACTGGTTCAGAGACGGTTAGAGACTATATATATAGTTCTATATATATATATAAACACTAATAAATTCTCGACTGTGTGACAGATATACAACTAAAAAATTGTGTACTTCTTTTGTTTGTGTTTAAAAAAAAAATGTACTATTAAAATTCTTGTTTTCCTCTGTTTGTAGGCCTTTGGAAAGAGATTTTAAATAAAATCGAAACGTCGGCAATGAGAGTTTGAATTGAAAGTGGAAGAAACTGACCGCATCCCGATCTATCCCTTTTTAGTTGTATATATATAATAATTAAATAAAACGGTCCAACGGACTTTCAAATAAAAACCAATTAAAAAAAAATAGCACACAGATAGACAAAGGAATAACTCACTTCTATATTTCGACCATCGTCGTCATCAGGAGTCGAAGAGTCCCACAGGAAGGCATAGTTGCCGCTCTGCCTTCCTGCGAGACTCTTCACCTCCTGATGACGACGATGGTCGAAATATAGAAGTGAGTTATTCCTGTGTCTATTGGTGTGCTACCTTCTTTTAATTGGTTTATATATATATATATATATATATCTTGATAAAGAATATTTCTTTATATATACAAACCACTAAGAAGACGAATCCACAAAGAGCCAATGTTACGGTAACAGTAGATATATACATCAAACAAGTAACTCCCAGAAATATCTGCTGATTGTCAAAAAACCTGTAAAGTGCCAAACAAATGCATTAGCCAAACAAATGAGTTATAAATACAATTATTTCAGAGGTAGTTAATAATTTATAATAAATCTCAGGATATTAGAAACTTTACAAAATGAAACAAATTCTAATTGGTTTCACTAAGTATATTGTACAGTTTAAAGTAAAGCTGTTGAATTTAGAACTTGAAACGTTTAATAAATCATTATTATTTTAATATTGTCATTGCTATTGGAATATATAAATTGATAACACTGCTTATCATTCCCTTTCTCTCTCTCTCTCTCCCTCACCACTCCCTCAAGCTCTCTCCCACTCTCTCTCACATTCTCTACCTCTCACTCTTTCCCACTATCACTCATACACTCCCTCTCTCATTCTCTCCCTCCCTCACTCTCTCTCACACACTCTCTACCTCTCACTCTTTCCCACTCTCATTCATCCACACTCTCTCTCATTTTCTCCCTCCTTCCCTCCCTCCCTCTCTCTCTCTCTCTCTCTTTCACACACACTCTCTGCCTCTCACTCTCCCCCACTCTCTCTCACGCTCTCTACCTCTCACTCATACACTCTCTCATTCTCTCCCTCTCCCCCTCTCTGTCTATTCCACTCTCACTCATACACACTCTCTCTCTTTCATACTCTCTCTCATTTCCTCCGTCTCATACTATCTCTAATTTTCCCCTTCTCTTATTCTCCCCCTCCCTCTATCTCCTCCCTCTCCCTCATACTCTCTCTCATTCTCTCCCTCTCCCCTCTCTCTCACTCTTTTCCACTCTCACTCATACACACTCTCTCACTTTCATACTCTCTCTCTTCCCCCCTCTCATACTCTCTCTAATTCTCCTCCTCTCTCTCCTCCCTCTCTCATACTCTCTCTCATCCCCCCCTCTGTCTCTCCCTCTCTCTTTCTCACTTTCTCTTACTCCCTCCTCTGACTGTTTTTGTCTGATCTCTTTTTCCATACACATATATTGTACACTATTTTTCTTTTCATCGATGATTGGTCTAGCTTCAAACAATAAACACCTTTAAGCCGACGTTTCGTCTTTATTTGTAGCCTTGAAGATGTCTACAAAAGTAGACGAAACATCGGCTTAAAGATGGTGTATTGTTTGAAGCTAGACCAATCCTCCATAAAGAAGAATAATAATGTTTAATATAAATATATATTTATTATTTATATTTTCGAATATTTTACATATTTTAAAGATGTTATATATGTATTGACAAGTTTATTTATATCTGTGAAAGTTTGTTACCAGACGAGCATCTGTAATAGTTAATATAAACATAACTTACCTGATAATTTCACAGTGATGTTCAGCTATATTATGCAACTGTAATCTCTTCATTTTGATTACTTTTTCTTTTGAATATCCTTTAAAAAAATTCTGGTCGCCTAAAGTTTTAATTGCAAGTATTAAAACTTGAATTTCTAAAATTAGATAATTATTGAAGAAGAAAAATGCTAAGAAGAAACCCATGGCAAAAAATACATTAAGAGTTAAGAAGATAACTAAAAAGATGTTAACAATGATGATTTTGATAAGGGAATTGAGAGCAAATGGAATATAAAGAGGAAAAAGCATGGGGTAATCGCCCGGTGTGGCGTGACCGTCGAATATTGATATAAGACAGTATGATACAGTGATTACTGCCGTCCAGTAGAGGAATATCGTTGAGACAACACGAGCACTGTTCTCACGCATAGCTACTGCTTTTGCAAGTTCATCTCGAAAAGCCATTAGTTGATGTTTATAATTGAATTTAATACCTGAAACAAAGAAATACACATCATTATTGATATCAGATCAAAAATCATTCGTTATACAAGATAATCAACATCTCTTTTTTTATCAACTTTATTTACAAATATAAAACTACGCATATTCTGCGTAACAGGCATATGTAGTAATAGATTACACAATAACTACGATGCACGTGAGCATCACTAAGATTCCATAAGAATGGAACCCACTGGTTCAACTTCTCACTTTGTTTTTTTTTTTAAGTATATTACTGTAATAGTAGATCCCTAGGCCATTTTTTTTTTTGAGTCGTCTTGGGTGATTCTGGGAAGGTAAGGAGGAATCAAGGATTCGTACAAATGGATTTGGGTGAGAGGAAAGGTTGTTGTGAAATGACTTAGAGGCAAGGTTTTGGATGAATGGAATTTTTCGATTCATGGCTGTTCCTCCATGAGCGGTGTTATCAGGATGATCGGCTCTGTACAGTCTGTAACCTTGTATGTAACATCGTGACATGTCTGTGAAGTGAGTCCCTGTTATTAGGGCGAGGTCAACCCTTCTGTCATGTAGTAGTATGTCTTGCCAGTCCATTAGCATTCCATAAAAGAATTTATGGATATATTTCCATATATCCAAAAAATCCAATATCCATATCCATATATTCCAAAAAAAAAAAAAGTAAATATTAAATCTGGTGTCTATTGTTTTGATCTTGAAATTTTGACAGATTTACATGTTTTGAGGACCCCTGAAGTCGTTTGATGACTTTTTTAGATGTGTGTGTGTGTGTGTGTCTGTGTCTGTGTCTGTGTGTCTGTGTCTGTGTGTCTGTGTCTGTTTTTTTTTTTTTTTTTAAAGTTTTCCTGGTGAAAGTACACCCTAACACCAGGGAATTTATTGATACATGCTCCATTATCATATTACATGTATATCTTATACAGATTCTCTTATAAACTCAATATAGCTATATAATATATTTAACAATTTTAGAATAAGAGATAAAAGAATTATTATAAACAGAATTATGAGAGAAATAAACATAAATTATTATTAGATTTATAGGATTATATTTAAAGTTCATTAAAGTCAATATTGCGTAAAAACTTTTCAAAGATGATGTATAAGGGATTATTGACTAGTAAACGGAGATCTCTTACAGGCCATGACATTCCTTGGATAATACAGTTTTTGACTAATGTTGATCGTTGTCGGTCAAGAAGGGGGCACCTCAATATGATGTGTTCCCAGCTCTGTTCTTCCTTAAGTTCACAACTGCAGTATGGATCTGTTAACACCTTGAAACGATGCAGGTAAGCTCTGTTCTTCCCGTGTCCGCTCAATGCCTGTGTTACATAAAATTTCATTTCTTGTTTATTACAGGTTCTTCTTGCAGTGAGATTAGGGAAAAACTTCTTCGTGTGCTGGCCTTTTGAAGTTGTAGCCCAGGAAGTTTCCCATGATTGCATACTTTCTTTATTTAGAATCGCTTTGATGTAAGATCTAGGTACCTTAGTGTAAGACTCTTCCAAATTTAGGTCCTGTGATGCCGCTTTGGCGAGTGAGTCAGCTTCCTCATTTCCTTGTAGCCCCACGTGTGCTCGTACCCAACTGAAGTAAACCTCTATATTTTTCTCCACCTCCAGCTTTTGAGCTAATTCTCTTATTTTCACAATGAGTGCTCCTTGGTTTTTTCGCTGCTTTAAGCTGTGAAGACTTATTTGGCTGTCAGTGTAAACTGTGATGCCTTTCACTTCTTGGAGAACTGTATGGTTGCGTTCAACCCATTCGAGAGCCTTAACCAAAGCTAATTGCTCTGCCTGGTTGTTCGAACAGCGATGGTTCAATCGGTACTTGCCTTCTGCTATTCCTATTTCTCCTTTATACACTATAAAAGCGCAACCGACTAAACTCTCACTTTTGCTGCCATCAGTATAAATAGAGAGACTATTTGCTAATTGGAACTCTCCTTCCTTAATTTTGTGTTGCAGTGCAGGATGACGCCACAAAGAACACTCTATAGGGCGATCAATGGCAAAAACGGGTTCTGGTACGAGGTCTTTTTCGTACAGATATAACCAGGTTTTTTCTTTCAATGTCAACATAATGGGTTGGATGTTTGCTATGACACAAGCTGCTTCATGGGAGATTGTTCTATAGCCTTTAATCACTCTTAAGAGGAATAACCGTTGGACTCTTGTGAACTTTAAGATGATATTCTGTTTTGTGGCACATGAATACCAGGCTGGGACTGCATAGCTTAGAAACGGTACGAAAGCTCCTTTATATATTGTAAGTAGAGCATCGCTGCCAATGCCCCAGTATACCTTGGCCGAGTGAGATAATTTATTGATTAGCTGGAGACTTCTGGAACAGATATACTCTATATGCTTTAGCCATGTAAATTTACTGTCAAAAATGACTCCTAAATATTTAATTTCATTTACTAAAGATATTTTCTCTAAATTTAAGTATATACTAACATCCGACCTTGTTCTTCTCTTTGTTATGAGCATTGCTTTTGTCTTCACTTCACTAAAAGTGACTTTGGACCTTGATGACCATTCTTCGACCATCTGCATGCAACTGTTTCCTAAGGCTTCTACTTCTGGGATAGTTTTAGCTCGAGCCAGAATGACAAAGTCATCTGCAAAAGCTAAACATTTAGAGTTTTCTGGGAAGGTCAAGGATAGCAGGGAGTCGTATTGAATGATCCAGTAACCTGGCGCTGAACAAGAGCCTTGAGGGCAGCCTCTCTTTACTGGTCTACAAACTGTATAAATGTTTGTTTTTAAAATTGCCCATCTATCCTCAAAATAACTGTAAGTAAGATTATAGAGGTTCTTTGGACACTTGAACTTCTTTAGGGCTGTGAGAATTGCCGGCCACCAAGCGGCGTCGAATGCTCCCTTAACATCCATACTGATGAAAAGCACATACTGCTTTCTTTTGAGACTATCTTCTATAAAAGACTTCACTTCCATGATGGCGTCAGTTGTACTTCTTTGTGGTCTAAAGCCGTATTGTCTATCACTTAGTAATTTATTTGAATTTAGATAATGCATGATTCTGTCTATCACAAGTCTTTCCAAAATTTTTCCACTTGTTGGTAGTAAACTTATGGGTCGAAATTTATCCACTGAAAAGGAATTCAATTTCCCTGGCTTTGTTATAGGGATTATAGAAGATATTTTCCATTGTGTAGGGAATATGCTGCGTAAGAGACATTGATTGTATATGGATAAAAATGATTGCAGGAAATTCAAAAGCACTTTACTGAGAATTTGTGGACCAATACCATCCTCTCCTGGGCACTTTTTAGGGTTTAATGAGTTCAATGCATTTTCAAGCTCTTGTTCTGTGAATAGGTAGTCATCTGGTGTCTCAATAGGTGTATGTGAATCTAATCTTAACTGTCTGTTTTCAGCATTATCCTCATTTATGTTATCGTCTGGAATAAACTTGTCCATTAATAGTTCCAGTGTTTCTTTTAAATTACTAGTCATGCTTCCATCTATTTTTTCCAAATTAGTTAAGACTGTTTGTTTTTTCAGTTTACCCGCTGCCGATTTATAGATCATGTTCCAGGCATCTCTTTTCGTTGTACTATTACAATACTCTCTCCAGGACTCCATCTTAGCAGAATTCAGGAGAGAAATATATTTATTCTTTGACTCGAAATATTCTCTTCGACGAGTTTCTCTCAGCGCTTGGTTGTGATAAGTTCTCTGATATTTCCTCCTCTTTGAATTAACATACCGGCGCAAATCAGTTAACTCCTTGGTCCACCAACAAACAGAATTACTATGCTTTTTAGGTTTCTTTTTAAATGGGATAGCTGCGTCTGCTGCTTGTTTCACCGCTTTCATATAACTATTTACAAAATCATTTAGATCTACTGTTTCTAGAGCTCTCGTTGCTAATAATTTGTCAACATCATTGTTACTCAAACAGGAACAGTTTTCTATATTAAAATGCTTCTTAAATTCTTTTGTTAGCTTTTTAACAAATATATCCCAATTTGCTTTATAGATGTTATATTTTGTAAATGGCTTATTATCATGTTCAGAATTATCAGAGTCAAATTGTATAATATAGTTGAGAATTTGATGGTCTGATCCACTTTCCTCATCACAGTTTCTCCAGTTTTTACTAAACTTAGCCATAGACAAATTCACTATAGTTAAGTCTATAAAGCTTTGTGAATTTTTAGTCATGAATGTTGACCTCTTATCATCATCATTAATAATTATTAGTGACTCTGTTAAAATAAACGATTCCAGCTGCTTCCCTCGGTTATTCGTCAACTGATCAAACATAAAAGTAGAACGAGAATTAGAATCAATGGTCAGCAGCAATGGTTGGTTGCCAATAAATTTGATTATATTTTCTACTTTTGCAATATCCTCGGTTATATCTCTCTCAATGTCATAGTATGCACTCACTAACCATATCTTCAAATTTTTTTTATATGTTAGTTCGATAATTATGAAGTCTTCATCACTTTTATCTGAAAGCATTATGACGTCTAGGTATTTATTGGCTACTATAATAGCAGCTCTCTTTTTACCTTCGCCTGCTGAGAAGGTCTTGAAACAACTTGGAAAACCAGAGACATAATTAGAATAGTTGTATGGTTCTTGTACAAGAAGTATATCGATACTGTTATTTGAAATGTATTCGATAATATTTGACGTAACTGCCCTAGACTTCCTCATGTTAATTTGTGAACAATTGATCGAAGAGTTATTGAAACTGTTGTTATTGTTATTGTGAAAGCTAATCCTGGCCATAGTCTATGTTTTGGTTTTTCCTTTCTAGAAGTAACAGATAGCTGGGACAGACTCTACTGAAGCACGGATGGCAAGTGTTCACTTGATTCTCTTTCTTCAAAAATTTATTCCGAAATGTGCAGTTAACACATTTCATTTCATCACTGTTTCGTGGGCATTCTTTAAAAGTATGATTTTTTGCGCAAAAGGGACGTACTACCTCATTCTTGCATTCCTTTGAGCTATGGTTAAATTTACTGCAGTTGTAGCATCTTATAGCGGATATATAATTTTTGACTTTGCATAAATTCCATATCATTTTGATTCCTGATTCGTGAAATTTTTTATGAGAGATAGGAGATACTTCCACAATTAAATGTCTGATATGGTTTTTGATTTTATTTTTGATAATATGTTTCGGTATAATAGTTTCATTTTCTATTGATAGCTCTGAGTTCTGCTCTTTTATTATTGATGCGGCATTCTGCAGAGTTATTTCCTCTGGGATGTTATAGATTATAAGCCTTGGAAGAAATTTTTTGGTCGGTTCTGCTGTCACTTTCCCTTCACAAGCTACATTTATCTCATTGCATAATTTTACTATGTCTTCTTTTTTGTTTGACTGGATCAAGACTCTATTTCTAGATATTCCTATCATTTTTGACACTCCCACTTGCAGTTTGCTTGGATTTACTTTGTCACACATAATCCTCTTGACCTCATCACTGCTGCTGATTGCGTCACTTTTAGATTCTATAATGGCTTTGTAAGATTTGACCTTAGGTATACTTAACTTTTCTTTCTTCAAAACCTCTGCAAAACTCTCTTTTTGTTGGGCTGTGTTTCTTTCAGGTGTATTTACTACTTCTTCCCGTTTCTGTTGGTCTGCTGTTTCCTTTAGTGTTTTCAGTTCTTTCCTTAGCTTATTAAAAATTTTATTGAGATTATTGACAGCCAAAGTAATATCGGTCCTCAAATCTTTTCGTAGGTTTCCACTGCAACGTGTAACATTTCTCAATTTGTCTAAAGACTGTAAAAATATCTGCTCATCATTTTCGGCCATACTTCAAATAGACTGAGCGCAGGTAGTCGGGCCAACCGGTCTAGGGTGCAGTGCCAGGATTATATACCCACCATAAACCGACCCCACGCCCAATTACAGACGGCGGCTTTTGACACACTGAGCCTCTGGGTAAAACGACCCAAGAGAACAATATCGCACAAGTCACTAACACTGTCAGCGAATAACGAGGGTACGCACTTGGTCAAGAACAGGGACTCACAGATCTTTACACTACCGAGGCACGAACAAGACTCTCTGTCTGTGTCTGTGTGTCTGTGTCTGTGTCTGTGTGTCTGTGTCTGTGTGTCTGTGTCTGTGTCTGTGTCTGTGTGTCTGTGTCTGTGTCTGTGTGTCTGTGTCTGTGTCTGTGTGTCTGTGTCTGTGTCTGTGTCTGTGTCTGTGTGTGTGTGTCTGTGTCTGTGTGTCTGTGTCTTGTGTCTGTGTTGTTGTCTGTGTCTGTGTCTGTGTGTCTGTGTCTGTGTCTGTGTCTGTGTGTCTGTGTCTGTGTCTGTGTGTCTGTGTCTGTGTGTCTGTGTCTGTGTGTCTGTGTGTCTGTGTCTGTGTCTGTGTGTCTGTGTCTGTGTGTCTGTGTCTGTGTCTGGTTGTTGGTCTGTGTCTTGTGTCTGGTTGTGTCTGTGTGTCTGTGTCTGTGTGTCTGTGTCTGTGTGTCTGTGTCTGTGTGTCTGTGTCTGTGTGTCTGTGTCTGTGTGTCTGTGTCTGTGTGTCTGTGTCTGTGTGTCTGTGTCTGTGTGTCTGTGTCTGTGTGTCTGTGTCTGTGTGTCTGTGTCTGTGTGTCTGTGTCTGTGTCTGTGTGTCTGTGTCTGTGTGTCTGTGTCTGTGTCTGTGTCTGTGTCTGTGTGTCTGTGTCTGTGTCTGTGTGTCTGTGTGTCTGTGCCTGTGTCTGTGTGCCTGTGTCTGTGTCTGTGTCTGTGTCTGTGTGTCTGTGTCTGTGTGTCTGTGTCTGTGTCTGTGTGTCTGTGTCTGTGTCTGTGTGTCTGTGTCTGTGTCTGTGTGTCTGTGTCTGTGTCTGTGTGTCTGTGTCTGTGTCTGTGTGTCTGTGTCTGTGTCTGTGTCTGTGTCTGTGTGTCTGTGTCTGTGTCTGTGTGTCTGTGTCTGTGTCTGTGTGTCTGTGTCTGTGTGTGTGTCTGTGTCTGTGTCTGTGTCTGTGTCTGT
>JAPFBL010000474.1:280000-307500 GCA_026182355.1 Hermatobates lingyangjiaoensis | reverse complement strand
TGGGTGATTCTGGGAAGGTAAGGAGGAATCAAGGATTCGTACAAATGGATTTGGGTGAGAGGAAAGGTTGTTGTGAAATGACTTAGAGGCAAGGTTTTGGATGAATGGAATTTTTCGATTCATGGCTGTTCCTCCATGAGCGGTGTTATCAGGATGATCGGCTCTGTACAGTCTGTAACCTTGTATGTAACATCGTGACATGTCTGTGAAGTGAGTCCCTGTTATTAGGGCGAGGTCAACCCTTCTGTCATGTAGTAGTATGTCTTGCCAGTCCATTAGCATTCCATAAAAGAATTTATGGATATATTTCCATATATCCAAAAAAATCCAATATCCATATCCATATATTCCAAAAAAAAAAAGTAAATATTAAATCTGGTGTCTATTGTTTTTGATCTTGAAATTTTGACAGATTTACATGTTTTGAGGACCCCTGAAGTCGTTTGATGACTTTTTTAGATGTGTGTGTGTGTGTGTGTCTGTGTCTGTGTCTGTGTGTTGTTCTGTGTTTGTGTCTGTGTCTGTTTTTTTTTTTTTTTTTTTAAAGGTTTTCCTGGTGAAAGTACACCCTAACACCAGGGAATTTATTGATACATGCTCCATTATCATATTACATGTATATCTTATACAGATTCTCTTATAAACTCAATATAGTATATAATATATTTAACAATTTTAGAATAAGAGATAAAAGAATTATTATAAAACAGAATTATGAGAGAAATAAACATAAATTATTATTAGATTTATAGGATTATATTTAAAGTTCATTAAAGTCAATATTGCGTAAAAACTTTTCAAAGATGATGTATAAGGGATTATTGACTAGTAAACGGAGATCTCTTACAGGCCATGACATTCCTTGGATAATACAGTTTTTGACTAATGTTGATCGTTGTCGGTCAAGAAGGGGGCACCTCAATATGATGTGTTCCCAGCTCTGTTCTTCCTTAAGTTCACAACTGCAGTATGGATCTGTTAACACCTTGAAACGATGCAGGTAAGCTCTGTTCTTCCCGTGTCCGCTCAATGCCTGTGTTACATAAAATTTCATTTCTTGTTTATTACAGGTTCTTCTTGCAGTGAGATTAGGGAAAAAACTTCTTCGTGTGCTGGCCTTTTGAAGTTGTAGCCCAGGAAGTTTCCCATGATTGCATACTTTCTTTATTTAGAATCGCTTTGATGTAAGATCTAGGTACCTTAGTGTAAGACTCTTCCAAATTTAGGTCCTGTGATGCCGCTTTGGCGAGTGAGTCAGCTGCCTCATTTCCTTGTAGCCCCACGTGTGCTCGTACCCAACTGAAGTAAACCTCTTTTTTTCTCCACCTCCAGCTTTTGAGCTAATTCTCTTATTTTCACAATGAGTGCTCCTTGGTTTTTTCGCTGCTTTAAGCTGTGAAGACTTATTTGGCTGTCAGTGTAAACTGTGATGCCTTTCACTTCTTGGAGAACTGTATGGTTGCGTTCAACCCATTCGAGAGCCTTAACCAAAGCTAATTGCTCTGCCTGGTTGTTCGAACAGCGATGGTTCAATCGGTACTTGCCTTCTGCTATTCCTATTTCTCCTTTATACACTATAAAAGCGCAACCGACTAAACTCTCACTTTTGCTGCCATCAGTATAAATAGAGAGACTATTTGCTAATTGGAACTCTCCTTCCTTAATTTTGTGTTGCAGTGCAGGATGACGCCACAAAGAACACTCTATAGGGCGATCAATGGCAAAAACGGGTTCTGGTACGAGGTCTTTTTCGTACAGATATAACCAGGTTTTTTCTTTCAATGTCAACATAATGGGTTGGATGTTTGCTATGACACAAGCTGCTTCATGGGAGATTGTTCTATAGCCTTTAATCACTCTTAAGAGGAATAACCGTTGGACTCTTGTGAACTTTAAGATGATATTCTGTTTTGTGGCACATGAATACCAGGCTGGGACTGCATAGCTTAGAAACGGTACGAAAGCTCCTTTTTATATTTGTAAGTAGAGCATCGCTGCCAATGCCCCAGTTATACCTTGGCCGAGTGAGATAATTTATTGATTAGCTGGAGACTTCTGGAACAGATATTACTCTATATGCTTTAGCCATGTAAATTTACTGTCAAAAATGACTCCTAAATTTTAATTTCATTTACTAAAGATATTTTCTCTAAATTTAAGTATATACTAACATCCGACCTTGTTCTTCTCTTTGTTATGAGCATTGCTTTTGTCTTCACTTCACTAAAAGTGACTTTGGACCTTGATGACCATTCTTCGACCATCTGCATGCAACTGTTTCCTAAGGCTTCTACTTCTGGGATAGTTTTAGCTCGAGCCAGAATGACAAAGTCATCTGCAAAAGCTAAACATTTAGAGTTTTCTGGGAAGGTCAAGGATAGCAGGGAGTCGTATTGAATGATCCAGTAACCTGGCGCTGAACAAGAGCCTTGAGGGCAGCCTCTCTTTACTGGTCTACAAACTGTATAAATGTTTGTTTTTAAAATTGCCCATCTATCCTCAAAATAACTGTAAGTAAGATTATAGAGGTTCTTTGGACACTTGAACTTCTTTAGGGCTGTGAGAATTGCCGGCCACCAAGCGGCGTCGAATGCTCCCTTAACATCCATACTGATGAAAAGCACATACTGCTTTCTTTTGAGACTATCTTCTATAAAAGACTTCACTTCCATGATGGCGTCAGTTGTACTTCTTTGTGGTCTAAAGCCGTATTGTCTATCACTTAGTAATTTATTTGAATTTAGATAATGCATGATTCTGTCTATCACAAGTCTTTCCAAAATTTTTCCACTTGTTGGTAGTAAACTTATGGGTCGAAATTTATCCACTGAAAAGGAATTCAATTTCCCTGGCTTTGTTATAGGGATTATAGAAGATATTTTCCATTGTGTAGGGAATATGCTGCGTAAGAGACATTGATTGTATATGGATAAAAATGATTGCAGGAAATTCAAAAGCACTTTACTGAGAATTTGTGGACCAATACCATCCTCTCCTGGGCACTTTTTAGGGTTTAATGAGTTCAATGCATTTTCAAGCTCTTGTTCTGTGAATAGGTAGTCATTTCTTGGTGTTCAATAGGTGTATGTGAATCTAATCTTAACTGTCTGTTTTCAGCATTATCCTCATTTATGTTATCGTCTGGAATAAAATTGTCCATTAATAGTTCCAGTGTTTCTTTTAAATTACTAGTCATGCTTCCATCTATTTTTTCCAAATTAGTTAAGACTGTTTGTTTTTTCAGTTTTACCCGCTGCCGATTTATAGATCATGTTCCAGGCATCTCTTTTCGTTGTACTATTACAATACTCTCCAGGACTCCATCTTAGCAGAATTCAGGAGAGAAATATATTTATTCTTTGACTCGAAATATTCTCTTCGACGAGTTTCTCTCAGCGCTTGGTTGTGATAAGTTCTCTGATATTTCCTCCTCTTTGAATTAACATACCGGCGCAAATCAGTTAACTCCTTGGTCCACCAACAAACAGAATTACTATGTTTTTAAGGTTTCTTTTTAAATGGGATAGCTGCGTCTGCTGCTTGTTTCACCGCTTTCATATAACTATTTACAAAATCATTTAGATCTACTGTTTCTAGAGCTCTCGTTGCTAATAATTTGTCAACATCATTGTTACTCAAACAGGAACAGTTTTCTATATTAAAATGCTTCTTAAATTCTTTTGTTAGCTTTTTAACAAATATATCCCAATTTGCTTTATAGATGTTATATTTTGTAAATGGCTTATTATCATGTTCAGAATTTCAGAGTCAAATTGTATAATATAGTTGAGAATTTGATGGTCTGATCCACTTTCCTCATCACAGTTTCTCCAGTTTTTACTAAACTTAGCCATAGACAAATTCACTATAGTTAAGTCTATAAAGCTTTGTGAATTTTTAGTCATGAATGTTGACCTCTTATCATCATCATTAATAATTATTAGTGACTCTGTTAAAATAAACGATTCCAGCTGCTTCCCTCGGTTATTCGTCAACTGATCAAACATAAAAGTAGAACGAGAATTAGAATCAATGGTCAGCAGCAATGGTTGGTTGCCAATAAATTTGATTATATTTTTACTTTTGCAATATCCTCGGTTATATCTCTCTCAATGTCATAGTATGCACTCACTAACCATATCTTCAAATTTTTTTTTATATGTTAGTTCGATAATTATAAAGTCTTCATCACTTTTATCTGAAAGCATTATGACGTCTAGGTATTTATTTGCTACTATAATAGCAGCTCTCTTTTTACCTTCTCCTGCTGAGAAGGTCTTGAAACAACTTGGAAAACCAGAGACATTATTAGAATAGTTGTATGGTTCTTGTACAAGAAGTATATCGATACTGTTATTTGAAATGTATTCGATAATATTTGACGTAACTGCCCTAGACTTCCTCATGTTAATTTGTGAACAATTGATCGAAGAGTTATTTGAAACTGTTGTTATTGTTATTGTGAAAGCTAATCCTGGCCATAGTCTATGTTTTGGTTTTTCCTTTCTAGAAGTAACAGATAGCTGGGACAGACTCTACTGAAGCACGGATG
This sequence comes from Hermatobates lingyangjiaoensis, assembly GCA_026182355.1. Classification (NCBI taxonomy): domain Eukaryota; kingdom Metazoa; phylum Arthropoda; class Insecta; order Hemiptera; family Hermatobatidae; genus Hermatobates; species Hermatobates lingyangjiaoensis. The sequence goes on along the minus strand of JAPFBL010000474.1, from coordinate 302,948 downwards.
GCAAGTGTTCACTTGATTCTCTTTCTTCAAAAATTTATTCCGAAATGTGCAGTTAACAATTTCATTTCATCACTGTTTCGTGGGCATTCTTTAAAAGTATGATTTTTTGCGCAAAAGGGACGTACTACCTCATTCTTGCATTCCTTTGAGCTATGGTTAAATTTACTGCAGTTGTAGCATCTTATAGCGGATATATAATTTTTGACTTTGCATAAATTCCATATCATTTTGATTCCTGATTCGTGAAATTTTTTATGAGAGATAGGAGATACTTCCACAATTAAATGTCTGATATGGTTTTTGATTTTATTTTTGATAATATGTTTCGGTATAATAGTTTCATTTTCTATTGATAGCTCTGAGTTCTGCTCTTTTATTATTGATGCGGCATTCTGCAGAGTTATTTCCTCTGGGATGTTATAGATTATAAGCCTTGGAAGAAATTTTTTGGTCGGTTCTGCTGTCACTTTCCCTTCACAAGCTACATTTATCTCATTGCATAATTTTACTATGTCTTCTTTTTTGTTTGACTGGATCAAGACTCTATTTCTAGATATTCCTATCATTTTTGACACTCCCACTTGCAGTTTGCTTGGATTTACTTTGTCACACATAATCCTCTTGACCTCATCACTGCTGCTGATTGCGTCACTTTTAGATTCTATAATGGCTTTGTAAGATTTGACCTTAGGTATACTTAACTTTTCTTTCTTCAAAACCTCTGCAAAACTCTCTTTTTGTTGGGCTGTGTTTCTTTCAGGTGTATTTACTACTTCTTCCCGTTTCTGTTGGTCTGCTGTTTCCTTTAGTGTTTTCAGTTCTTTCCTTAGCTTATTAAAAATTTTATTGAGATTATTGACAGCCAAAGTAATATCGGTCCTCAAATCTTTTCGTAGGTTTCCACTGCAACGTGTAACATTTCTCAATTTGTCTAAAGACTGTAAAAATATCTGCTCATCATTTTCGGCCATACTTCAAATAGACTGAGCGCAGGTAGTCGGGCCAACCGGTCTAGGGTGCAGTGCCAGGATTATATACCCACCATAAACCGACCCCACGCCCAATTACAGACGGCGGCTTTTGACACACTGAGCCTCTGGGTTAAAACGACCCAAGAGAACAATATCGCACAAGTCACTAACACTGTCAGCGAATAACGAGGGTACGCACTTGGTCAAGAACAGGGACTCACAGATCTTTACACTACCGAGGCACGAACAAGACTCTCTGTCTTGTCTGTGTGTCTGTGTCTGTGTCTGTGTGTCTGTGTCTGTGTGTCTGTGTCTGTGTCTGTGTCTGTGTGTCTGTGTCTGTGTTGTTGTGTCTGTGTCTGTGTTTGTGTCTGTGTCTGTGTCTGTGTCTGTGTTGTGTGTCTGTGTTTGTGTCTGTGTCTGTGTCTGTGTGTCTGTGTCTGTGTCTGTGTGTCTGTGTCTGTGTCTGTGTTGTTGTGTCTGTGTGTCTGTGTCTGTGTCTGTGTGTCTGTGTCTTTGTTGTGTCTTTGTTGTGTGTCTGTGTCTGTGTCTGTGTGTCTGTGTCTGTGTGTCTGTGTCTGTGTCTGTGTGTCTGTGTCTGTGTCTGTGTGTCTGTGTCTGTGTCTGTGTGTCTGTGTCTGTGTGTTCTGTGTCTTGTGTTGTTCTGTTGTTGTGTTGTTGTGTTGTGTGTCTGTGTCTGTGTGTCTGTGTCTTTGTTGTTCTTTGTCTGTGTCTGTGTGTCTGTGTCTGTGTGTCTGTGTCTGTGTGTCTGTGTCTGTGTCTTGTTGTGTCTGTGTCTTGTGTTGTCTGTGTCTTGTGTCTGTGTCTTGTGTCTGTGTGTCTGTGTCTGTGTCTTGTGTCTGTGTGTCTGTGTCTGTGTCTGTGTGCTTGTGTCTGTGTCTGTGTCTTGTGTCTTGTTTGTGTTGTGTCTGTGTCTTTGTCTGTGTCTGTGTCTGTGTGTCTGTGTCTGTGTCTGTGTGTCTGTGTCTGTGTCTGTGTGTCTGTGTCTGTGTCTGTGTGTCTGTGTCTTGTGTCTGTGTCTGTGTTTGTGTCTTGTTGTGTCTGTGTCTGTGTGTCTGTGTCTTTGTTGTGTCTTGTGTCTGTGTGTCTTTGTGTGTCTGTGTCTGTGTCTGTGTGTCTGTGTCTGTGTCTGTGTGTCTGTGTCTGTGTCTGTGTGTCTGTGTTGTGTCTGTGTTGTTGTGTCTGTGTCTGTGTTTGTGTCTGTGTCTTGTGTCTGTGTCTGTGTGTCTGTGTCTGTGTCTGTGTGTCTGTGTCTGTGTTCTGTGTGTCTGTGTCTGTGTTTGTGTCTGTGTCTTGTGTCTTGTTGTGTCTGTGTCTGTGTGTCTGTGTCTGTGTGTCTGTGTTTGTGTCTGTGTCTTTGTTGTGTCTGTGTCTGTGTGTCTTGTGTCTGTGTTTGTGTCTGTGTCTGTGTCTGTGTCTGTGTCTGTGTCTGTGTGTCTGTGTCTGTGTTGTGTGTCTGTGTCTGTGTCTGTGTGTCTGTTGTCTGTGTCTGTGTCTGTGTCTGTGTCTGTGTCTTGTGTCTGTGTTTGTGTCTGTGTGTCTGTGTGTCTGTGTCTGTGTCTGTGTCTGTGTCTGTGTGTCTGTGTCTGTGTCTGTGTCTGTGTTCTGTGTGTCTGTGTCTGTGTCTTTGTGTCTTGTTGTGTGTCTGTGTTGTGTCTGTGTGTCTGTGTTTGTGTCTGTGTCTGTTGTCTGTGTGTCTGTGTGTTGTGTGTCTGTGTGTCTGTGTCTGTGTGTCTGTGTCTGTGTCTGTGTGTCTGTGTCTGTGTCTTGTTGTGTCTTGTGTCTGTGTCTTGTGTCTGTGTCTGTGTCTTGTTGTGTCTTGTGTCTGTGTCTTGTGTCTGTGTCTGTGTCTGTGTGTCTGTGTCTTGTGTCTTGTGTCTGTGTCTTGTGTCTTGTGTCTGTGTCTGTGTCTTGTGTTGTGTCTGTGTCTTGTGTCTGTGTGGTCTGTGTCTGTGTCTGTGTTTGTGTCTGTGTCTTGTGTCTGTGTCTGTGTGTCTGTGTCTGTGTCTGTGTGTCTGTGTCTTTTGTTGTGTCTGTGTGTCTGTGTCTGGTGTCTGTGTCTGTGTGTCTGTGTCTGTGGTTGTGCTGTGTGTCTGTGTCTTTGTTGTGTCTGTGTCTGTGTCTGTGTGTCTTGTGTCTGTGTCTGTGTCTGTGTCTTGTGTCTGTGTCTGTGTTTGTGTCTGTGTCTGTGTGTCTGTGTCTTGTCTGTTGTTGTGTCTGTGTCTGTGTCTGTGTCTGTGTGTCTGTGTCTGTGTCTGTGTCTTGTGTCTGTGTCTTGTGTCTGTGTCTGTTGTGTCTGTGTCTGTGTCTGTGGTTCTGTGTCTGTGTTGTCTTTGTGTCTTGTGTCTGTGTCTGTGTCTGGTTGTCTGTGTCTGTGTCTGTGTGTCTGTGTTCTGTGTGTCTGTGTCTGTGTCTTGTTGTGTCTGTGTCTGTGTCTGTGTGTCTGTGTCTGTGTCTGTGTGTTTGTGTCTGTGTGTTGTGTCTGTGTCTGTGTTTGTGTCTGTGTCTGTGTGTCTGTGTCTTGTTGTGTCTGTGTCTGTGTTTGTGTCTTGTTGTGTCTGTGTCTGTGTGTCTGTGTCTGTTTGTGTCTGTGTCTGTGTCTGTGTGTCTGTGTCTTGTGTCTGTGTTGTTCTGTGTGTCTGTGTCTGTGTTCTGTGTCTGTGTCTGTGTCTGTGTCTTTGTGTCTGTGTCTGTGTGTCTTGTGTCTTGTTGTGTCTTTGTTGTCTGTGTCTGTGTGTCTGTGTCTTGTTGTGTCTGTGTCTGTGTGTCTGTGTCTGTGTCTTGTGTCTTGTTGTGTCTTGTGTCTGTGTCTGTGTTTGTGTCTGTGTCTGTGTCTTGTGTCTGTGTGTCTGTGTCTGTGTCTGTGTGTCTGTGTCTGTGTCTGTGTGTCTGTGTCTGTGTCTGTGTGTCTGTGTCTGTGTCTTGTTGTGTCTGTGTCTGTGTGTCTGTGTCTGTGTCTGTGTTCTGTGTCTGTGTCTTTGTTGTGTCTGTGTCTTGTTGTGTCTGTGTCTGTGTCTGTGTCTGTGTGTCTGTGTCTGTGTGTCTGTGTTTGTGTCTGTGTCTTGTTGTGTCTGTGTCTGTGTCTGTGTTGTTGTGTCTGTGTCTGTGTCTGTGTCTTGTGTCTGTTTCTGTGTCTTGTGTCTTGTCTTGTGTCTTGTGTCTTGTTGTGTCTGTGTCTTGTGTCTTGTGTCTGTGTCTGTGTCTGTGTCTGTGTCTGTGTCTGTGTCTGTGTGTCTGTGTCTTGTGTCTTGTTGTGTCTGTGTCTGTGTCTTTGTTGTGTCTGTTGTCTGTGTCTGTGTGTTCTGTGTCTGTGTCTTTGTTGTGTCTTGTGTCTGTGTCTGTGTGTCTGTGTCTGTGTGTCTGTGTCTTTGTTGTTCTGTGTCTGTGTGTCTGTGTGTCTGTGTCTTGTTGTTCTTGTGTCTGTGTCTTGTTGTGTCTGTGTCTTTGTGTCTGTGTGTCTGTGTCTTGTGTCTGTGTCTTGTGTCTGTGTTTGTGTCTGTGTCTGTGTGTCTGTGTCTGTGTCTGTGTTTGTGTCTGTGTCTGTGTCTTGTGTCTGTGTTTGTGTCTGTGTCTGTGTGTCTGTGTCTGTGTGTCTGTGTGTCTTGTGTCTGTGTCTTGTGTCTGTGTCTTGTGTCTGTGTCTTGTGTCTTGTCTGTGTCTTGGTTGTGTCTGTGTCTTGTGTCTGTGTCTGTGTCTGTGTGTCTGTTTCTGTGTCTGTGTGTCTGTGTCTGTGTTGTTGTCTGTGTCTGTGTCTTGTGTCTGTGTCTGTGTGTCTTGTTTGTGTCTGTGTCTTGTGTCTGTGTCTTGTGTCTGTGTCTTGTGTCTGTGTTTGTGTCTGTGTCTTGTTGTTGTCTGTGTCTGTGTCTGTGTGTCTGTGTCTGTGTGTCTGTGTCTGTGTCTGTGTGTCTGTGTCTTGTGTTTGTCTGTGTCTGTGTGTCTGTGTCTTGTTGTGTCTGTGTCTTGTGTCTGTGTCTGTGTGTCTGTGTCTTGTGTCTGTGTGTCTGTGTCTGTGTCTGTGTTTGTGTCTGTGTGGTTGTGTCTTGTTGTGTCTGTGTCTGTGTCTGTGTTTGTGTCTGTGTCTGTGTGTCTGTGTCTGTGTCTGTGTGTCTGTGTCTTGTGTGTCTGTGTCTTGTTGTGTCTTTGTGTCTTGTGTCTGTGTCTGTGTGTCTGTGTTGTGTCTTGTGTTTGTGTCTGTGTCTGTGTGTCTGTGTCTTGTTGTGTCTGTGTCTGTGTTTGTGTTTGTGTCTGTGTGTCTGTGTCTTGTGTTTGTTGTGTCTGTGTTGTGTCTGTGTCTGTTTGTGTCTGTGTCTGTGTCTGTGTGTCTGTGTCTGTGTCTGTGTGTCTGTGTCTGTGTGTCTTGTGTCTTGTTGTGTCTGTGTCTGTGTGTCTGTGTCTTGTCTTGTGTCTGTGTCTTGTTGTGTCTTGTGTCTGTTTTCTGTGTCTGTGTGTCTGTGTCTGTGTGTCTGTGTCTGTTGTCTGTGTCTGTGTGTTTGTGTCTTGTGTCTTGGGTTGTGTCTGTGTCTTGTTGTGTCTGTGTCTGTGTGTCTGTGTCTGTGTCTTGTGTCTGTGTCTGTGTGTCTTGTGTCTGTGTCTGTGTGTCTTGTGTCTGTGTCTGTGTTTGTTGTCTGTGTGTCTGTGTCTGTGTGTCTGTGTCTGTGTTGTTCTGTTTGTTTGTGTGTCTGTGTCTGTGTCTTGTGTCTTGTGTCTGTGTCTTTGTGTGTTCTGTGTCTGTGTCTTGTTGTGTCTGTGTCTGTGTGTCTGTGTCTGTGTTTGTGTCTGTGTCTGTGTGTCTGTGTCTGTGTGTCTGTGTCTGTGTTGTCTGTGTCTGTGTTTGTGTCTGTGTCTGTGTCTGTGTGTCTGTGTCTGTTGTGTCTGTTCTTGTGTCTGTGTCTGTGTGTCTGTGTCTGTGTGTCTGTGTCTGTGTGTCTGTGTCTGTGTCTGTGTGTCTTGTTGTGTCTTGTGTCTGTGTCTGTGTGTCTGTGTCTGTGTCTGTGTGTTGTGTCTGTGTCTGTTGTGTCTTGTGTCTGTGTGCTGTGTTGTGTGTCTGTGTCTTGTGTCTGTTGTTGTTGTGTCTTGTGTCTGTGTCTGTGTGTCTGTGTCTGTGTTTGTGTCTTGTGTCTGTGTCTGTGTGTCTGTGTCTGTGTCTGTGTGTCTGTGTCTGTGTGTCTGTGTCTTGTGTCTTGTTGTGTCTTGTGTCTGTGTCTGTGTGTCTGTGTCTTGTGTCTGTGTTGTGTCTGTGTTTGTGTCTGTGTCTGTGTGTCTGTGTCTTGTTGTGTCTGTGTCTGTGTGTCTGTGTCTGGTTTGTGTCTGTGTCTGTGTCTGTGTGTTGTGTCTGTGTTGTGTGTCTGTGTCTGTGTCTTGTGTTGTGTTTGTGTCTTTGTGTCTGTGTGTCTGTGTCTTGTGTGTCTGTGTCTTGTGTTTGTCTGTGTGTCTGTGTCTTGTGTCGTTTGTCTTGTGTCTTGTCTGTGGTCTGTGTCTGTGGTGTCTGTGTTGTGTGTCTTGTGTCTGTGTCTTGTGTCTGTGTCTGTGTCTGTGTTCTGTGTCTTGTGTCTGTGTTCTGTGTCTGTGTGTCTGTGTCTGTGTCTGTGTGTCTTGTGTCTGTGTCTGTGTGGTCTGTGTCTGTGTGTCTGTGTTTGTGTCTGTGTCTGTGTGTCTTGTGTTCTGTGTCTGTGTGTCTGTGTCTGTGTCTGTGTTTGTCTGTGTCTGTGTCTGTGTGTCTGTGTCTGTGTCTTGTGTCTTTGTGTGTCTGTGTGTCTGTGTCTGTGTCTTTGTTGTGTCTTGTGTCTGTGTCTGTGTGTTGTGTCTGTGTCTGTGTCTTGTGTCTGTGTCTTGTGTCTGTGTCTTTGTGTCCTGTGTTTTGTCTTGTGTCTTTGTTTGTGTCTGTGTGTCTGTGTCTGTGTCTGTGTCTGTGTCTGTGTGTCTGTGTCTTGTGTCTGTGTCTGTGTCTGTGTGTCTTGTGTCTGTGTCTGTGTGTCTGTGTCTTGTTGTGTTGTGGTGTCTGTGTCTTGTTGTGTCTGTGTGTCTTGTTGTGTCTTGTGTCTGTGTTTGTGTCTGTGTCTGTGTCTGTGTTCTGTGTGTCTGTGTCTGTGTCTGTGTGTCTGTGTCTTGTGTCTTGTTGTGTCTGTGTTGGTCTGTGTCTGTTGTCTGTGTCTGTGTTTGTGTCTGTGTCTGTGTGTCTGTGTCTGTGTTTGTGTCTTGTTGTGTCTGTGTCTTGTGTCTGTGTTTGTGTGTCTGTGTCTGTGTCTTGTGTGTTGTGTCTGTGTCTTGTGTCTGTGTCTGTGTTTGTGTCTGTGTCTGTGTCTGTGTCTGTGTCTTGTTGTGTCTGTGTCTGTGTGTCTTTGTCTGTGTCTGTGTTGTGTTTGTGTCTGTGTCTTGTTGTGTCTGTGTCTTGTGTGTCTGTGTCTGTGTCTTGTGTCTTGTTTGTGTCTTGTGTCTGTGTCTGTGTTGTTGTGTCTGTTGTCTGTGTCTGTGTGTCTGTGTTGTGTGTCTTGTGTCTGTTGTCTGTGTCTTGTTGTGTCTGTGTCTGTGTCTTTGTTGTGTCTGTGTCTGTGTGTCTTGTGTCTGTGTCTTGTGTCTGTGTCTGTGTGTCTGTGTCTGTGTTGTGTGTCTGTGTCTTGTGTCTGTGTCTTGTGTCTTGTGTTGTTGTGTCTGTGTTCTTGTGTCTGTGTCTGTGTGTTGTGTCTGTGTCTTGTGTCTGTGTCTGTGTGTCTGTGTCTGTGTTTGTGTCTTGTTGTGTCTGTGTCTTGTTGTGTCTGTGTCTGTGTGTCTGTGTTGTGTGTCTGTGTCTGTGTGTCTGTGTCTTGTTTGTGTCTGTGTCTGTGTGTCTGTGTCTGTGTCTGTGTTTGTGTCTGTGTCTGTGTCTTGTGTCTGTGTCTGTGTGTCTGTGTCTGTGTGTTCTGTGTCTTTGTTGTGTCTGTGTCTGTGTGTCTGTGTCTGTGTGTGTTGTGTCTGTGTCTTGTGTCTGTGTCTTGTGTCTGTGTCTGTGTCTTGTGTTCTGTGTGTCTGTGTCTTGTGTCTGTGTCTGTGGTTGTCTGTGTCTTGTGGTGTCTGTGTCTTTGTGTCTGTGTCTGTGTCTGTGTGTCTGTGTCTGTGTCTGTGTCTTGTGTCTGTGTCTGTGTCTGTGTGTCTGTGTCTGTGTGTCTGTGTCTGTGTGTCTGTGTCTGTGTTGTGTCTGTGTCTGTGTGTCTGTGTCTTTCTGTGTCTTGTGTCTGTGTCTGTGTGTCTGTGTCTGTGTGTCTTGTGTCTGTGTCTGTGTCTGTGTCTTGTGTCTGTGTCTGTGGTTGTGTCTTGTGTCTGTGTCTGTTGGTGGTCTGTGTCTGTGTGTCTGTGTCTGTGGTCTGTGTCTGTGTGTCTGTGTCTGTGTCTGTGTGTCTGTGTCTGTGTCTGTGTCTTGTTGTGTCTGTGTTTGTGTCTGTGTCTTGTGTCTGTGTGTCTGTGTCTGTGTGTCTGTGTCTTGTGTCTGTGTCTTGTGTCTTTGTGTCTGTGGTCTTGTGTCTGTGTCTGTGTCTGTGTCTGTGTCTTGTTGTGTCTTGTGTCTGTGTCTGTGTGTCTGTGTCTGTGTGTCTGTGTCTTGTTGTGTCTGTGTTTGTGTCTTGTTGTGTCTGTGTCTGTGTCTTGTGTCTGTGTCTTGTGTCTGTGTCTGTGTGTCTTGTGTCTTGTTGTGTCTGTGTCTGTTGTGTCTGTGTCTGTGTGTCTGTGTCTGTGTCTTGTGTCTGTGTCTGTGTCTGTGTGTCTGTGTCTGTGTCTGTTGTGTCTTGTGTCTTGTTGTGTCTTTGTGTCTGTGTCTGTGTCTTTGTTGTGTCTTGTGTCTTGTTGTGTCTGTGTGTCTGTGTCTTGTGTCTGTGGTCTGTGTCTGTGTCTGTGTCTTGTCTTGTGTCTGTGTCTGTGTCTGTGTCTTGTTTTGTGTCTTGTGTCTGTGTCTGTGTGTCTGTGTCTGTGTGTCTGTGTGTCTTGTGTCTGTGTCTTTTGTGTTGTTCTGTGTCTTGTTGTGTCTTGTGTCTGTGTCTTGTGTCTGTGTCTTGTGTCTGTGTCTGTGTGTCTGTGTTCTGTGTCTTGTTGTGTCTTTGTTTGTCTGTGTCTTGTTGTGTCTTTGTGTCTGTGTGTCTGTGTCTGTGTTCTGTGTGTCTGTGTCTTTGTTGTGTCTGTGTCTGTGTGTTGTGTCTTGTGTGTCTGTGTCTGTGTGTCTGTGTCTGTGTGTCTGTGTCTGTGTCTGTGTGTCTGTGTTCTGTGTCTGTGTTCTGTGTCTTGTGTCTGTGTCTGTGTCTTGTGTTTGTGTCTGTGTTTGTGTCTGTGTCTGTGTGTCTGTGTCTGTGTTTGTGTCTTGTGTCTGTGTCTGTGTCTTGTGTGTCTGTGTCTGTGTCTGTGTCTGTGTTGTGTGTCTGTGTCTGTTGTGTCTGTGTGTCTGTGTCTGTGTCTGTGTCTGTGTTGTGTCTGTGTCTTTGTTGTGTCTGTGTCTGTGTCTGTGTGTCTGTGTTGTGTCTGTGTGTCTTGTTGTGTTGTGTCTGTGTCTTTGTTGTGTCTTGTGTCTGTGTCTGTGTGTCTTGTGTCTGTTTGTGTCTGTGTCTGTGTCTTGTTGTGTCTGTGTCTTTGTTGTGTCTGTGTCTGTGTGTCTTGTGTCTGTGTCTGTGTGTCTGTGTCTTGTGTCTGTTGTCTGTGTCTTTGTTGTGTCTTGTGTCTGTGTCTGTGTGTCTGTGTCTGTGTGTCTGTGTCTGTGTGTCTGTGTCTGTGTGTCTGTGTCTGTGTCTGTGTGTCTGTGTCTGTGTCTGTGTTCTGTGTCTTGTTGTGTCTTGTGTCTTGTGTCTGTGTCTGTGTGTCTGTGTCTTTGTTGTGTCTTTGTTGTGTCTGTGTCTGTGTCTGTGTCTGTGTGTCTGTGTCTGTGTCTGTGTGTCTGTGTCTGTTTGTGTCTGTGTCTTGTGTCTTGTGTCTGTGTCTGTGTCTGTGTCTGTGTGTCTGTGTCTGTGTGTCTGTGTCTGTGTCTTGTTGTGTCTGTGTCTGTGTGTCTGTGTCTGTGTGTCTGTGTCTTTGTTGTGTCTGTGTCTTGTGTGTCTGTGTCTGTGTCTTGTGTCTGTGTCTTGTGTCTGTGTCTGTGTCTGTGTGTCTGTGTCTTGTGTTGTGTCTGTGTTGTGTGTCTGTGTCTGTGTTTGTGTCTGTGTCTGTGTGTCTGTGTCTTGTGTCTTGTGTCTGTGTCTGTGTGTCTGTGTCTGTGTTTGTGTCTGTGTCTGTGTGTCTGTGTCTGTGTCTTGTGTCTGTGTCTGTGTCTTGTGTCTGTGTCTGTGTGTCTTGTTGTGTCTGTGTCTTGTGTCTGTGTCTGTGTGTCTGTGTGTCTGTGTTTGTCTGTGTCTGTGTCTGTGTGTTGTGTCTGTGTCTGTGTGTCTGTGTCTTGTGTCTGTGTCTGTGTCTTTGTTGTGTCTGTGTCTTGTGTCTGTGTCTGTTGTGTCTGTGTCTGTGTCTGTGTGTCTGTGTCTTGTGTCTGTGTCTTGTGTCTGTGTCTGTGTGTCTGTGTCTTGTGTCTGTGTCTGTGTCTTGTGTCTGTGTCTGTGTTGTTGGTGTTGTTGTGTCTGTGTCTGTGTGTCTGTGTCTTGTGTCTGTGTCTGTTGTGTCTGTGTCTGTGTCTGTGTCTTGTGTCTTGTTGTGTCTGTGTCTGTGTGTCTGTGGTCTGTGTCTTGTGTCTTGTGTCTGTGTCTTGTTGTGTCTTGTGTCTGTGTCTGTGTTGTGTCTGTGTCTGTTGTCTGTGTCTTGTTGTGTCTGTGTCTGTGTGTCTGTGTCTGTGTCTTGTGTCTGTGTTTGTGTCTGTGTGTCTGTGTCTGTGTCTTGTGTCTGTGTCTTGTGTCTGTGTCTTTGTTGTGTCTTGTGTCTGTGTCTTGTGTGTCTGTGTCTGTGTCTGTGTGTCTTGTTGTGTCTTGTGTCTTGTTGTGTCTGTGTCTGTGTCTGTGTGTCTGTGTCTTTGTTGTGTCTGTGTCTGTGTGTCTGTGTCTGTGTGTCTGTGTCTTGTTGTGTCTGTGTCTGTGTCCTGTTTGTCTGTGTCTGTGTCTGTGTCTGTGTCTGTGTGTCTGTGTCTGTGTCTGTGTCTTGTGTCTGTGTCTGTGTGTTCTTGTGTCTTGTTGTGTCTGTGTCTGTGTCTGTGTCTGTGTCTGTTGTGTCTGTGTCTGTGTGTCTGTGTCTGTGTCTTGTGTCTGTGTGTCTTGTGTCTGTGTCTGTGTGTCTGTGTCTGTGTCTGTGGTCTGTGTCTGTGTGTCTGTGTCTGTGTGTCTGTGTCTTGTGTCTGTGTCTTGTGTGTCTGTGTCTGTGTCTTGTTGTGTCTGTGTCTGTGTGTCTGTGTCTTGTGTCTGTGTCTGTGTGTCTGTGTCTGTGTCTGTGTGTCTGTGTCTTGTGTCTGTGTCTTGTGTCTGTGTCTGTGTGTCTGTGTTCTTGTGTCTGTGTCTTTGTTGTGTCGTGTGTCTGTGTCTTTGTTGTGTCTGTGTCTGTGTGTCTGTGTTTGTGTCTGTGTCTTTGTTGTGTCTGTGTCTGTGTGTCTGTGTCTGTGTGTCTGTGTCTTGTGTTGTGTCTTGTGTTGTTGTGTCTGTGTGTCTTGTTGTGGTCTGTGTCTGTGTTCTGTGTCTGTGTCTGTGTCTGTGTCTTGTGTCTGTGTCTTGTTGTGTCTGTGTCTTGTGTCTGTTGTCTGTGTGTCTGTGTCTGTGTGCTGTGTCTGTGTCTGTGTGTCTGTGTCTGTGTCTGTGTCTTGTGTGTCGGTTGTGTCTTGTGTCTGTGTCTTTGTTGTGTCTTGTGTCTGTGTCTGTGTCTGTGTCTGTGTCTGTGTGTCTGTGTCTTGTTGTGTCTGTGTCTGTGTGTCTGTGTCTGTGTGTCTTGTGTCTGTGTCTTGTTGTGTCTTGTGTCTGTGTCTGTGTTGTGTCTGTGTCTGTGTCTGTGTGTCTGTGTCTGTGTGTCTGTGTCTGTGTGTCTGTGTCTTGTGTCTGTGTCTGTGTTCTGTGTGTCTGTGTCTGTGTCTTGTGTCTGTGTCTGTGTGTCTGTGTCTTGTGTCTGTGTGTCTGTGTCTTGTGTCTGTGTCTTGTGTTGTTCTGTGTGTCTGTGTCTGTGTCTGTGTGTCTGTGTCTGTGTGTCTGTGTCTTGTTGTGTCTGTGTCTGTGTGTCTGTGTCTGTGTCTTTGTTGTGTCTTGTGTCTGTGTCTGTGTCTGTGTGTCTGTGTCTTGTTGTGTCTGTGTCTGTGTGTCTGTGTCTTTGTTGTGTCTGTGTCTTGTGTCTTGTGTCTTGTGTCTTGTGTCTTGTGTCTTGTGTCTTGTGTCTTGTGTCTTGTGTCTTGTGTCTTGTGTCTTGTGTGTCTGTGTCTGTGTGTCTGTGTCTTGTGTCTGTGTCTGTGTTGTCTTGTGTCTGTGTCTGTGTGTCTGTGTCTTTGTGTCTGTGTCTTGTGTCTGTGTCTTGTGTTTGTGTGTCTGTGTCTGTGTGTCTGTGTTTGTGTCTGTGTCTGTGTCTTGTGTGTTCTGTGTCTGTGTCTGTGTGTCTTGTGTCTGTGTCTTGTGTCTGTGTCTGTGTGTCTGTGTCTTGTGTCTGTGTCTGTGTGTCTGTGTCTGTGTGTCTGTGTTTGTGTCTGTGTCTGTGTGTCTGTGTCTTGTGTCTGTGTCTGTGTGTCTGTGTCTGTGTTGTGTGTCTGTGTTTGTGTCTGTGTCTTGTTGTGTCTGTGTCTGTGTGTCTTGTTGTGTCTTGTGTCTGTGTTTGTGTCTGTGTTTGTGTGTCTGTGTCTGTGTCTGTGTCTGTGTCTTGTGTCTGTGTCTGTGTGTCTGTGTCTGTGTCTGTGGTGTCTGTGTCTGTGTCTGTGTGTCTGTGTCTGTGTTTGTGTCTGTGTCTGTGTGTCTGTGTCTGTGTTTGTGTCTTTGTTGTGTCTGTGTCTGTGTGTCTGTGTCTGTGTGTCTGTGTCTGTGTTGTCCTGTGTCTGTGTCTTGTGTTGTGTTGTGTCTTGTGTCTGTGTCTTGTGTCTGTGTCTGTGTGTCTGTGTCTGTGTCTTGTGTCTGTGTCTTGTGTCTGTGTCTGTGTCTGTGTCTTGTTGTGTCTGTGTCTGTGTGTCTGTGTCTTTTGTGTGTCTGTGTCTGTGTGTTGTGTCTGTGTCTGTGTGTCTGTGTCTGTGTCTTGTGTCTGTGTCTGTGTGTCTGTGTCTTGTGTCTGTGTGTCTTGTGTCTGTGTCTGTGTCTGTGTGTCTGTGTCTTGTGTTGTGTCTGTGTCTGTGTGTCTGTGTCTTGTTGTGTCTGTGTGTCTGTGTCTGTGTCTGTGTGTCTGTGTCTGTGTCTTTGTTGTGTCTGTGTCTGTGTGTCTGTGTCTGTGTCTGTGTGTCTGTGTCTGTGTGTCTGTGTCTTTGTTGTCTGTGGTCTGTGTCTGTGTCTGTGTGTCTGTGTCTTTGTTGTGTCTGTGTCTGTGTCTGTGTGTCTGTGTCTGTGTTGTCTGTGTCTGTGTGTCTGTGTCTGTGTGTCTGTGTCTGTGTCTGTGTGTCTGTGTCTGTGTCTTGTGTCTTGTTGTTCTGTGTGTCTGTGTCTGTGTCTGTGTCTGTGTGTCTGTGTCTGTGTGTCTGTGTTGTGTGTCTTGTGTCTGTGTCTTGTTGTGTCTGTGTCTTGTGTCTGTGTCTGTGTGTCTTGTGTCTGTGTGTCTGTGTCTTGTTGTGTCTGTGTCTTGTGTCTGTGTCTGTGTCTTGTGTCTGTGTCTGTGTGTCTGTGTCTGTGTCTTTGTTGTGTCTGTGTCTGTGTGTCTGTGTCTGTGTGTCTTGTGTCTGTGTTTGTGTCTGTGTGTCTGTGTCTGTGTTCTGTGTCTGTGTCTTGTGTCTGTGTCTGTGTCTTTGTTGTGTCTGTGTCTTGTTGTGTCTGTGTCTGTGTGTCTGTGTCTGTGTGTCTGTTTGTGTCTTGTGTGTCTGTGTCTTGTGTCTGTGTCTGTGTCTTGTGTCTGTGTCTGTGGTCTGTGTGTCTGTGTCTGTGTTCTGTGTCTTTGTTGTGTCTTGTGTCTGTGTGTCTGTGTCTGTGTCTGTGTTGTCTGTGTTCTGTGTCTGTGTGTCTGTGTCTTTGTTGTGTCTGTGTCTGTGTTTGTCTGTGTCTTGTGTCTGTGTTGTGTGTCTGTGTCTGTGTCTGTGTGTCTGTGTCTGTGTGTCTGTGTCTGTGTCTGTGTGTCTGTGTCTTTGTGTGTCTGTGTCTGTGTGTCTGTGTCTGTGTTCTGTGTCTGTGTCTTGTTGTCTGTGTCTGTGTTGTTGTGTCTGTGTCTGTGTGTCTGTGTCTTGTGTCTGTGTTGTTGTTGTCTGTGTCTGTGTCTGTGTCTGTGTGTCTGTGTTGTTTGTGTCTGTGTCTGTGTGTCTGTGTCTTGTGTCTTTGTTTGTGTCTGTGTCTGTGTCTTGTGTCTGTGTCTGTGTGTCTGTGTCTTGTGTCTGTGTCTGTTGTGTCTGTGTCTGTGTCTGTGTGTCTGTGTCTTGTGTCTGTGTCTGTGTGTCGGTCTGTGTCTGTGTCTGTGTTTGTGTCTGTGTCTGTGTCTGTGTGTCTGTGTTGTGTCTGTGTGTCTGTGTCTGTGTGTCTGTGTTCTGTGTTGTTGTGTCTTGTGTCTGTGTCTGTGTGTCTGTGTCTGTGTCTGTGTGTCTGTGTCTTGTGTCTGTGTCTGTGTCTGTTGTCTGTGTCTGTGTGTCTGTGTCTGTGTCTTGTGTCTTGTTGTGTCTGTGTGTCTGTGTCTGTGTGTCTGTGTCTGTGTTTGTTGTGTCTGTGTGTCTGTGTCTGTGTCTGTGTCTGTGTGTCTGTGTCTTGTTGTGTCTTGTGTCTGTGTTTGTGTCTGTGTGTCTGTGTCTGTGTCTGTGTTCTTGTGTCTGTGTCTGTGTCTTGTGTCTGTGTCTGTGTCTTGTGTCTGTGTGTCTGTGTCTGTGTGTCTGTGTCTGTGTGTCTGTGTCTGTGTGTCTGTGGTCTGTGTCTTGTGTCTGTGTCTGTGTCTGTGTCTGTGTCTGTGTCTGTGTTTGTGTCTGTGTCTGTGGTCTGTGTCTTGTTGTGTCTGTGTCTGTGTGTTGTGTCTGTGTCTGTGTGTCTGTGTCTGTGTTTGTGTCTGTGTCTGTGGTCTGTGTCTGTGTCTGTTCTGTGTTCTGTGTCTGTGTGTCTGTGTCTGTGTGTCTGTGTTGTGTTGTGTCTGTGTCTGTGTGTCTGTGTCTGTGTCTGTGTCTGTGTCTTGTGTGTCTGTGTCTTGTTGTGTCTGTGTGTCTGTGTCTTGTGTCTTGTGTCTTTTGTTGTGTCTGTGTCTGTGTGTCTGTGTCTGTGTTTGTGTCTGTGTCTTGTGTGTCTGTGTCTGTGTGTCTGTGTCTGTGTCTTGTGTCTGTGTCTGTGTGTCTGTGTCTGTGTCTGTGTTTGGTCTGTGTCTGTGGTGTCTGTGTCTGTGTCTGTGTGTTGTGTCTTTGTTGTGTCTGTGTTGGTTGTGTCTTGTGTCTTGTGTCTTGTTGTGTCTGTGTCTGTGTCTGTGTGTCTGTGTCTGTGTGTCTGTGTCTGTGTGTCTGTGTCTGTGTGTCTGTGTCTGTGTCTGTGTGTCTGTGTCTTGTTGTGTCTGTGTCTGTGTTTGTGTCTGTGTCTTGTGTCTGTGTCTGTGTGTCTGTGTCTGTGTCTGTGTCTTTGTTGTGTCTGTGTCTGTGTCTGTGTCTGTGTGTCTGTGTCTGTGTGTCTGTGTTTGTGTCTGTGTCTGTGTCTGTGTGTCTGTGTCTGTGTGGTCTGTGTCTGTGTCTGTGTGTCTGTGTCTGTGTTTGTGTCTGTGTGTCTGTGTCTGTGTGTCTTGTGTCTGTGTCTGTGTTGTGTCTGTGTTTGTGTCTGTGTCTGTGTGTTCTGTGTCTGTGTGTCTGTGTCTGTGTGTCTGTGTCTGTGTCTGTGTGTCTGTGTCTGTGTTGTTGGTGTCTGTGTGTCTGTGTCTGTGTTTGTGTGTCTGTGTCTTGTGTCTGTGTCTTGTGTCTGTTGTGTCTGTGTTTGTGTCTGTGTCTGTGTTTGTGTCTGTGTCTGTGTCTGTGTCTGTGTCTGTGTGTCTGTGTCTGTGTCTGTGTTGTGTGTCTGTGTCTTGTGTCTGTGTGTCTGTGTCTGTGTTGTGTCTGTGTGTCTGTGTCTGTGTCTGTGTTCTGTGTCTTTGTTGTGTCTGTGTCTGTGTCTGTGTCTGTGTCTGTGGTCTGTGTCTTTGTTGTGTCTGTGTCTGTGTGTCTGTGTTGTGTGTCTGTGTCTTGTGTCTGTGTCTGTGTGTCTGTGTCTTGTGTCTGTGGTCTGTGTCTGTGTGTCTGTGTTTGTCTGTTGTCTGTGTCTGTGTCTGTGTCTGTGTTGTGTGTCTGTGTCTGTGTGTCTGTGTCTGTGTTTGTGTCTGTGTCTGTGGTTTGTGTTGTGTGTCTGTGTCTTGTGTCTGTGTCTGTGTGTCTGTGTCTTTGTGTCTTCTGTGTCTGTGTCTGTGTCTTGTGTCTGTGTTGTTGTGTCTGTGTCTGTGTGTCTGTGTCTGTGTTTGTGTCTGTGTTTGTGTCTGTGTCTGTGTGTCTGTGTCTTGTGTCTGTGTCTGTGTTTGTGTCTGTGTCTGTGTGTCTTGTGTCTGTGTCTGTGTGTCTGTGTCTTGTGTCTGTGTCTGTGTCTTGTGTCTGTGTCTGTGTGTCTGTGTCTGTGTTGTCTGTGTTGTGTCTTGTGTCTGTGTCTGTGTCCCGGGGTTTTTTTTGGGTTTTTGGGGGTTTTTGGGGGGGGGTTTTTTTTTTGGGGGCCCCCCCCCCCCCCCCTTTTTTTTTTTTTTTTTTTTTTTTTTTTTTTTTTTTTTTTTGTGTCTGTGTCTTGTTTGTGTGTCTTGTGTCTGTGTCTGTGTTTGTGTCTGTGGGGGGGGGGGGGGGGTTTTTTTTTTTTTTTTTTTTTTTTGTTTGTGTCTGTGTCTTGTGTCTGTGTTTTTTTTTTTTGTTGGTTGTTGTTTGTTTTGTTTGTGTTTGTTTGTTGTTTTGTTTGTGTCTGTGTTTTGGGTTCTTTTTTTTTGGTGTCTGTGTTTTTTTTTTGGGTTTTTTTTTGTTCGGTTTTTTTGTTTTTGTTGGGTTCGGGTTTTTTTTTTTTTTGTGGTTGTTGGGTTTTTTTTTTTTTTTTTTTTTTTTTGTCTGGGTTTTTTTTCGGTGTTGTTTTTTTGGGGTCTGTGGTTTTTGTGTTTTCTGTTTTTTTTTGGGGGTTTTTTTTTTTTTTTTTGGGGTTTTGGGGGTTTTTTTGGTTTGTGTTTTTTTTTTTGTTGTGTTTGTTTTTTTTTTTTTGGGGGGGTTTGTGTCTGTGTTTTTTTTCCCCTTTTTTTTTTTTTTGGGGGGTTTTTTTTTTTTTTTTTTTTTTTTTTTTGTGGTTTTTTTTTTTTTTTTTGTGTTTTTTTGGGGTTTTTTTGGGGGGTTTTTTTTTGGTGTTTTTTTTTTGGTTTTTTGTTTTTTTTTTTTTTGTTTTTTTTTGGTTTTTTTGTGGGGTTTTGGGGGGTTGGGTTTTTTTTTTGTTTTTTTTTGGTTTTTGGGTCTGTGGGGTTTTGGGTTTTTTTGGGTTTTTTTGGGTTTGGGGGGGGTTTTTTTTTCTGGCTTGTTTTTTTTTTTTTTTTTTTTTTTTTTGGGTCTGTGGGGTTTTTTGGGGGGTTGGTTTGGGGTTTTTTCCTGTTTGGGTTTTTTTGGGGGGGGTTTTTTTTTTTTGTTTTTTTTTTTTGTCCTTTTTTTTTTGGGTTTTTTTTGGGGGTTTTGGGGGTTTTTTTTTTTTTTTCCCTTTTGGGGGTTTTTTTCCCCTTTTTTTTTTTGGGGGGGGGGGGCCCTTGGGGGGGGGGGTTTTTTTTTTTTTGGGGGGGCGGCCCTTTTGTTTTTTTGTTTTTTCTTGGTGTTTTTTTTTTTTTTTTTTGGGTTTTTTTTTTTTGTTTTTTTGGGTTTTTTTTTTGGGGGGGGTTTTTTGTGGGGTTGGGGTTTTTTGGGGGTTTTTTTTTTTTTTTTTTTGGTTTTTTGGGTTTTGTTTTGGGTTTGTGGTTTTTTTTTTTTTGGGGGGTTTTTTTGGGTTTTTTTGTTTGGTGTTTGTTCTGTGGTTTTTTTTTTGGGTTTTTTTGGGTTTTTGGGGGTTTTTTTTGTCTTTTGGTTTTGGGTTTGTTTTTGTTTTTTGGTTTGGGGGGTTCTGGGTGTTTTTGTTTTTTGGTTTTTTTTGGGGGGGTTTGGTTTTGTTTGTTTTTGGGGTTTTTTTTTTTTTTTTTTTTTTTTGGGGTTTTTTTTTTTTTTGGTTTGTTTTTTTTTTTTGTTTTTTTTTTTTCTGGTTTGGTTTTTGGTTCTTGGTTTTTTTTTTTTTTTGTTTTTTTTTTTTTGGGTTTTGGGTTTTGGTTTTTTTTTGGGCTTGGGGTTTTTTTTTTGTCTTTGTTGTTTTTTTTTTTTCTTGGGTTTTGGTTTGTTTTTGGGGTTTTTTTTTTTGGGGGGTTTTTGTTTTGGGTTTTTTTTTTTTTGGGGTCCCTTTTTTTTTTTCTTTTTGTTTTTTTTTTTTTTTTTGGTTGGTTTGTTTTTTTCCCTTTTTTTTTTTTTTTTTTTTTTTGTTTTTTGTGTTTTTTTTTTTTTCCCTTTTTTTGGGGTTTTTTTTTTTTGTTTTTTGGGGTTGTTTGTTTTCTTGTTTTTTTGGGGTATACTTAACTTTTCTTTCTTCAAAACCTCTGCAAAACTCTCTTTTTGTTGGGCTGTTTTCTTTCAGGTGATTTTACTTCTTCCCGTTTCTGTTGGTCTGTGTTTCCTTTAGTGTTTTCAGTTCTTTCCTTAGCTTATTAAAAATTTTATTGAGATTATTGACAGCCAAAGTAATATCGGTCCTCAAATCTTTTCGTAGGTTTCCACTGCAACGTGTAACATTTCTCAATTTGTCTAAAGACTGTAAAAATATCTGCTCATCATTTTCGGCCATACTTCAAATAGACTGAGCGCAGGTAGTCGGGCCAACCGGTCTAGGGTGCAGTGCCAGGATTATATACCCACCATAAACCGACCCCACGCCCAATTACAGACGGCGGCTTTTGACACACTGAGCCTCTGGGTAAAACGACCCAAGAGAACAATATCGCACAAGTCACTAACACTGTCAGCGAATAACGAGGGTACGCACTTGGTCAAGAACAGGGACTCACAGATCTTTACACTACCGAGGCACGAACAAGACTCTCTGTCTGTGTCTGTGTGTCTGTGTCTGTGTCTGTGTGTCTGTGTCTGTGTGTCTGTGTCTGTGTCTGTGTCTGTGTGTCTGTGTCTGTGTCTGTGTGTGTCTGTGTCTGTGTCTGTGTGTCTGTGTCTGTGTCTGTGTCTGTGTGTGTGTGTCTGTGTCTGTGTGTCTGTGTCTGTGTCTGTGTGTCTGTGTCTGTGTCTGTGTGTCTGTGTCTGTGTCTGTGTCTGTGTGTCTGTGTCTGTGTCTGTGTGTCTGTGTCTGTGTGTCTGTGTCTGTGTGTCTGTGTGTCTGTGTCTGTGTCTGTGTGTCTGTGTCTGTGTGTCTGTGTCTGTGTCTGTGTGTCTGTGTCTGTGTCTGTGTGTCTGTGTCTGTGTCTGTGTGTCTGTGTCTGTGTCTGTGTCTGTTTGTCTGTGTCTGTGTCTGTGTCTGTGTCTGTGTCTGTGGTCTGTGTTCTGTGTCTGTGTCTGTGTCTTGTGTCTGTGTCTGTGTCTTGTGTCTGTGTCTGTGTGTTCTGTGTTTGTGTCTGTGTCTGTGTGTCTGTGTCTGGTGTGTCTGTGTCTGTGTTGTTCTGTGTCTGTGTCTGTGTGTCTGTGTCTGTGTCTGTGTTCTGTGTCTGTGTGTCTTGGTGTCTGTGTCTTGTGTCTGTGTCTGTGTCTGTGTGTCTGTGTCTGTGTCTGTGTGTCTGTGTCTGTGTGTCTGTGTCTGTGTCTGTGTGTCTGTGTCTGTGTCTGTGTGTCTGTGTCTGTGTCTGTGTCTGTGTCTGTGTCTGTGTGTCTGTGTCTGTGTGTCTGTGTCTGTGTGTCTGTGTCTGTGTGTCTGTGTCTGTGTCTGTGTGTCTGTGTCTGTGTCTGTGTTTGGTTTCTGTGTCTGTGTCTGTGTCTGTGTCTGTGTGTCTGTGTCTGTGTGTCTGTGTCTGTGTCTGTGTGTCTGTGTCTGTGTCTGTGTCTGTGTCTGTGTCTGTGTCTGTGTGTCTGTGTCTGTGTGTCTGTGTGTCTGTGTCTGTGTCTGTGTCTGTGTCTGTGTGTCTGTGTCTGTGTCTGTGTCTGTGTCTGTGTGTCTGTGTCTGTGTCTGTGTGTCTGTGTCTGTGTCTGTGTGTCTGTGTCTGTGTGTCTGTGTCTGTGTCTGTGTCTGTGTGTCTGTGTGTCTGTGTCTGTGTGTCTGTGTCTGTGTCTTGTCTGTGTCTGTGTTGTGTGTCTGTGTCTGTGTCTGTGTCTGTGTCTGTGTTGTGTGTCTGTGTCTGTGTCTGTGTGTCTGTGTCTGTGTCTGTGTTTCTGTGTCTGTGTCTGTGTCTGTGTCTGTGTCTGTTCTGTGTCTGTGTGTCTGTGTCTGTGTTCTGTGTGTCTGTGTCTGTGTCTGTGTCTGTGTTTGTGTTCTGTGTCTGTGTTCTGTGTCTGTGTCTGTGTCTGGTCTGTGTGTCTGTTCTGTGTCTGTGTGTCTGTGTCTGTGTGTCTGTGTCTGTGTCTGTGTCTGTGTGTTGTGTGTCTGTGTGTCTGTGTCTGTGTCTGTGTCTGTGTCTGTGTCTGTGTCTGTTGTCTGTGTCTGTGTCTGTGTGTCTGTGTCTGTGTCTGTGTGTCTGTGTCTGTGTGTCTGTGTCTGTGTCTGTGTGTCTGTGTCTGTGTGTCTGTGTCTGTGTGTCTGTGTCTGTGTCTGTGTGTGTGTGTGTCTGTGTCTGTGTGTCTGTGTGTGTGTCTGTGTCTGTGTGTCTGTGTGTGTGTCTGTGTCTGTGTGTCTGTGTCTGTGTCTGTGTGTCTGTGTCTGTGTCTGTGTCTGTGTGTCTGTGTCTGTGTCTGTGTCTGTGTGTCTGTGTCTGTGTCTGTGTGTCTGTGTCTGTGTGTCTGTGTCTGTGTGTCTGTGTCTGTGTGTCTGTGTCTGTGTGTCTGTGTCTGTGTGTCTGTGTCTGTGTGTCTGTGTCTGTGTGTCTGTGTCTGTGTGTCTGTGTCTGTGTGTCTGTGTCTGTGTCTGTGTGTCTGTGTCTGTGTGTCTGTGTCTGTGTGTCTGTGTCTGTGTCTGTGTCTGTGTCTGTGTGTCTGTGTCTGTGTCTGTGTGTCTGTGTCTGTCTGTGTCTGTGTCTGTGTGTCTGTGTCTGTGTCTGTGTCTGTGTCTGTGTGTCTGTGTCTGTGTGTCTGTGTCTGTGTCTGTGTGTCTGTGTCTGTGTCTGTGTGTGTCTGTGTCTGTGTCTGTGTGTCTGTGTCTGTGTGTCTGTGTGCTGTGTCTGTGTGTCTGTGTCTGTGTGTCTGTTGTCTGTGTGTCTGTGTCTGTGTGTCTGTGTCTGTGTCTGTGTCTGTGTGTCTGTGTCTGTGTGTCTGTGTCTGTGTGTCTGTGTCTGTGTGTCTGTGTCTGTGTCTGTGTGTCTGTGTCTGTGTCTGTGTGTCTGTGTCTGTGTCTGTGTCTGTGTGTCTGTGTCTGTGTCTGTGTCTGTGTGTCTGTGTCTGTGTGTCTGTGTCTGTGTGTCTGTGTCTGTGTCTGTGTCTGTGTGTCTGTGTCTGTGTCTGTGTGTCTGTGTCTGTGTCTGTGTGTCTGTGTCTGTGTCTGTGTGTCTGTGTCTGTGTCTGTGTGTCTGTGTCTGTGTGTCTGTGTCTGTGTCTGTGTGTCTGTGTCTGTGTCTGTGTGTCTGTGTCTGTGTGTGTCTGTGTCTCTGTGTCTGTGTCTGTGTGTCTGTGTCTGTGTGTCTGTGTCTGTGTGTCTGTGTCTGTGTGTCTGTGTCTGTGTGTCTGTGTCTGTGTCTGTGTGTCTGTGTCTGTGTCTGTGTGTCTGTGTCTGTGTCTGTGTCTGTGTCTGTGTGTCTGTGTCTGTGTCTGTGTCTGTGTCTGTGTCTGTGTGTCTGTGTCTGTGTCTGTGTCTGTGTCTGTGTCTGTGTGTCTGTGTCTGTGTGTCTGTGTGTCTGTGTCTGTGTCTGTGTCTGTGTCTGTGTCTGTGTGTCTGTGTCTGTGTCTGTGTCTGTGTCTGTGTGTCTGTGTCTGTGTCTGTGTGTCTGTGTCTGTGTCTGTGTCTGTGTGTCTGTGTCTGTGTCTGTGTCTGTGTGTCTGTGTGTCTGTGTCTGTGTGTCTGTGTCTGTGTCTGTGTGTCTGTGTCTGTGTCTGTGTGTCTGTGTCTGTGTCTGTGTCTGTGTCTGTGTCTGTGTGTCTGTGTCTGTGTCTGTGTGTCTGTGTCTGTGTCTGTGTGTCTGTGTCTGTGTCTGTGTCTGTGTCTGTGTCTGTGTGTCTGTGTCTGTGTGTCTGTGTCTGTGTGTCTGTGTGTGTGTCTGTGTCTGTGTGTCTGTGTCTGTGTCTGTGTCTGTGTCTGTGTGTCTGTGTCTGTGTCTGTGTGTCTGTGTCTGTGTGTCTGTGTGTCTGTGTCTGTGTCTGTGTCTGTGTGTCTGTGTCTGTGTCTGTGTCTGTGTCTGTGTCTGTGTCTGTGTGTCTGTGTCTGTGTCTGTGTCTGTGTCTGTGTCTGTGTCTGTGTGTCTGTGTCTGTGTCTGTGTGTCTGTGTCTGTGTCTGTGTGTCTGTGTCTGTGTGTCTGTGTCTGTGTCTGTGTGTCTGTGTCTGTGTGTCTGTGTCTGTGTGTCTGTGTCTGTGTGTCTGTGTCTGTGTGTCTGTGTCTGTGTGTCTGTGTCTGTGTGTCTGTGTCTGTGTCTGTGTGTCTGTGTCTGTGTCTGTGTCTGTGTCTGTGTCTGTGTGTCTGTGTCTGTGTCTGTGTCTGTGTCTGTGTCTGTGTCTGTCTGTGTCTGTGTGTCTGTGTCTGTGTGCTGTGTCTGTGTCTGTGTGTCTGTGTCTGTGTGTCTGTGTCTGTGTCTGTGTCTGTGTGTCTGTGTCTGTGTCTGTGTGTCTGTGTCTGTGTGTCTGTGTCTGTGTC
>JAPFBL010000474.1:40000-265000 GCA_026182355.1 Hermatobates lingyangjiaoensis | reverse complement strand
AAATATTCTCAATACATTTGGATTTCAACGTACATTCCCTCAAATTCCGCAAAACGTATTTGGTTTAAGGATCGTCGCCTAGGTGAGGATATAGCTGAGCTTAATTTTTACTCCACAAATCTGCAACGCAAGAAAAATCTTTAAGGTTTGTGATGTCATAATCATTTAACGTAAATCACAATAACAACCTACAATTGTTGTTTTGACGCTGGAATGTATGTAGAATTTGAAATAATTTTCAAAAATAAATTTAATTTAATTTAATTTTTAAGGTAAAAAAAAGTATGAAATAGTAAACAACTAATAACTTGACCTGATGAAGAAAAAATTAGTATGATTTTCGGAATCAGCACTCCTAAATTAATATACATTAGCCTAGAAATATTATGTAACAAAAAATGTGTTGATCAAAATAATAGAATTGACTGTAATACTTATGAGTGATTATGTAATATTTCACAGGTCACGCTTTTTAATACCTTAATTACATGACAATTACTTTAAAGACCTCGCTTTGTATTAGATAACTTTGAAATGATAAATAGTTTTTGATATAATGATGTTAATTACCTTCGAAGCAATGAAGCACCAAGTTGTGATTGAGGTATAGATGAGTAGGCAAAACTATCATGCAAAGACAATGGGCAAGATGATGTGTCACAATGGAAACAAATTCAACGTTTCTATAGTATAGAGCAATTGTTGCTATCATTAATATCAAAAATACAATCCCCAAACTTAAATGAATAGCGCTTGCCAAAAACATTTGCCTTTTGTCTTTTCTATAAATTCCTGCAAACCAAACAAACAAGAAAGCCCTTTCAAGCCACTTTGCTTGATTTAATGTTTCATTAAGAACAAGTTTTTTTGACATCTTTTTGTATCTTGATAAGTGTTTTTTTTTTGTTTAAGAAAACGAAAAAGAAGATGAAGAAAAATGACAACTAGTTTAAAGAAGAACTGTAACGATATGAAAGATAAAATCAGTGCATGCATAATTCATTCTACTTTCTAACAAAACTTCAGCATTCTTAAAGTTTTTTTTTCGTCTTAATCAGAGCCTTCAGTGTTACCAAATAATTTATCATCATTTCATATTCAAACGTCCTTATTTTTCATTTTTATACTTTCCTGTAAAGTAAAATATACTGACTGTGAAAAAAAATCAACACTTAAGATATTTCGACCCGATATACACATTTTGAAGACCCCCAATAACTATTTATCCTTTTTAATTTACCACAAATTAATTATTTATAGTGATTTTGAAACAAAATTTTTTAAACAAATTACATGTTTTGAGGTATTTAAAGTTCTTTTTTATTTTTGGATTTCTGTTTTGTGTGTGTTTGTTTGTGTACGCGCGCTTCTTGTGTGCGCGCGCGTGTATGTGCTTGCGTGTGCCATAGCTGGGTGAGTATACGGATGGTTGTAGGCATACTGCAGTTGACACCGTTCGATAGATTGAAATAACATTTTCAGAAGTTAATTTTAAAGAATAAAATTTTTCTTTTAGATATTATTTATTACATCGTATGATAATTGGTTTTTGAATCGATTTGTTAACTTTACTATGGGGTAGTAATGGAGTGATTAAGCGCCTCTATTAGTATTAGCCTCCAACACTCAACTCCGACTTTCAGCTTTCACGAGGCTACCCTGTTAACCTGCTATATGCAGGGACAAACGAAAGAGGAGGAGAAGGTGATCAGGGGCTGGGTCTGACCACCTTCGTTTCACATCCTTCCTAATCCCCAAATCTCCTCCATTTATCCCAGCCCCAATCTAAGCTGTTATGCTAGATGATACAGGGGTTGCTGTATTATGGATGGAGCCTCAAGAGTACCAGGCGACCACCTTGAGTAAATAGCCTTACTCTGGTATGCGGTGCTCTGCTGAAGCGGACAAAATACCACCGATAGAGATACAGGGATTTATCCCTGTATGATACTAAGGAGAAGGAACTCCGGAGACCATCCTCCGGAAGCGCAGAGGGTTCAAAAGCGCCAACTAGTGGGAGTCAACCTCCCACTAGTGCACCTAAGGACTTGAAGAAGATCGTCCCGAAGAAGGAGAAAGGAAGTTACTTTCTCCCGAAACCTTGTGAGCCTGAATGGACATTACGAGTACCATGATGGTTTGTGCAGATTCTGCAAAGAAGAGGAAGAAACACCGTTGCACCTGCTGACCGTCTGCAAGGCAACTTTGCTATACGGAGGTGGGTGCTTCGGGACGCTCAACAAAACCATAGAGAAACTTTTACCACTGGACCAGCAAAAGTGCTGAGCTTCTTGAAGGCGTTGAAGCTAACTGCTGGGGTACTTCAGTACAGAAGAAGGGAAGTACAATGGTTTTTAAGACGCAGTGCTATAATCACCCTCAAATATTAATAATAATAATAACAAAAACTTTACTATAAATAAAATCGTGTAAAAATTGACACAAAAATTATTCTCATTGTTTAGGAGCAGTATTGAAAGATGGAAAAGTCAGGTTCCGGCGTAAAATGTGTATTTAGAGAATATTTCGTTTCCTCTTTCACTACTACGGCTACATGTAAACCATTGATACATTATAAATGAAAAATTGGGGAAAGTATTATATTAGCAAACAAAAAAGTTTATAATAAAAATAAAACTTTTTTCTGTGGAAACAGTACTATCCCCAATATGAGTAAATACCACACTATAACATATTTCAAAAGTAATTATAGGTGAAAATGTAAGTATAGACACATCAAAATAAAACTAAAACTCATTTGGTTGTCAACGATTTTGATATTATATTTGTTTCTAGCAAAGTTGAGTGTAAGCCACGATTTTATTTATAGTAAAGTCAACATATTGTATTTTAAACCGATTATCATTTAATATTATAGATAATTTCTGGAAGGAATATGAAAAAAAATTTTTGTACTTTAAAATTAAATTCTGACTATTATTTATTTATAATTTCTTATTGCTGTACAAAAATAGTATTTATTTGTAATTAACAGCTCTTTAATTTATATAAAGTTAGAAGTCAGTTATTAACAATGCAAAACAGAAAAGGGGACAATTATTAAATATAGTTTCCTTTTTGAATAAATCAGTAGAAGGTTGGTTTTATATATTAGTCACTTGAAATAGTATTCGATATTTGTTTCCTCTAATAATAATTTATTTCCTTAATAATGAAATAAGAGGAAAATTTTAAGTTGTAGCTTTTCCAGATGAATGGAAGCGACTTTTGGACTCTCTAGTGACGGTTGGTGCATTTCCCTCTCTACCTGTCGAGCTGCCACACGTCGCCAGATCAACACGTTTAATATTACATCTCATCAAATTAAGGTAGTATCTGTTTATTTGTTCATAGATAATGTCCTTCGATATTATATTAAATTATTACTGTTTATATATACTTTAAGATGTATTATCTCGGTATATAAAGTTCGTGAATTTGTTTGTTTGTTTGTTCAGCCATTTTCCTTGGAGATAGAGACCTGAAATTATAATATATATTACTTATTACCTGAATACTTTGTATAAATAAAACAATACATATTGAATAACTAAAAAAACTGAATACATGCACATTGTTACTACCACTGAGGTTAGTATGTTTTATATTAAAAATAGGAAAAACAGTTATACCTCGTACGATGTTTTTGTAGTCGTTGGAGCGCTTTCGGAGTTACTATTGAACATGGACTACGTCCGAAAGCGCTCCAACGACTACAAGAACATCGAACGAGGTATGACGGTTTTTCCTATTTCTAATATAAAAAACTATAGTCGTGGCAATTTTAACCAAAATCATTGGACTACATAAAGTAACCCTAAAGAAAAGTACAATTTTGGAGTCGAGCTTGCTGTTCTGTTTCAAGTATAACAAGAAGTTAAATATGAAATTTAGAGATTATAGCTCTTTTCGTTTCTGAGATATCATGCTCATACAGATTTACAGACCAGTCTGATTGCCTTATTTTAAAAGACAAAAAATCTTGAGAAAGCTTCAAAACGTGTATTTCCGTCGAGAACTTTATTCCAAACTGTTGACTCCAATCCTATATTTCTTAGATTTCATATACAGAATAAATGAAGGTTATAAAACATTCAATTAAGGGATCAAGGTTTGTTTTCCTCTGCTTTCAAAACCGGTTACAACAAATTTTCTTAATGACCCTAAATGCAGCATTATTTCAATTTCATTTGTTTTCATAAAGATATTATGAATCTATTTAATCATTGATTAGAATATTCTTATAGAGTAAAAGAATATTTTTAAAATATACACTCTGGTATTCTACAGCTACTGTTCTTTGTATATTTTACTTTCCATTTTGTAACATTTTTTTTGTTCCAGAATAAATAAGTAATAATTATTTTGCCCCTATTTATCATAAAAAGATAAAGTGTACACAGGGATGTAATCATACAATTTGGGACTTTTTTTAACATGTTTGATGAAATATTTGGAGGTTATACTACCGTTACAGTGTTTCTTTGTATGATTCAAATATGAATTTTGCTAATCAATTATTTGCAGTATGACTGTTAACAGTTTGCTCTTAGTTTAGTGAAAATATAAGAAAACATGCTAGTAAGCTATTTTATATATAGTGTAACCTATTTACATGACTTATTTACTTAATAATTTTATTCCAGGTTCAAGGAACAAATGATAGCAGCATCGTTTCAAAATATTCTATGGTTGAAAATGGCTATTTTAAAGATAGTTTTATATCTTTGTTTAGTCCTAAGTTCAGTCGTAGATCCCCAATAATAAATTTAGGATACTTTGTTCGGGCATCGGTGGTTGATCACAGTTTGAAACACTTCATTAATGTTTTCAACTCTTCAAGTTTTCAGGTAATTCAATTTATTAATATCACCACAGCATAGGGGACTAGGCGGAATAATATATGCGAAGGTAATTTTTATATGCTACACAACTATTATGTCAGTAGTAAATGGAATCGGTAATTATGACTTTCGTATTGTTTGTACCATTTTATTTAAAGAAATCTAAACTATAATCAATAAAGAATGGTTGAAATTTTCTTAATAAACTAATTAAATTGCCAACATATTTCAGCCATGTACGTAGACTTCAAACAAACAATATTTATTAAGTTAAATTTATTTCAAACGCGCAAGTAACCACAGTACCAGTAAATTTCAAGAATAGGAGTTCTGGAACTATTATGTAATGGTGGTAGATTGTTAACTTGAACATATTTTTCTTCAATATTAACAAAAACGTGTATGCTAAAATTCATTTTTCAAATGATGTGATATTAAAACTTGTATTATAAAAAATATTGGCTAATCAGTGTTAAAAATTAATTAGAATCTTCATTCATAATCGGAAAATATATAGAATGAATTTAGTGAAATGTTAGTATATGTAACATAGCTTACATGATAGAAACGGATAGAGGGAGTTTAGGAGCCCCAGAGTTGACAAATCAACAATGGCCAAGATGTTTTTAAAACTTATTTGTTTTAATAATTTCAAAATGTAAACATGGGTGGATTTTGTTGTAATTGATAATTGCAGGTAAATAATGTCTATTTATTAGACTCAAAGAAGTGTTTGGTCTTCTCCCAAACCAGGAATATAGCAAGAACTAATTAAAGTTATTTTGAAATAAACATTACTGCAATATAAGTATAAGCCGAGTTGCCATTTAAGGGAAAGAAATGACTCCAAAATCCCTACTGGGGATGAGGGAAACCCTTATAACCTCTGTGTAAAGGTCCGTCTGTGTAAACGGTGGGGCTCCTAAACTACACTATAGTATTTTCACTGTATTCTTGTTGCTTGTAATTTACATTTTAGATTATCGATGATGATTATTAAATCATACTTGCATAACAAATTTGAAAACTAATGTTGTTATTACAGTGTTGTGAAATTCAGTTAATATGAAAACTATCTCAGATTATTGAAAAAAACCACTTCATGGTTTGCCATCTATCTTTCTATATATTTGTACTGTGTTGTTTTACAAGTCCTGCTTTCGATGATCTGTAATCTATAATGCAATCTGTATGTACAATGGTTTTATTTTCACATTTCGTTATCATTAATATATGATAAGGGACAGTATTGATCATTGATTGTTTTAATAACTTGAATAAAAAAGCCGGGTCTATTTTTGTTGGCCATTCCATTACATATCAAGATGATTAATAAAAACTTGTTATTCACTTTTATAATACCATTAAAGTTATTTCAGTGATAAGACTTAATAAATTAATGGTTGAAATTAATAAATTTTATGTAGATGTAATAAATAAAGTAATACTATAATGAAAAATAGTACAATGCAGAGTGGATACTATTTTGTTTAAGGTTTAGGAATGTCACACTGTACAAAAGTGTAACCTTCCTTTGAAAGGTTTTTGGTAAAATGCCGTAAAGTATGATTAACAACAAGAAATTGCTGTAATTGATATCTTAGTTTTTAAAGTGTTAGTAAAGTTTTGAATTTGATTTGTATACACTATACCTGTGTTTTTATTAATCACCTATATAATTTAGTTTACCAGAACACTGATGCAGGTTTTAAGGAACTTATTGTATGTACAAATCTTTTTTTTTGTATAGTAGTATCTTTATATAGTACTCAAACCGACTCCCACTTTGGCTCCAGTTATTTTAAAGTTACAACTTCAAATCACTTATAGGTACAGTTCGACTTCTACCAGTTCATACACATGTTCTTCCATTCTGACTCCCAAATATTTTAGAGTTTCTATAACAACTCTAACTCCAAATTTTCTAGAGTTCCGACTCCTACTCCTAAGGGTTTGTACCCTTAACCGATTCCCGTTCTTGACTCCAAGTATTTCAGACTTGTGACTCCGATTCATGCGAATTTTTATAACTGACTGCCCTTTTTAACAAAAGTATTTTAGAGTTCCAACTCTGATTCAGACTCCTAAATATTTTAAAGTTGAGACATGGACCCCTACGACTTCGTACAAAATCGACCGATTCCCACTCTGACTCCCAAATATTTTAGAGTTCCTAGTCCAACTCTAACTCCAAATCTTCCAGAGTTCCCACTCCAACTCCTAAGGGTTTGTACAAACCGATTCCCGTTCTTGACTCCAAGTATAACAAAAGTATTTTAGAGTTCCAACTCTGATTCAGACTCCTAAATATTTTAAAGTTGAGACTTGGACCCCTACGACTTCGTACAAAATCGACCGATTCCCACTCTGACTCCCAAATATTTTAGAGTTCCTACTCCAACTCTAACTCCAAATCTTCCAGAGTTCCCACTCCAACTCCTAAGGGTTTGTACAAACCGATTCCCGTTCTTGACTCCAAGTATTTCAGACTTGTGGCTCCGATTCATGGGAATTTTTATAACTGACTGCCATTTTTAACAAAAGTATTTTAGAGTTCCAAACTCCGATTCTGACTCCCAAGTATTTTAGAGTTACTGTTCCGACTCTTGTATTTGATTAATAATGTGTATAGTATACTATTCTATTATATCTACAATATTTCTACAATAAGTATCTACAATACTTTTCTCAATAGATGTGTTATACGGTAGTATTTCATACTACCATTGAAGCTTATCAGTAAATCAATTTCTATGATTGATATACAAAAATGAATAAAGAAATATCCTCAGAGCTGTACTTAAATTATTTGTTTATTAAGTTCTATTTCTTTTTCAGATCATTTCTCTGGGTGCTGGATTCGATACAACCTATTTCCGTCTAAATGAACTTTTAAATAATTGCCTCTACATCGAGGTTGACTTGTATGATGTTGTTAAATACAAAACTAATATTTTAATTAATAACGAGAAGACAAGAAGTCTTCTCAAAAATGTCAAAGGTATGAAACATATTTAGAACTTAAAAAATTCTTGATGTTTCCTTTGTTGTTTGTGATGAAAACTCTACATTAATTCCAAGGAAACAAAAATACGTTTAACTGTTTTTTTTTTAATATAAATTAGAAAAAAAAACAAATTTAGTACCTTTTTAATAACGCTGGCTATTAAAGTGTTTCTCTTAGTTGTTCTTATTATGTTTTTAATAAACACTAGAATCACGTGATACAATGAGTCAGTGTTTTGTTTTGGAATAATTTTATTTATTTTTGGTAGTCTATTTCTTTATTTTTAAGTTAGCTGTAACTGTGTTATAGTGAGAAAGTTGGTTCTTATCTTTAATGTGCATCACTGTTTGCAGTTGGATAAAAATAAAGTATCTAGGAAAATAAAGAAAGATTTTATTGCATTTTGATATCTGGATTCGTAGTACTGTGTGCAAGGAAGCCTAAATTTCATTTAATCTTTATATTGCAACACTGTGTCCAAAATTATAATGACTAATTTATCATAAAAGAGGGCTAATTACTTTTTGGAATGTGCAATATGCTTGCCTCTGGACTGTTAGGTCCGGGGTTCAATACCCACTCTGACCCTTTATTCTATTTATTTACGCGGAAGTTCAATGAATCTGCGTACGTCGTCCCTCGGAGAGGACTTATAAGTCAGCGTTTTAACTGGAAGGAGACGCGCATCCCTAGGCTTGAAAATTAGTCACAATGAACAATTTTCCAAATTACTGCTAAAGTTTTCTGTGTAAAAAATGATACATTCTTGGTTGCAATGAAATCCAAATATCGAGCTCGTTTAGTTGTAGAATAAGAGCTACAAGTAGCTATATTGTCACAAACACCAAGATTTGATAAACTTTGTGCTAATAGACAAGCATATCCATCTCATAAAAAACAATAATAAAATATCGTTTTCCATTAGTTTGTATGAATAAATTTTATAAGAGTAAAAGTGTTTGTGTTTTATTTTATGAAATCTTCAGGGTGGGGTGGGGGGGGGGGGGGGGCAAATGATGAAATATTTTTACGGGAGGCGTAGTAACATCAAGTTTGGAAATCACTTCTTTAAGTTATCAGATCCAAGCCTATACGATGTCAAGTAGTCGTTAATGATCCCTACTCTTAAGTATACTTAAGTTGGACAATATTTAGGACTCCCAATGTAGGTAGAATATTCATTGTGTGCTACCACAAACGTCCCAATGTTCTGCCTATGTATATTCCTTGGAGGACTGACACTGAAACCTAACCTTACTTGTTTTAGACTTTTCTTTTTTTAAATTAAAATTCGACTTTATTAGGTGGAAGAGAGTTTGTGCAAATTATTATTAAAGTTGGCAGCAGCTTCTGCGTTGACCAATTTCTTGCTGATGTTCTCTAGTTTCCTTACTAGTTTGCGGTGATTTAAAGGTATTTTCCATAGGAGTTCTGGTAATGACATGAAAGAAATATAAAGTAGAACGCTAAACACTTAAAAACTGTAATCTAAAACACAAGCTTTCGGCTCACATTAGCCATCATTAGGTAAAAAAAAAAACACGATAAAATAAAATGGTAAACAAAACAAAAGCAAAGCTGAAAATTATCGCAAACTAGTGAGGAAACTAGAGAACATCAACAAGA
Organism: Hermatobates lingyangjiaoensis; assembly: GCA_026182355.1. Lineage (NCBI taxonomy): Eukaryota > Metazoa > Arthropoda > Insecta > Hemiptera > Hermatobatidae > Hermatobates > Hermatobates lingyangjiaoensis. The sequence continues at coordinate 255,523 of JAPFBL010000474.1, read as the reverse complement.
AATTGATCAACGCAGAAGCTGCTGCCAACTTCAATAATACTTGTTTGAGAGAAGACCTGCTGCCATCATACACGCATTATTATTATTATATATATAAATTATATTATATAATATATATAATTTTTTTCCTCCAGGATTGGTCCAGTTTAAATGAATGACACGAATCAGTAATTATAATTTTGGACACAGTGTTGCAATATAAAGATTCAATGAACTTGAGGCTTCATTGGACGCAGTGTTATAGATCTAGATATAAACATACAATAAAATCTTTTTTTATTTTTCTAGATACTTCATTTTTCATTTTTAACTAATTCCAGATATTAGAATTAGTAATAACGCATTCCGTCATACCTCGTAAAGTCTCTGAAAAGCTCGACCGGTTTCGGGTCCGTCCGGATCCCATCTTCAAGAGCACCTAACTGACTGTTAACCCATTAACTATATTTAATTCCAGATAGTTGTGCAGCATTAAAGATGACAACTTCCTCTATAACACAAACTTAAAATAAAGAAATTGTTCTAAAATTTGTGAATATCTTTTTAGGTTGCATCAAACATAGAATATATTTGTTTAAGATTAATATAACAAGGATATTAATATTTTATAAGCATTAGATAAAAAAAAAAGGTAGTAACCATGTTAAATTTATCAATTTTATATATTGGTATTGAACTCTGAGAATGTCCTCAAAATATTAACGAAACGTTGGAGTAAAGTATTAATATTCACTTTAACTGGATCAAACTTTGAAAAGGAAAGGAATAAAAAAGAGTACTTGCAGAATATGTCTGGTTGAGTGGATCACTGTGGTTTAGATACGTATTATTTAGGGGGCTAGGTTAGCTCAGTAGCAAAGTGATCGCTTCTGAACTGGTAGGTCAGTGGTTCAATACCCACTCTGGTCCTCGATTTATTCACCTAGGAGGTGAATAAATCTGTGCACGTTGTCCCTTTGGAGAGGACGTTAAAGATATCTGTTTCTAGCTTGTACTTGTTTGAAGATCCCTATTCTAAATACAATTGAGAGGCAAAATTTTGGACTCCCAATATAAAATCAATCTCCATTGTGTGGTATCATAAAGGACCAATGCTCAGCCTGTGTGTGTTTCCTTGTGTGTTACCACTGCTACCTAACCTATGTATTAACAAAATTATTAACACAATTAATATATACTGTTTTATTTTTTTTTTTTTTTTTAGTATCCCAAACTGCCAAATCATGTTCTATATCTAGTGACCAGTATATACTATTTTCCCAGGACTTAAATAATTCTCAGCAGTTTGTAGAACAATTGAAAACGTTTTCTGTAAATTTTAAATTACCGACAATCATTTTTTCCGAATGTGCTATCACATATATGGATGAAACAGGGTAAGTTTGAGTTATATTTATTTTTTAACAGAGTGAATATCCATTTTAAGTTTTTATGCATATTTTATAAATAGTTTATTATGAATGTTTTATATATTTATTGATTTTAACACTATTTTTCTTTTTTTATTGAGGTATGGTCTAGCTTCAAACAATATATCACTTTTTTGCCGACGTTTCGTCTATATTTGTAGACATCTTCAGGGTTTAGGATTTTCCTATTGCAAAAAACCAATATCAATATAGTAAACCGTTTAGTGATTTCGTCAGTCTAACCTGCTAACAAAAAATTTTGAAATGCTCTTGTATTTCTGCAATAGGAAAATACAAGTCTACTAATGTCTTAATAATATGGTAGAAACGTCGGTTTAAGAATTATATTGTTCGAAAGCATAGATCATAACCATCGATTATAAACTTAAGAAAAATTTTAGAAAATGTAATAAACATTTATACTTTGTAATTTGAATTGAAATTATTTGATGGGTTAAATACAGGTTCTTAACATATAACTACTGTATCATTACTAATGAAAAATTATGGGTTTAAGAATTCAATTCATATTCTTACATAAACAAATTAATATTATTCATTCAAAATATTGTTATTCAAACTTTTAGAACAATTTTGTTTACTGATATAATTTTAATTAAACATTTAAAACTGTGTGAAGTCTTCAAATTGAAATTATTGAATGAAATGTAATGTGATGTGGTTTAGCCTCTTATATCAAAAAAGTTAAGTGTAACGAAACTATAGAAAATTAAATTGTTTTCGTTATATGTAATTTATTATTAGAGTTGGAATTAAATTGTTTCCCGGGTAAAGCCGGGTAGATGAGCTAGTATAATATAAATCCTTGCCATGTGAAGTGTTCAGTTATAATACAATATATATTATGCAATATATACGAGTTCAAAATAGAAGAGCAACACACAGAGTTAAGAAACAACTACAAACTCAAATTTTCGGGCTATCCGAAGACGATTGCCCGAAAATTTGAGTTTGTAAGTGTGTTTCTTAACTCTATTTTGAACTCGTATTGTGTCCAGTTTATACCTTGTAAAATAATGAATTTAGGAAAAGAAACAAATTTTTTTTAAATTTATTTATTTATCTATATTGGTAACGCTGCCTTAAAACAAGTCTAAATTACATTCTATCTGTATGTCGGGAGCACTGTAGCCAGAAAGACAACTAAAAAGTTATGACTTTTTTTAAAAAAAATGTTAGAATTAGAAATGTAAACATGTAATAAAAATAAACCAAAAATAGCTTATTTCAGTGTATTTTTTTCTCAGTTTGGTGTTATTTATCTTTAGTAGGTAATATGTTTGTGCAAAAAGGTGAACAAGCAAGCTGTTTGACATTTGACTGAGGCAGAGATAGCGTAATTTAGTTTCTAACGTAGTGCAATCAGTTATTATGTGGTATTTACTCATTGTAGGGTAGAAAGCTAATGAAATAGTTTCCACATAAAAAAATTGAATCATATAGACAACGTGTTTCGAACACGTAGTGTTCTTCCTCAGGCATTAACTAAAATACAATGTCATCAGAGAGTTATCAATAGTACAAAGTAAATGTAGTAAAAAATAAAAATAAAATAAAATAAGGAAGTGAGTACAAACCTAAGGGTGAGTGTCTGTGGTACAACTGACTGGGAATAGGATGGACGTGGGTGAGGGTTTAGGGTGTACATCTATATTGGAAGGCAGGTACATTTCTTTGTTATTTTTTGTAGTTTAAAAGTGTCAACTGTTACCCGAGGGAACAAGTGAATATTAAAATGTAAAAAACAATGATGTTTAAGATGTTGAAATTGTATTCTTTATTTTTTTTTTTTTTTAAGGAAATCAAACCTTATTGAAAAGTGCTCCAATTCATTTCAAAACAGTGTGCTGTTGGTTTATGAACAAATAAACACCACTGATGGCTTTGGGACAGTCATGATGAATCACTTTAATAGAATTAGTTGTCCTTTGAAATCTCTTTCAACTTACTCTTCATTGGAGGATCAATTGGAAAAGTACAAACACTCGGTAAGCCCCAATTATTAGTTATTTCTATTACTTAAACACGAATATTTCATTTCATTAGAATTTTGTTTATTTAAAAAAAAAATGCAAAGACATTTGACAGCTTTATGAAGAGTTATTTAGTATTAATCGTGTAGTTTAGATGAATAAGTAACTTGTTTATTAATGCCCATAGTTAAAGTGAACATAGTTTGTTCTGGCAAGAATTAGTTCTTAATAACTTGGTAAGGGTCGCACTATTTAACTTGAGGAATTCATTGGTTCAAAAATCAAAGTATAATTTTCAATGATCTCATTTCTGTGTGATCTTTTAAAATTCTAGTTTATATATATATAATACATACATATGAGTTCAAAATTCAAGAAGAGTAACACACGAAGTAAGGAAACACACTTACAGACTCAAATTTTCGGGCAATCCGTCTTCAGGGGAAAAGAGAAAGGGAGACCAATGACGTTGTAGACCCAACGGCTGGTAACGGGTTACTAGCCGTTATCTACAACGTCATTGGTCTCCCTTTCTCTTTTCTCCTGAAGACCGATTGCCCGAAAATTTGAGTTTGTAAGTGTGTTTCTTTACTTTGTGTGCAGTTTGGATAGTCTCTCCGTTTATCAAGTGATTATATATATATAAGTTCAAAAATGAAGGTAAGCAACGCACAGAGAAAGAGACACTTACAAACTCAAATTTTCAGTTGAACCGTCTTCAGGAGAAAAGAGAATGAGTGACCGGGTTGCCGGGACGGTTTCCTGCCGTTGTGTTTCCGGCGTGCTTGGTCGCCCATTCTCTTTTCTCCTGAATACGGATAATCGGAAAATTTGAGTTTGTAAGTATGTCTCCTTCTCTGTCTTTTTGAACTTCGTTCAAAGCGTTCAAACGCTTTCCTTCGTTTTTGAACTGATTTGCGTCCAATATGGATCATTTTTTCGAATTTTAAGTGAAATATATGATGTGAAATATATATATATATATATTTAATTTGTGTGTTAGGATCAGCTCAAATCTATTTTAACATGTTCAATTTTCTTTTCAGGGTTATAAAATAGCTCATTGTATTGGAGCTTATGATTTGTTTTTAAACATTTTGGATGACGAAAAGATGAAGAAAATTTTCCATCTAGAACCTTTCGACGAATGGGAAGAGTGGCATCTCAAGTGTTGTCATTATGGTCTGTTTGTAGCTTGTAATTCCCGCAAAGTAACCACTTTGCTTAACCAATTTGCAGTTTCATTCCCCAGCAGTTGTCTAGGTTGGTAAATTAATATTTTATTGTGTTTATTTGTTGTTACTATATGGCATTTAAAACATTAGTAATTTCTGACTAAGAAGTTTTTAAATACATGCGTATTGTTGGTGCCACAGAGGTTAGTAAATAAGATATTATTATTAACCGTCTACTGCTAGTGAAGTCGCCCGACCGGTTTCGCAATTGCTGCAACATCAATGGGACTAACCTTTAGTTAGTATATAAAGGTATATAACCTTTAGTTACCTTATCAAGGTTAGTCTCATTGATGATGCAGCCATTGCAAAACCGGTCGGGCGACTTCACTAGCGATAGATGAGGTATGACTGTTAATAATAATATCTTAAGAAGGTATTGGTTCAGTAGTTTACTTGTACTCCTGTAATTGTTGTTTACTCAAAAATTAAGTTAGGTTACAGTGACTGTTCTAAGAGAACACGTATAGGCCATAAGATTCGCTCTTTGTGATATCACAGAATAAACATTCTACATTGGGAGTACTAGATTTTGCTTAGCTCAAGTCTTTTAAAGAGTACTGAGCTAGGATTGACGCCTTAAAGTCCTCTCCCAGGGATCGAGGCCAGATTGAGAATAGAACCCAGGATCTACCAATCAAGATACAGACCGAGCAGGCAAGTCACTAGGGCACGGATGGCAAACTACGGCCCGCGGGTCATATCAATCCGGCCCACCGAAGATTGGTACATGATTTAGGTTTGATGTAAATGATTGTATTAATTTTATTTTGACTCGCAGTGAAGTGCATTTCAACATCAGGTGGTCCAGTATCACACTTTCAGCTTTCGTTCTTCTTTTGCTGGTCAGATTATTTAAGTGTGATGAATACTAAACAAAAAACCTAAAGATCCCAGATGGGTGATAAATATCTTAGATCTGTTCTGAGAATTGCCCGAGACTCCGATGCTATATTTAAAATTTGTGATCAACAAAACTGTTCTCATTAAAAGAGTATGTTTAATAAAACTTTTTTTGTTTTTGTTTAATATGTATTGTTAACTAATGCTGTTTTTTATATTGTATCTTGCACTGAAATGGCCCACTTGTCAGATTTTTTAATCAATGTGGCCCACCTGTCAAATTTTAAAGTTAATGTGGCCCGCGAGTCAAAATAATTTCCCACCCCTGCACTAGGGGCTACCCTGGTCTTATATTAAAATACTACTTTATTGGAAAATTTTGTTTTTATTTTAATAAATGTTTAAAACTTTCTGACAATTATATTCCTAGTAAAATTATGTCATTTGAATATTAAGTTACTATTCGATACATATGATGAAGGAATAAATTTTAAATCATTATTTGTGGAATCCGTAATTGTGTGGGATTTACTCATACTGCTGGGGTATACAAAGTCTCTACACAAAAGAAGTTTTTTTATTATCCAGTGGCTTACGTGCTCTCCTGTGAACTGGTTGATCCGGTGGTTCAATACTCACTCTGGTTCTAGATTAATTCATTTGGGAGGTGAAATGTAATCTGAGAGGACATTAAGCCGTCGGTCCCGAGCCTATACGATGTCAGGTATTTCTTCAAGATCACTACTTTGGCCTCTGGACTGGTAGATCTGGTAGTTTGATACCCGCTCTGGTCCTCGATTTATTGATTTGGGAGGTGAAAAGAAATCTGAGAGGACGTTAAGCCGTCGGTCCCGAGCCTATACGATGTCAGGTATTTCTTCAAGATCACTACTTTGGCCTCTGGACTGGTAGATCTGGTAGTTTGATACCCGCTCTGGTCCTCGATTTATTGATTTGGGAGGTGAAAAGAAATCTGAGAGGACGTTAAGCCGTCGGTCCCGAGCCTATACGATGTCAGGTATTTCTTCAAGATCACTACTTTGGCCTCTGGACTGGTAGATCTGGTAGTTTGATACCCGCTCTGGTCCTCGATTTATTGATTTGGGAGGTGAAAAGAAATCTGAGAGGACGTTAAGCCGTCGGTCCCGAGCCTGCACCTCAGTGGCAAAGCGAGTGTTCGGATCAATAGAAGAGCCATAAAAAACCCTACGTAATAAGAGCCTTTAGCTATTGATTGGATTATTCTCCAGGACGAGTTGGAAAAGTCTACTCAAATCCTTATAAATAACGGATACTCGAATATTTAAAGAAAATGTGATTTAGACTACCTGAAATTTGGATTTGTGAAAGCCACCTGAAAGCTTTTACACTACTTATTTTTTCCAAATCTTTATGAGTGGTCCTCCAAATAAATAAATAATGATACATTTATTGGTTCCTGAAGTTCTAAAGATTGGCGGCCGCTGATCTACGAGTATATCAGAGAGGAAATATGAATGACTGGTACAAACAAGGTGAACGTGATCTCAAGAGAACTTTTCAATCACACATAGTTACCACAAATGAAACAGAAAAAAGAAAACTGAGAATTTAATTTAAAAGGCGCACAGTCTCCTCCTTATGAACTTCTCCTATGACGATATTACAGGAGAGTCGCCTGGTGTACTAGTCAACTTGTAATATAGGGATGTGTTTAGCCCAGCAAGGTACATCGAGTTGGCGTCAACTAAATTATTGAGGCGCCTCACCCTGCATCTTATAGCAGGCAGTCCAAAGAACCATACAAAGCAAATCCACAAAGCTACTCTTACTGGAGAAGTGATAGTTAGTTAATGGGACGATTGTTTTTGGGTCTGAAACAAAACCAACTACTTTCAGATTCTTGAGGCTCTATATATTAATGTCTAACAAATAAAAAAATAGTCATAGTGCCTAACATGTTTTAACTGTTTTTACCTAATTTAAGGTCGTTTTTTCTCTATCAGGTCTAGTTTTTTCTTCTATGGCATACCCCCCCCCCCCTCTCTCTCTCTCCTCTCATCGCCTGGGAAGGCAATTGTAGATCGAAGAAACAATATTTTTATATAACTTTAAGAGGCATATTCATTAATGACACCTAAAATATTTTCAATCCGTGTACAAATACGTATGCAGTACATTTGAATTTCAACGTATATTTCCCGCAAATATAGCAAAACACATTTGTTTTGTTTGAGTAACGTCGTCTAGAGGAAGATGTAGTCATGCTTAATTTTTACTCCAAAAATGTTTCAAGGCAAGTCAAAGCTTTAAGGCTTTTGATGTCGTAATCATTTTACATTGATCACAATAACAACTTACAATTGTAATTATGACGCTAGAATGTATTTAGAAATACGTCTTATTTTTAGGTAAAAAGGTATGAAATAGTAAACATCTCAATAAATTGACCTGATGAGAAAAAAATAGTATGATTTTCGAAATCAGTAACCCTAAATTAATCTAAATCAGTTTAGAAACCTTGGACAAAAAAAATTTTAGACCAGACTTTTCAGACCTTTATCAATACACAATCAAATTCTATTTGTATTGTTCTTTAGTTATGGTTTATACAAAACAATTTTTTTTATAGCATCGACAAATTTTGGTTAAATCCGGTGTATTTAAAATAAGGATCTTTAACGAGTACATGACTTGATATCGTTCGTTCGGTTGATGTGCTCAGATATATTCACCTCTCATATGAATACTTCAAGGGTTAAAGTGGGTATTGAACCCCGGACCTTCCAGTCCACAGGCGAATACGTTGCCTGGGTTAACCTAGCCTCTCCATTTTTCCCCCTAATTTCTCAAAGTTATAACTGCTAATGTGTATTGTTTGTGATTTGTATTGCAGATTGAATTTGTGATTTCATGATTTTCAGGTGAAAGAGCGGAAGGTAGCGACCTTGCAGATGGGAAGACAGTGCCTTTGGGGTCGCTATGGGCATAGTTTAGTCTGCATTGATAACTCTACCGGTGTGTTTGCTTTGATCGGTGGATTTGGCTTACTTCAGGGTGGCAAACACGGCAGACTATCATCTGTTGATATTGTTTCAATTGATGCTGACCTTTCAACTGTAACAACGCCAAGTTCATTTGACTGGGATACCATGTACAGTACATACACTCTTCACACTGACTCAAGTGGTGATGCTAATTTCATTTTAGCTTTTGGAGGACGAAAGTCTCCTGTTCGAAGCTCAAACTCATGTCCAAGTTTTTTTCAAATTCAGAAGGAACCTCCGTATACTATTTCTTCTATAAACGTTGTTTTTTCCGATGAAACACCTTGTGCCCGATGGCGACACACTCTTGTTGCCTGTTCCGGACTCTTCTATTTGTTTGGAGGCAGAACTAATGACTTGCAGGTAATTAATTTATTTTAATTCAATAATATATATATGAGTACAGAGTAGATTTTAAAGTTTTGTTTATTAACTTTCTACTTTATAAAAGTAACTTTGGTTTAATTGAATTGCTTAAATTTAGAAACTTCATGTTGTAATACATCAAAAAAAGAAAAGAAAGTACTTCAGTTACTTAACAATCTTATATAATTAGAGATATATTACATTCATTTCTATAAGTATCCTTAACTTAAAACAGCATTACAAAATAGTAACTTTCTTTTAGTTGCATTATTTAATTTGAGAAACATCATATTAGTAATAGTTAATGGATTAAGATATCGGTTTCTCTAACCATTTTAGTTACAACCATACATATGTACATGCTTAATCCAGAACATTGAACAGTATATTTCTCTTTTTCTCCTGAAGACGTGAAGGCCCGAAAATTTGAGTTCGTATAATTGTGTTTCTTTACTCCGTTTGAAATAATATTTATCAGGAGTCTGTCAGTTCTTCAGATCCAGTTTAAACTCTCAATGCTGACGTTTCGGTTTTTACTTAAAACCTTATTGATATTTATATTAGAAGTATAAATATTTGAAGCTATAAACTTAAGTGTTACATTAGGGATTTTTTAAAAGAAAATTTAAGAATTTCAGCAACAGTCTTGTTTTGAATAAACAGTGTCACATGTTTATAACAACATTTATCAATTAATTAAAGAACATAAAATATAATATGCACTAGAATCTAGAAGGAGTGTTAGTGACTTAAGAGAAGTTTGGAAAGGAAGTTCAATTTGCTCTTGATAATGGACAAGGCTTGAAACTGATTTATTTTTCTATTGAATGCTATTTGTGCTTTGCAGGTCTTGGGAGATTTCTGGTGCCTTAGTAAAGATGGGATGTGCAAACAGTTGGAGTGCCGTAAAGGTCTTGCACCTCAAAGTCGTTTCTCTCATGCATGTAGTTCTTTTCATAATATCATCCTTATATCTGGTGGACTCAGTGATAAATTTCATCCAATTGCTGACCTGTGGATATACAAGACAAATGAACTTGTTTGGAATCAGGTACCTCTACTGTACTCCTTTGTTTCCCCAAACATCCCTTTCTGGACATTTGTCCTTTCCTGCACTTTAACCCTTTTAAAATACCACTCTTCTCAACCCTTCACCAGATGTTTCTGCACCTAGTGTTTCAGTTGCGTTTTTGACTCTGACGAAGACCGCTTGTTACGTTTGAAATATCTTAGTCTTGTTTTCCCATTTCATATTGTGGTTTGATCATTGATTGTTATTTCACGTGTTTAAACCACAATGAAAAAAGGAAAACAATAGAAAAAATGCTGAGGCTTTTCAATGTATGTCATCACAGAGCAAACAAAGTAAAAACTGAGAAGCTAACATAAAAGTAATGGAGAAGGAAGGTAACAAAACAGCTGGGAACTCAATATGACAATCATATTGATACATTGAAAGGCCTCAGAACATTTTTTTCTATTGTTTTCCTTTGTCCATGTGGTTTAAACTTCATTGATTGCATCACGTGTTTATTTATTGTGATTAAATCACTAGAACTCACTACTATATTTCGATGTCCTCGAAATATAATATATATATATAAAAATTTCACATAAACACATGAAATAACAATCAATGATCAAACCACAATAAGAAATGAGAAACAAGACTAAGATCTTTCAACCGTAACAAGCGGTCTTCGTCGAAGTCAAAAACACAAAAACTCAGTTGGGTTTTTGACTCTGACGAAGACCGCTTATTACGGTTGAAAGACTTAGTCTTGTTTCCCATTTCTTATTGTGGTTTGATCATTGATATATATATATACGAAATGTATGTATATGTATAACTAAATTATATGAATTGTTCTCCATTAATTTGGGCTTCCAGAAAATAAAAAAAGAACATTAAGAAAATTTGTAACAAATAAAATCAATAATTAATGATGAACTTGCAGTAAGTTTCTTACAATATATATTTATACTTTGAAATCTTTAAGAAACCTGAATGAAAAACAGATACTAGGACTCACATTCAATATTTCGAATCGTTTAACAGTCGTTCTGATGATAAATATATATAATATATTTAAAAACTAGTGCGGCAACTGTATTCCCTATCCTTTTATGCAAGTGTTGTTTTCTCCTAAACAAAGGGCAGACTTATGCCCTTTGTGATATTTCACAATAAAGGTTGTGCATTGGTAGTTGTGAATCCGCAAGTCACTGAGCTATCCTGCCCCCCCCCCCTTTCCTTTTTTAATTGCCTACCTTTGAGAAAAACTACCCATATAGGGTTAATTTTTTGCACCATACACAAGTGGAAGCATTATCGTAAAGAATTTATATCTACAGAAATCTAGTTTTGAAATTTAAATTTGTTGCTGCAGGTGGACTGTGTTGGGATGCTACCTCGGTATAGTCACTCTTCGCACTTTCTAACCGATGACAAGGTAGTATTGGTTGGCGGAGTAGGCACAGATTACAAACATCTTCCAGGAGTGGCAGTCATTTCCCTCTCTCTATCCATTTGTATCGAGTACCAATGGCCGGTAAGTCTTATCTTCTCAAAATATAAAAATAATCAATGAAAAAAACATTTAATTTATAAAAATATAAAAAAAATCTAAATCATTAGTTGTGCAATCCGTAATTGTGCCGTATTTACTCATTCTGAGGTCAAATGGATAAACAAACAAAAGTCTCCACACAAATGAAGTTTTATTCAATAACAACGTGTTTCGAACACTTTGTGTTCATCAGGAAGACACCAACCCTTCTGCACCACACCCTTGGTGTCTTCCTGAAGATGAACACAAACTATTCGAAACGCGTTGTTGTTGTTGAATAAAACTTCATTCATGTGGAGACTTTTGTTTGTTTATCCATTTTACCTGAGAAAAAAAATCTATTATTCGTCTGTGTGCTTTTTCGTTTGCGATCTAAAAATGTGTAACCTAAATTATATCCATTCTAATGTGAAAGGGAGGGATCTAATTTTCGTGCTGTTTATTTATTTTATTTATTCATCTGCATGCCCCTCCAGATGACATTATATGTCTTGATACTATCGTTACGAGGGCAATAGCCTCTTCTAAGAGGGTTGACAGCTAACGGATAGTCTTTTACTCTTTCTTGCTGTACTCCTTTACTTCCCCAAACATCCCTCTCTGGCCATAAGCCCTTTCCTGCGCTTTCACCCTTTTAAAATACCACTCTCTTGAACCCCTCACCATATGTTTTCTGCGTCTAGTGTTTCAGTTGGGGTTTTGAATCTGACGAAGACCGCTTGTTACGGTTGAAATATCTTAGTCTTGATTTCCCATTTCATATTGTCGTTTGATCAATAACATTATATGCATTTACTAGACTATCCGTGACCCTTTATATCACTTAGAAATTATAGCAATTGTTATGGAAATAAATTCACTGAACTCGATTGACAGGGATAATTTTAATTGTTGTTTCTTGTTATTAAGGCATAGAAACAGATTCTTATATGACCCAAGCTTTTGATATAGTATTCTTAACATGCTTCATGAGAAATGTGCTTTTTTTTTCGCATTCAGTTCAGTATGAAGACGAACATAATAACCATTGAAATCATCTGTTTCAATGCAAAAAAATATTTTTTTTCCGCAATATTGGACCATTTATGTGTTACAGTTAAAACTGAATTTTCTAAAATCGCTGATATGGCGTTAAATGCTCTTCTGCTATTCAACACCACATATTTATGTTATGTGAAGTTACTTCGCAGCTTTAACACATATTAAATCCCAATATCGCTCATCGCTAAAAAATGTAGAAAGGTCTTACGTCCAGCAGTGTCAAACATTCCACCAAGATTTAATCTGTTAAGCAATAAAAAACAGGCACATACATCTCATTAATTTTTTTCCTTTAATTTTAATTTAATACTTACCACTCAACGACTGCGTGCGAATATATATTTTCATATGTATATGAATATTGTTACCTAATAAATAAATTATCAACAAATATTTATTTATATTTCTTTTATATTTATATGGGGTCGCCAGGAAACACAATCATAAATGGGGTCGTGAATGAAAAAAGTTTAAGAAGCCCTGCCCTAGAACATTCGTATTCTATCTACAGTTGTGTTCAATTTTGTTTTTAAAATTATTCATTTTTAACCTCTAATGTTATATTTATTATATATTATAGACTGCCCTGACACCCTAATATGATTTGTTATTATATAATACAAATAAAACAAAGTCAATCACAACAAAAGTAAAGATTATAACAATTTCAGGTCACTATCTCCTCGGAATATGGGTGAACAAACAAACTCACGAACTTTATATATATTATACAATAGATGACAATAATTCACTCATACCTCGGTTCTGCAGATCTACTTTAATGGATTTCAGATGCAACGGACAAAATTTTGAGTTTCAAGTTCTGTCGGAACGGCCAGATGCAGTCGTCCGATGTTTCCGCAGTTGACCGCCAGATGATGATTTGTTTACATCTTTGCAGGAACACATGCAGCTGTTTCGGTCGACCAAGGTCTTTTTCAACCTCTTTGGCTCTGTTTTATGTTGTTTGTGAAATATTCATCATTTTTTTACTTTACTATAAGTAAAGTATAGTGATCGTGAAAAAATTAGATCTCGAGATTTTGATGGAATTATATGTTTTGAGGTTCCAAAAGTTTTATGAAGTTTTTTTGACGATGTCTTTGTGGGTGGGGTGGGTGGGTGGGTGAGTGTGTTAGCATTGCTTGTTACCACGCTACGGGCCAGAATCTTTGATGGATCAAGTTGATATTTTACACAAAAATGGGCCCCATAGTGTAGATCCCTATTGTTTGGGAAGAATTATGCATGACGGGAAAGTCACTTTTTGTGCCAAAAATCGGTTTTTAGAAAACATTTTTTTCCTCTAAAGTGCTAACTCTAGAGTTTTGAAATTTTGGCATTTTTGAAGGAACAAATGGAATAAACGAAAAATATATACAGAATTTTAAAACAACGCCAAATGTTTTTTTTTCAATAAAATGTAAAAATTGACTTATACATCAATCTCAACCTTGTGAGAGGGATACAAGCCATACCGTTTGACAGATCAGAATGAAACTATGACTATAAATAGAACATTATGTGGAGGCTGAGTTCAGATATTTTTTTTCAAAATTGCGTTCACCAAAGGGGCGTTAGAGTTCGATTTCTGTTTTCAGAAAAGTTTTTTTTGACGCTAAACGAATCATTAAAAATTCGTGGAAGTTTGAACAAAAATGGAACAAAAAATTAGAAGTGCATACAAAAAAAATAATGAAATTTCAATCATAGCAAAGAGCAATAAAGCTATAAAAACTGTTTGTTTATCCTAGACTAAGGGATCACCTGCTATACTTGTCGAATTTTTTGATATTTTTTTATAATGTTTACATTGACTTAGACATTTTTTGAGCGTATCCACTGAGATAAAATTGATATTTATAAAAGAAAAATTTAAATAATTTATTGACTTATACGAGATATAAGAGGAATAATATTTTTTACATGTAAAAAAAATCACCGCCAATAAACATAAATAAATTACCTTTGTCTTCCATGGCATAATGGATTTGTCTCATAAAATGCTTTAATAAATCTACTCTTGAGCAAAACTTAATAACAGTTATAATTACATTATTTTTGTGAATTTTAGTACCTTTCCATGATATTGAAATGTGACGAATTGACTCTTTCCTCAAAAAAGAGGACTTATGTTTGTTGAGAAATATCCAGTTTTTTTACTATTCTAGTCTAATAGTTCATATTTATTATTTTCAAAAATTAGAATTCCCAACTATAAAAGATTTAAATTATATTGAATAGGTGGTTTTGACTTTGAGTATGTAAACTGGCTTATTACTAATATATTTTTTCTCAATATACATTCATTGCAAGCTTATAACAGTACAGCAGGCAGGAAAAAGACAACACTCCCTCAGAAAAAATTGGTATATATGATTTTTGACAAAGGGGAAGGAAAATGATTTTATTAAATACTAAGAAGCCATAAAATTCCCAGTATGATAATTCTATAAAAGACCAAAAATGTAAAAGATAATTCAAAATTGAAATCTTTCGTTTGAAGATTAATAAATGTAATTATTGTACATCCATAATTATAAATCATCTTAAAACAACATTTTTTCTTCGATGTTTATGATGTTTTTCAGAGAAAATAAGAGTATTTTCCTGTTTTAAATTTGAAAATTTCACTTAAATATTCAATGTAGAAGGAGGTCAAGTAAACGATGTAAGAAACCCACTGGCTATTTGAACAAAAACCATGTTCTCTTGTAGGAGAATATTTCATATCAAGAAATTTTCACTTTGGCTTTTCACAAATGTTATTACTGCTGTAGTTATACTAATTATTTGCATCAGCTATGTGGTGTACAAAAATAAGCTTATATATTGATAAGTCGATCAATCACTGTCTGTACTACCTCAGGAATGAAAGACTAATGAACATCTCCCATTTAGATGTTTACATTATGCTTAAATGAGACGTTTTATATGATTAGTACCCAAGAAGTTTGATATTAAGTTTACTTATAGTAAAGTTGAGTGTAGGTTACTCCAGATTTTTTTTAACTATGGTATGTTCCAACGACCAACGAATATTACCATGCACAACAGTGCATGTCGTAAATAGGAGTTCCGGAGCAGAGGCCCACTACTGCTAGATTCTTATCCTGCTGTTTTTGTTGGGTCAGTAAACATTGTCAAGAATGGGGGAGTCAGTCTGTCAGGGAATGGTGTCGTCTTCGTGGTCGTATGGTCTTCCGGCTTTGCATTCTTTGAGGTACTGTATACTTTTGAAGTTATGTGGTCGTCATTTTTAGCTTAAGTAGGAATCTTTGAGGCTCGTGGGATTAGGAAAGGTTGGGAGTTGGATTTAGTTCCCGAACAAGGAGATTTGGATGGGTGGGCAGTTTTTTGTCTTTTTTACTGGCAAGTCGAGTAATGTAGGAATAAATAGATTCTAAACTCAAATCATATTGAATATCCACATTTCTGGCGTACCATGGAGCCCTAGCTATAAGGCGGGCACATTTATTATGTACTATTTGGACGCAGTTCTTGTTCGTGGGCGCCGCTCCAAACCAAACTGAACATCCGTATGTCATAGTGGAACGAATGGCCGCCTTATAGACAAGGTCCTTCACTGCCTGTGGAGTATTTCTTGATTTGAGTATGGAGTAAATAGGAATATGAAAAATAGTAGTAAACACAAAAACAAATAAAATAATAAAAAATAAAAACTGAGAGATGAACAGAAGAAATGATACATAAATAAATAAAAATTAAAAATTATGGACTAAGCTTTAATAAAAAATAGAGAATAAAATTTAAAATAAATTAAATAAATGAAAAATATATAATTCATTTATAAAATTTATATAAAAATTTCATTTCTTTAATTTATTTTAAGTTTTATTCTCTATTTTTTATTAAAGCTTAGTCCATAATTTGTAATTTTTATTTATATATGTATCATTTCCTCTGTTCATCCCTCAGTTTTTATTTTTTATTAATTTATTTGTTTTTGTGTTTACTACCATTTTTCATATTCCTATTTTAATTTAAATTGATTCTTGTCTACCTACCTTATTCTCTGTGACCGGGGGCGTATGTGGCAACATTGTTGGTCTCCAACCGTCTCTGTACCAGTGCGCTTGGTTTCCCTCTCTTATCTCTCCTGAAGACGGTTTTAACCGAAAATTAGAGATTGTAAGTGTGTGTTTTTATTTTCTCTATGTTTCATTATTCACATTGAACTATATATGTGTATATACGATTTCAAAATTCAAGAAGAGTAAAACACAGAGTAAGGAAACACACTTACAGACTCAAATTTTCGGGAATCCGTCTTCAGGAGAAAAGAGAAAGCGAGACCAAGCACGTTCTAGACGCAACGGCAAGTAACCCGTAACTTGTAATACATAAAGTAATGGGTTACTTGCCGTTGCGTCTACAACGTGCTTGGTCTCTCATTCTCTTGAAGACGGATTACCCGAAAATTTGAGTCTATAAGTGTGTTTCCTTACTCTGTGTGTTACTCTTATTGAATTTGGAATTCGTATTATGTCCAGTTTGGATTGTGTTTCGTTTTATTATGTGAAAATTATTTATATATATACAAAATTGTCACAATAACACGTGATATAAATATTCATGTAACTCACTACAAATGATTGAAGATAATCGCTGTGAGGCCTTTCGTCTATCACACCGTCAGAGAGCAAGTGAATACAAGTTGTGGGCAGGTTATGAATTTTGATTTAAAGTTGAATGAATATTGGAATCAATGACAATATTTTTTCCTAATAAAATACTGTGAATAATGCCAATCTTCATTCAACTTTAAATCAAAATTCATAACCTGCCTACAACTTGTATTCACTTGCTCTCTGACGACGAGGTAAACGAAAGGCCTCAGAGCGATTATCTTCAATCATTTGTGGTGAGTTACCCGATATCTTATGTACTAGTATATATAAGTGTATTACTTGTGCTGTAATTGTCTTATATACTAGTATACATAAGTGTATTACTTGTGCTGTAATTGTCTTATATACTAGTATAATATATTATTACACTATAATATTTTATAAAATATTGTATGGAATAATTATTACTAGTATAGTATAGTGTAATACTTCCTTATAGTAATAGTCACTCAGGGGCTCTGTCCTATGTGACAAGCCAACTCCTAAGGTAGCAGCTACCTCTACTCTGTATGTCTTTCTCGGTCTCTCTATTAATATAAATAAGAAATATAGAGTTGATTTTAACAATATTTCTACTATTACTTTATTTATGATGGTTGTTAAATAATTAAAGTGACCAATTGGTTTGGAGAAAAACCGTTTATTTTGATAAAACAAAACATTTCCTACTTTTCAATATGATTCACACGGATATGTCTATCTCAAATAGAAATAAGTGAAACGATGGAAGGTCAGGGTTCACGCTAGACCGGATCATGCAATGACAAGCTGCCCCTCCTCCAGTTCTATCTTCTCGCTTTGTCTCTAGGTTTGGTTAGGTTGCAGTTTTAGTCCCACAAAGGAACAACAGAGGTTGAACATTGGGCTCTTTGTGATACCACACAAAGAAGATTGCTTCTACATTGTGAGTCATAAATTTTTACTAACTCAAGTGTTTTTAGAGCTGGGATCTTAATGTGAGTACCTGACATCGTACAGGCTCGGGACCGACGGCTTAACATAACATTGGGCTCTTTGTGATACTATACAAAGAATATTGCTTCTTCATTGTGAATCATAAATTTTGACTAACTCAAGTGTTTTTATAGCAGGGATCTTAATGTGAGTACCTGGCATCGTACAGGCTCGGGACCGACGGGTTGACATAACATTGGGCTCTTTGTGATACTACACAAAGAAGATTGCTTCTACATTGTGAGTCATAAATTTTGACTAACTCAAGTGTATTTAGAGCAGGGATCTTAATGTGAGTACCTGGCATCGTACAGGCTCGGGACCGACGGTTTAACATAACATTGGGCTCTTTGTGATCCTACACAAAGAATATTGCTTCTTCATTGTGAGTCATAAATTTTGACTAACTCAAGTGTTTTTAGAGCAGGAATCTTAATGTGAGTACCTGGCATCGTACAGGCTCGGGACCGATGGGTTGACATAACATTGGGCTCTTTGTGATACTACACAATGAAGATTGATTATTCTAGATTGGGGGTCCTAAATTTTGCTTAACTCAAGTGTATTTAGAGCAGGGGATTTTTAACGAGACCTGACATCGTACAGGCTAAGGGACAGATAGCTTAATGTCCTCTCTGAGGGAATGCGTGCTCAGATTTATTCACCTCCCGCACGAATAAATATAAGGCCATAGTGGGTTTTAAACACCGGACCCTACCAGTTTAGAGACAAGCATGTTGCCACCAGCTACCCTGACTCCCCTCTGAATGTCTATCTTAAGAAGAAAAAAATGCAAACATGGAAATCCATGACCACATTTACTGGTTTGATCATGACGGTACCATGACCTCTACTTGTCTTTCATACAGTAAATCACAAACTTATATTATAGGAAGATTCACTTATGTTTGATAAACCTTGTGACTTCCGATATAAAAGTAATGATTAGAGAGGAAAAGTCTTCCCAAAAAAGAAATATTTAATAACACAACGCGTTTTGAACACTTAGTGTTCACCGTCGGGCTACATCTACAATATAAACACAAATATCTGCAAGAGGTTTTTAAAATTGAATAAATGATGAACAATTAAAATATAAACCAAATGGAGTTACATACCTGTCTCAGTAAATTTATTTTTTTGTTGAAATTTTGGTTGTTTTTCCTTTATTTAATTTCAAACAATTCTTTTTTACATATTTTTGTTTTGTATTTTAGATGTAACCTGACGATGAACACTAAGTACTGACGATTTGTATGCCGTCAATCAACAAATTAGGCTCAGACATGTGTAAAAATTACTGTCAATCAACAAATTAGGCTCATACATAGGTAAAATTAATGTAAATCAACAAATCAAGCTTATGTACGGCTAAAATTACAATCAATCAACAAATTAGGCTCATATATGGCTAAAATTACCGTCAATGAACATATGACCGCACTTTCTACAAAAAGGTGAAAAGGAATTGGTTTGTTTGTTTCAGCCCTGTGATCCACAGCGCCCTCTATTGGTTCACAATCACTGTTCATTTCTTTCCAAAGATGATGATATTGTTGTTTTCGGAGGAGGTGGCAATTGTTTCTCTTTTGGAACACATTTCAATCAGTGTATAATAAAAATACCGATTAAACAATTTTTATAACTTTTTTTTTCTTCTTACTAAACCACCTGGTAATTTTTTTTTTTTGGTATTACTGCTCAATATCTGTAACTACCACTCCGAGAGAGTGTAGGAGGGAGAGAGAAAGGATGGAGTCTCAGGAAGGATATACATATATAAAAAGATTTCACATAAACACGTGAAATAACAATCAATGATCAAACCGCAATAAGAAAATGGGTTTTTGACTCTGACGAAGACCGCTTGTTACGGTTGAAAGATCTTAGTCTTGCTTTCCCATTTTCTTATTGTGGTTTGATCATTCATATATATATATATATATATATATGTATATGATTCGCGTTCCGTTCTTCGACGTGGGGAGATCTCTCTCACTTCGTCCTCTCTTCTAGTCTACTCCTGATGACGAACAACAGTTCGAAATATTGAATTCTGTAAGTGTTCTTTTTATTCTTTTTTCTGTGTCGTGCTTTGTGTAATTTAAAGTTATATATATATATATATATATATATATATATTTATATATATCAATTGGTAGTTGGGTCTTTGACTCTGACGAAGACCTCTTGTTACGGTTGAAAGGTCTTCGTCTTTTTTTTTCATTTCTTATTGTGGTTTGAACACGTGTCTTATTGATTGATGTTTTACGTGTTTTATGGTGAAATATTGTTATATATATACATATATATAAGTTATTTTGAATACATAACTTAAAATAAACTGTGACAAATAGAAGCATAACAATTAGGACTCACTATTCAGATCTTTCAACAATGTTAGACTAAGACTAAAGACTAAGATCTTTGAAGACTTAGTCTTTATTTTAAGATCACATCCACTCTGTCTGTTGGTTTTTTGACTTTGACGAAAACCATTTGTCACGGTTGAAAGATCTTAGTTTTTTCCCCAATTTCATATTGTGGTTTGATCATTGAGATATATATATATATAAATCACTCAAAATTCGAAAAAACGATCCAAACTGGACGCAAATCAGCTCAAAAACGAAGAAAAGCAACACACAGAGAAAGAGACACACTTACAAACTCAAATTTTCGGATGATCCGTCTCCAAATGGCTTAACCCTTAAATTTTGGGTTAATTTATCCGTTGCCATTTGGAGACGGATCATCTGAAAATTTGAGTTTGTAAGTGTGTCTCTTTCTCTGTGTGTTGTTTTTCTTCATTTTTGAGCTGATATATACATATAAACTAGAATTTTCAAAAGAACACATAGAAAAGAAATCAATGAACTCACTACTATATTTCGATGTCCTCGTCTTCAGGAATAGATGTGAATCGCACCAAAGGCTGATAACGACTCCTTTGTTATATATATATATATATTTTGTTATATATATTACCATAAATGAGGTTGTGTGTCAACACTGACACGCGTGTCATCACGTTTTGTCATTACTGGTGTAAACTTATCTTTCCTTGTAAATTTTGTTCTCTATTCGAGATGTTCCGGAATTCATCTTGATCCAACAAGTACTCTATTACACTATCAACGTAGTTTACTTGAGCCCTTCAAATCAAAGCATACCATTTTTAGACAAACTTTATAGTTATAGGAAAGGGTAGTAATGGAGTGATGAAGCGCCTCTAACACTCAACTCCGACTTTCGGCCTTCACGAGGCTACCATGTTAACCTGCTATTTGCAGGGACAAACAAAAGAGGAGGAGGCGATCAGGGGTTAGGCCTGACCACCTTCGTTTCACATCCTTCCTAATCCCCAAATCTCCTTTTATCCCAGCTCCAATCTAAGGTTTTATGCGATCCGTGCCAAAGGATGGATGATACAGGGGTTACTGTATTATGAACGGAGCCTCAAGGGTATCAGGCAACCAACCCCCTTGAGTAAATAGCTTTACTCCGGTGTGCATGCTCTGCTGAAGCGGACAAAATAGCACTGATAGAGCTTCAGGGATTTTCCCCTGTATGATACTAAGGAGAAGGAAATCTGGAGACCATCCTCCAAAAGCTCAAAGGGTCTAAAAGCGCCTACTAGTGGGAGCCAACCTCCCACTCCCACAAGTGCAACCTCAGGACCCGAAGAAGGAGAAAAGAGGTTACTTTCTCCCGAAACATAGGGAGCCTGAATGGACATTATCAATAATGGTTTATGCAGATTCTGCAAAGAAGAGGAAATTAGTTTGCACCTGATAGTATATATAATCATAATTGTTTCATTACACCAGTGAAGGTATATATGAGGGCCAGAATGGGTATCGAACTACGAACCCACTAGTTTAGTGGCGAATTCCTTAATCACTGAGCTAACCTGGCCCCTTTAACTTTTTATTTGGTTCAAGAAAATGTTTAAATAGAAAATAATGAAGGAACGATAAAAGCTAATAATAATAATAAAAGCTAATAAACGATAATAGCTAAAAGTACGAAGAAATATGGTATAGCAATGATTTTTATTTAAAAACAGTCATATGAAAGAAGCTTGTTGTTTGATAAAATCATTACCTGAGCAATATCATTTCTTCAGTAGTTGAAATATCATTTTCTCAATCACCTGAATAGTATTTACCTCTCCAGTTATCATCTGAACAATCTCCACCCCAGCCAACAAATCAACATTTGAAAAATGCCCACTATTTGAGAATTTAATGATGAAATAAATAAATCGTTAGTGTTCTAAATAATAAAAAAAAATTATTTACATATGATGTATAAGAAGTTGGCTGGGAAGGTAAGTCTGTTTGATTTTTGGACCTCAACAAACTTTAGAGAAGGTTATAATACTTTAGTCTATCAGTAAAACCTGTTATTGCATTCTACTGTTCGGATACATTGTAGGAATACCTGATGAGGAAATGGCTTGATACGGCGACCAAATGTGTCCATTCGCCTTCTTACTGATAATGCTTTCTTCGTCTAGAAATACGGATGAAGAATCAAAGAGATACGATCAATTACTTGTGCAATCTGTTGTAGCGTGATATTTACTCATATTGAGTGAATTCAAGAATTACGTCTCCAAACACAAAAAAAAAGTTTAGTATAAAACTAACTACACGTTTCGAACATTTAGTGTTCTTCTTTAGGTTAATATCTAAAAATAATATACATATCTGTGAGCTTTTAAGAACATTAGAGCGAACTATTTGAAATTGAATACATTATATGAATGTTAGATTGAATTGTTGAGGTTTTTAACAAGGGAATTAGCATGAAACATGACTTAATTAATCCTAAACCTTAGTAAAAATAACAACATACTGAAACATGATCAAATTTATAAGTAAAAAAAGAATTTTAGTTACTTGCACTGTTGAGGGACGATCTACTTTCTGTCTCCTTCCTAAGACTCCATGTAACAAAAAAAAAAAGTTTAATATAAAAACCAGTAACGTGTTTTGAAGACTTAGCTTTCTTCTTCAAGTTAGTGTTGTTACAGCAACAACAAATATACATATCTGTGAGCTTTAAGAACATCAGAGTGAATTATTTGACATTGAATACATTATATGAATGTTGAATTGAACTATTGAGGTTTATAACAAGGGAATTAGTATGAAAAATAACTTAAATAATCCTGAACCTTAATAAAACATGAATTGATCTAGTTTTATTAATGTTTAGGATTAATTAAGTCATTTTTTATACTAATTCTCTTGTTAAAAACCTCAACAGTACAATTCAACATTCATATATTGTATTCATTTTCAAATAATTCACTCTCATGTTCTTAAAGTATACAGATATGTATATTTTTTAGATGTTAACCTGATGAAGAACACCAAGTATTCGAAACGCGTTGTTAGTTTCATATTAAATTTCTTTCTTTCTTTTTTTTTCTGGAGACGTAATTCTCCCCTATTTCTTAAAAGAGATATGACTTAAAAAGTTTTCCAGAATCAGTCTGCTGTCCTTTTCTTATTACCGGAACTAAAGAAGACATTTCAGAACTTGTAATTTGATATCATTAAAAAACAACAGCAATGATTTTCGACACAATGAAAATAAACGCCAGGGAAATGTCTAATAATAATTCTGGATGATAGCTTACCAGAGAAGTTGTATGATAAAAAATTAAAATTATTATAATTAAAAAATACTTGAATGATTTTTGCAGTAATAATTAAAATTTATCGATGTATTGATATCAGATTTTATTTTATGTGTATGAAACTAAATTTTGAAAAGAAATAGAAACAAGATGATGAATTCATAAAGAAGTCAAAAGTTGGGATTTAGTAAATTTAAAGATCATGCCTATTCAGTACCTTTAGGATGATTTGTCATTGCATAGAATAATATTAACTCAGGTAATTATTTACGGTAATTCAATACCAGGTGACATTAGTACACATCATGTATATTATTACTTAAAAGAGAATAAACTCAGAATTTTATTTCTATATTAGTATAACTCTTATAATAATTACTAGAATATCTTACTCCATATCAGTATGAAAGTGAAACTTATTTCTAATTGAGAAAAGTGAGGCACATTTAAATTAAATATTTATTTTAAGAATATGGAAGATAAATTAGATTAATCATCTCAAATTGTATATGAAATTATTATTAAATAAATTGTTTAAATTATTTTTTCCTTACTGAAAAACAGACGAAATAAATGTTTAAATTTACACTGTCCAGTGTTTGTTTGATTTATTCTTTCTGTCTTAATGACATTTGTAAATATTAATGATAATTCAATCCTTCTGGTGTAAATTTAGGTAATTTAGAATAAGCGTATAAAAGGTTTATTTTGTTGTTAACTGGGATGACGCTACTGCGCAATTAAATTTCATGACTCCATTTAATTAGTTTGAATGATTAGTACATTTTTGGAAGCCATTGCATTTCATTGCGCGTCCTTTGCATATATCTATTATATTCCTATTCTTTCAATTTTAATATTTAAAGAATGGATAGTGTAACAAGTTCTTCATATGATGAATTAAAAGTTTATTTCGATGAAGAAGAATGGTCGAAGAAACAAAGTTTCGAGCGACAAGTGCTGTTAAATATCTTTGAAAACTATAAAGTTATGAAGTCTTTGGGTAAGTGAATCTATTAGTACGTTATGCTTTCATTTAATTTTAGCAATATCACATTCACTTAATATTTGTATGAAACTGATCAGTTTAATAATTTCGTTGCATATAAGTAATACATTTTGTATAATCTTACTTGAAAATGATATAAAGAATAGGTTAGAATCATTAAAATGGATTTCGTATTTGCCTTGATATTTCTATGTTTTATTTAAGTCATTAATTGCTGTAAATGGATGGTATATTTGAAGATTAAAGTAGGAAAGTAATAGAATAAATGTATTTATTTCTTAGTACTACTATTTTAGACTGGTTTAGTTATACTACTTCACAGTGGTTGATGTTTATATCATTTTAATAATTAAAGCTGAGTAATACTTCTGTTTAATTTTCACCATTCTATTATTTCCAGTTATTAATACAAACAAAACATTTTAAAATTTATGAGGAATTGAGATCTTTATTAATAAACGTTGAGTTTAATTTGAATCGTTAAATTTTTTGGTTGAGGTTATAATGTTATGCTTTTACCCAGGTTTACTATTTAATTTTATGCATATATTAATTGTTAATGGTAAATTATTAACTGTTTACAATAATTGTTTTGAGTGAAAGATTGTTTAAAATATTATTACTTTATAGGATTAAACCCAAAGCCTCCTGACTTCACTAATCGAAACCAGAAAAATGATAGAAGTTCCATGAATAAAAGAATGAAAACATGTAAGGGCACCAACGTTAACAGCAAAAAGAAATCGTCAAGTAAGTGTATTAAATTGTTCTATTAATTTAAGTACATTCGAAGAATTTGAAATTTGTAAGTAAATTACTATGATATTGTACGTAAAATGCAACTTATGTATACAGTTACTCAGAAGAAAGTAAAGATATATTTATTTCTGCAAGTAGTATTAAAATTCTTCGCTATAATTATTAGCAAATGATTGATATTAACTATGATATTTATCACATTTAGTTAATATATACAATTAACATAACAAAATTGTCGAAATTGTTAAAAATCGTAAATAAGGTAAAAAGATTTCTAAGGAAAAGTAGTTAAACAATAATTGTAATTGGAAAGAATTGGTTTATAATTGATTTTTAATTAATTTATGTTGATAGCATTCATTAAGAAAAAGTTGAAAACTTAATGTTTTGATTTCTCAAAGTGATATGTACTGCCCTCCTTTGGGGGTGTTAAAGAAGTGCAAGTGGGCGGTAAGAAGTTACGCCTTATATGGAGGCGTCGAACATATAGAAGGGGTCGTTGAACAAATTCTATTTATTACTTGTTCTGTGACTAGGAGGACTCACACTTCAGCCTATTGTATGCAGCACGCGGGAAAACCTGTGACTTTTCATGTTTTCAAAAAAGATAGAAAAAACGAACAGAATACTCGCCGAGTTTGCGCCTTCAATCAACAGGTAAGTTTTGTGGAAAGAAGAGGATTATTTGCTGCTCATAGAAAATTATATTATTTCTGAAGAATGAATGAAAGATAGGGTAATACATAGTCGATTATATATCTCTAGATATTACACGTTACTACCTATTATGTACCGATGAGAAACTATGAGGTAGGTATTCTATAGTGCTGTCATTTACTTCATATATCATCATCAGTTGTTTCATATATCATCATCAATTTCTTCTTATATAATCAATTGTTTCATATGTCATCAACAGTTGGTTCATGTATCATCATCAATTGCTTCATATATCATCATCAACTGCTACATGTATCATCACCGATTGTTTCATATATCATCATCAGTTGGTTCATATATCATCATCAATTTCTTCATACATAATCAATTGTTTCATATGTCATCATCAGTTGGTTCATGTATCATCATCAGTTGCTTCATAAATCATCACCAACTGCTACATGTATCATCATCAATTGCTTTATTTATCATCGTCAATTGCTTCGTATATCATTGTCATTTCTTTGAATAAAATGAAAGGTCCGTGTGGACCTTTAAATTGTCATTTAAATTAAATTTTATTATTAAATTGTCATTAAATTGTCGTTTCTTTTATATATCATCAATATATTGTTTCAGTTTCATATTTAATAGACATTGGAACAGATATTAAATCAAAATCAGTAGATTTGGGTAGATTTCTCAGTGAACCGGCCCTGTCTTCAGAAACACAGACAACCACCAGCCCTCCTGGTAAGAGATACCCAAAGAGGAATTTATCGAAAATCGACTACACTGAGCCGGAGGACATCAGTATGGACGACTTTCTTTGTAAGTATTTAACAAATCCTTTCAATTAATTAATAACAGAGACAAATACTTGTCTTAAAACAGTTTTCTTTTTTTTATGTCCTTCCTATTTTTTTTTATTTTTCTACAAACTATTTACCCACATATAGCCACCCCTTCATAGAATATTTACTTAAATGTTTTAAAAAAAATTCTTGATGTCCTTAAAATCAGTTAATATGATATCTGAATTGTATAAAATGTTTAGCCTATTATGGCGGCGAATCTGTGTCAAACATAACATAACTATATTTAACAGATTATTTGTGTAACAAACAGTAACACAGTACATCGTTGCACTTTACTATTGCATCGGTAGATTAAATTTATCTGTATTAAATCGTTAACTATTGAGATGAATAATTGAAGAGTATTGATAAATATTGTAATGTATAAATATATAAACTTTTATTTTGTTTCTACTTCATTGTCGATACTTGTATCAATATATATATATATAATATATATATATATATATATGTATATATAAACTAGAATTTAAAAAAGAACACATAGAAAGGAAACCACTGAACTCACTACTATATTTCGATGTCCTCGTCTTCAGGAAAAGAAGTGAATCGCTCCAAAGGCTGATAACGACTGACTTGGCGTTCGAACTGAAGCACTCAAACAGTGTAGCCAACTTTCGGAGGAAAGGTAGACAGGGAAGATAAAGAAATAAAAGCCAAATAAAAATTAAAAAAAGAAAACATTTGACTAAAATAACATTAAAAGCTGATAACAACTTTATAAAAAAAAAAAAAAAAAATCAACGATTGAGGTTAAGTCTAGGAGCCGATCTACCGCCCAGAAGACTAATAAGTGCTTCTTCTGAAGCTCTCAGAGTAACTTTCGAATTAGTCTGATCAATCTGCCTCAGGACCTGTACACGGAAACAGTAATTAAAACTGAGTCCGTGAGAACTGGCATGAGTAGCAACGGGAAGGTCACTTCGTTTGCCAACGGATGACCTGTGATTATTCATACGCAGGCTTAGCTTGGTGGAAGCCAAACCCACATAAAAAGAATCACACTGGGTGCAATCCAAACGGTAAACGCAGTTACCAGAGGTACAAGAGGTCTTGTGAGAGATAGGGTAGGTGCGTTTACTATAGACAGAGGTAAAGGAAGGAACAGGATTGATGATAGGACAAGTAAGACATCCACGACGTCCACATTGAACCATACCACCAGCAGTTTTTGGAGGCTTAGGAGAAGAGATGTGAGAGAAGATAGATTGAAGATTAGCAGGTTTGCGATAGGAAATGGAAGGTGCCTCACTAAAGACTGAAGAAGTACAGGAGGAAGAAGAAAGTATAGGGAAAAACTCCCTGATAACTGCACCCAGCCTATGAGCACCAGGAAAATAAGTGGTGATGAGGAAATTCGAGTCACTGCGATCCCTCCTAGGACCTGAATTATGATGAACGTCTGCAGGGACTATACGGTTGTTAATGAAATTAGAAGGATATATATGTATGTATATATATGATCAAACCACAATAAGAAATGGGAAAATTGATTTGAAAGAAAGTGGTTTGATCATTGATTGTTGTTTCACGTGTTTATGTGAAATCTTTTTAACGTATGTATATATATGTATATATATATATATATATATATATATATATATATAAATTTAAATTACACAAAGCACGACACAGAAAAGAGAATACAAAGAAAACTTACAGAATTCATAAACTTTATATATATAACTTTATATATATATATATATATATATATATATATAACTTTATATATATATATATATAAAGTTCAATATACAGGGTGTCATAAGTAATGCCTTTTTTTGCACATTATAATGTATGAATATATATTTTCTTTAACTTAACATGTCACTTGGCCTTTCTTGAATTTCTTGGACTTTCAACTCTTTTATTCTAACCGCTTGTTTCTTGTTCATTATTGACCTTTAACCTTCTCTTTACATTAACCTGTACTATCCTTTTAATCTATTTATAGCAATGACTAAGCATGTGTCATCGATTTTAATTTAACATGTCACTTGGCCAACTCCTTTTCCAGTTGAACCCTGTTAGCAGGAGGTTAGTTCGTAGGATCGAATCTCTCAGTCTTAAGATCGTGAATGCCGAGACTGCGGTTAATTTTAATGATATATATATATATATATATATATATATATATGTGTAGAAAAAGATGTGATTACAATAATATAATTCTGTAACTAAAGAATTCACCACAATACATTCCCTCTGGTCTACATGAGGTAACTCATGTATTTAAAATACTGAAGTAACATGTGATCTAATGTTTTCTATCAATCTTGCAATGATTAATATAACGTGAAAAAGGACTCCCTTAGTTTGAAACGCGTTTACCTTATAAGTAAGTGGAAAATTTGCTATACCTTTGAGATAATTAGGTAATATGTACATTATATATGCTCATGTAATGATTTTCTTATTGCAATATATGTTTTATTATTTTTGTAATATTTGTTTCAATGATGTTCATATTTAGTTTAATTTTCAGTGAAATGCGATCTGTGCACTCTTTGAAAGCGTTTAAAGAAGGTTTTACCTTTGGATGTTCAAATCATAAAGCAGCCAAAATAAGACAATTGGTCTCAACAGCTTCGATTGGCCTAAAACCAACCTTAAGTAAGTGTTTAATACTGCACTATTACCACGTAATGTATGCGTCATAATCTGATATGATATGTATTGTCGAAGTAATTCATTTTGGTAGTCCTGAAGATTAAAGGTTGGAAATTTGTCATTCTTTTAGAATTTTTCATTTGAGATGCATATAATCTTGTTGCTTGCTGCTCCTCAGAGTGACCTTACAACATGCATGGTCATTCTTTGATCATCCTCAGCAGTGTTTCTCAAAGTGATACGTACTGCCCTCCTTTGGGGGTGTTAAAGAAGTGCAAGTGGGCGGTAAGAAGTTACGCCTTATATGGAAGCGTCGAACATACAGAAGGGGTCGTTGAACAAATTCTATTTATTACTTGTTCTGTGAATAGGAGGTCTCGCACTTCGACCCATTGTACGCAGCACGCGGGAAAACCTGTGACTTTTCATGTTTTCAAAAAAGATAGAAAAAACGAACAGAATACTCGCCGAGTTTGCGCCTTCAATCAACAGGTAAGTTTTGTGGAAAGAAGAGGATTATTTGCTGCTCATAGAAAATTATATTATTTCTGAAGAATGAATGAACGATAGGGTTATGCATAGTCGAGTATATCTCTAGATATTACACGTTACTACCTATTATGTACCGATGAGAAACTACGAGGTAGGTATTCTAAAGTGCTGTCATTTGCTTCATATATCATCATCAGTTGTTTCATATATCATCATCAATTTCTTCATATATAATCAATTGTTTCATATGTCATCATCAGTTGGTTCATGTATCATCATCAGTTGCTTCATAAATCATCACCAACTGCTACATGTATCATCATCAATTGCTTTATTTATCATCGTCAATTGCTTCGTATATCATTGTCATTTCTTTGAATAAAATGAAAGGTCCGTGTGGACCTTTAAATTGTCATTTAAATTAAATTTTATTATTAAATTGTCATTTCTTTTATATATCATCAATATATTGTTTCAGTTTCATATTTAATAGACATTGGAACAGATGTTAAATCAAAATCAGTAGATTTGGGTAGATTTCTCAGTGAACCGGCCCTGTCTTCAGAAACACAGACAACCACCAGCCCTCCTGGTCAGAGATACCCAAAGAGGAATTTATCGAAGATCGACTACACTGAGCCGGAGGACATCAGTATGGACGACTTTCTGTGTAAGTATTTAACAAATCCTTTCAATTAATTAATAACAGAGGCACTTGCCTTAAAACAGGTTTCTTCTTTTTATTTCCTTCCTATTTTTTTTTATTTTTCTACAAACTATTTACCCACATATAGCCACCCCTTCATAGAATATTTACTTAAATGTTTTAAAAAAAAATTCTTGATGTCCTTAAAATCAGTTAATGTGATATCTGAATTGTATAAAATGTTTAGCCTATTATGGCGGCGAATCTGTGTCAAACATAACATAGTTATATTTAACAGATTATTTGTGTAACAAACAGTAACACAGTACATCGTTGCACTTTCTATTACCAATATAACCCCTATATATATATTATATAATATATATATATATAAAATTTTAAATTACACAAAGCACGACACAGAAAAGAGAATACAAAGAAAATCTTACAGAATTCATAAACTTTATATATATAACTTTATATATATATATAATATATTTTATATATAACTTTATATATATATATATTAAAGTTCAATATACAGGGTGTCATAAGTAATGCCTTTTTTTGCACATTATAATGTATGAATATATATTTTCTTTAATTAATGGCTAAATGATTATTTTTGGAAATATTTTACAAAACCATGATCTTATAACTCTGGACATTTTTTTTGTGGCCTGAAATAAAGGTTAAAAGTTTAAAATCTTATGTTGAAAACCACAATTTTTCACTTATGAATTCTTTTAAGAATACAAATTTCTGATAAATTTCATGAAATTACCATAGACAGTGTGTGCATAATAACGCCTTCTTTTACACCGAAGTTTAATGTATGAATATATATTTTCTTTAATTAATGGCTAAATGATTATTTTTGGAAATATTTTACAAAACCGTGATCTAACAACTCTGAACATTTCTTTTTTTTTGTGGCTGAAATAAAGGGTAAAAGTTTAAAATCTTAAGCTGAAAACAATTCAAGAATTAAAGAATACAAATTTCAGATAAATTTCATGAAATTACCATAGAAGTGTGTCAAAAAGTTTGTAACCGTGTCGAGGATAGAGTTGAAAATGTAGTGAATGAAGTAAACATGAAGAGGACCATTTTGAACATCTGAACTTTTTTTCTTAAATTTGGTTTGATTTTATTTTTATTGAACAATTTCTATACCAAATAATTATTATTTTAATTTTGTTCATACTTTAAATCAGAGGTTCCTTAACGGACTGTCTGGGGTTCCGTGAAAAACATTTAGTAAAAACATTTTTCTAAAAAATTTTTTTATGGGTATGGATTTATTCTATATTTCTTTTGCATCATGAAACTGAATAATGTTTATATCTACATATACTCACAAGTAGACGTGGTCAATTTTATTCATATTTAGGATGAATCACTAGTCAGTTTTTGGAACTATCTGATTCCCGAATATCCTGCTATTGCAAAAGTAGCACTTCACACATTGCTGCCATTTCCCACTACCTACTTATGTGAAACTGGATTTTTCCTTTAAACTGCCATAAAAACCAAATACCGAAGTAGACTTAATGCTGCGGCTAACTTGAGAATCAAACTCTCAACTATAAAGTCAAAAATTATTACAAAAGAAACTCTGTGTTAAAATACTAGTAATTCTGTTTTGTGTTATGCACTTGTGGAAAATCTGAAAATTAAAATCTTTTAGTTTTAAATTTTTATTCGAAAAATACAGATTGCAGTAATATTGTTTTTTTAATTGTTCTTAAGCATACATACTATTAAAAAAGGCATATGAAATATTTATATTATGATTGTATGAAATCATTAGAATCTGGTGTTCCCAGGAAAGTTACTGGAACCAAAAAGGGTTTCGCGTCGAAAAAAAAGTTTGAAAAACCCTGCCTTAAATTAATTTATTTACTTTGGAAAACATTCAAGTTTAAAAAAAATTAAGG
This sequence comes from Hermatobates lingyangjiaoensis, assembly GCA_026182355.1. Classification (NCBI taxonomy): domain Eukaryota; kingdom Metazoa; phylum Arthropoda; class Insecta; order Hemiptera; family Hermatobatidae; genus Hermatobates; species Hermatobates lingyangjiaoensis. The sequence goes on along the minus strand of JAPFBL010000474.1, from coordinate 222,786 downwards.
ATAATAGAAGGAGGTTCTCATTTTGTTTCACCCAAACAAAGGGTGTTACTTATGCCGCACCTTGTATATAAAGAAACTTAGAGAAATTAAAAACACACACGCGCAATCTCTAATTTTGGGTTTTGAACCGTCATCAAAACAGTTAAGAGAGGGAAATCAAATGCACTGGTGCAGAGAAGTTTGGAGCACCAACAATGTTGCGTTACAAGCTGTAGTACAGCTTGCAAGAGTTGTATGTGGCTTATGATAAAGAATTATCAAAATACAGAATTATAGTAGTTTTTAAAATAAGTAATTTAGTTGATAATTTGACTAAACTGTATATTTATAAAACGGTTATATTCTTGTTTAAATATTTAACAAGTGAAAATTGGAATACCGTTAACCCTTTCACTCCTGTTAAACAGTAACGCTTCATGTTCTTGAAGGCTGAATTTCAAAACATGATTTTTTACCCTGTGCTAAATTTTTTTTTTTGGAAGAATCTAACATTTTCATCCTTTTTTTTGATCAGTTATACGTATACCTGACCAAAAATACGTATGTATATATATATATACAAAACTAAATTTTATCGGGACTCGGTCAGTTCTACTGGTTCAAATTAAACTCTCATTGCCAACGTTTTCGTCTTTATTCAAAACCCTTTTTCATAGGCAGAAGTATAAATTTTGATACAGAAAAACTAAGTATTACATTACAAATTATTCTACAAAGAAAAATATTATGTGGATTTAACAACTGTAGTCTGAATGAACAGGTAAATGAACAATTTATACTTCTGCCTATGAAAAAGTTTTTGAATAAAGACTGAAACGTTGGCAATGAGAGTTTAATTTGAACCTGAAGAACTGATCTAGTCCCGATAAACTTTAGATTTGTTACTATTCCACGGCTGATACTTTTATCAACATTTATATATATATATATATATATTACGGGTTACTTGCCGTTGCGTCTACAACGTGCTTGGTCTCACATTCTCTTTTCTCCTGAAGACGGATTACCCGAAAATTTGAGTCTGTAAGTGTGTTTCCCTACTTTGTGTGTTGCTCTTTGTTAATCTCGAACTCTTGTAATATATATATATATATATATATATATATATATATCCAACATATACATAAATACGGGTGATGCATAATTGTATGACGTTTATGTACGTCATTAGCAGTGAATGGGTTTCCAGTGTATGACGAAGTATTCAAATAAATAATTAAGAAAACAGTGAGTAATATATTACTTTTACAAATGATAGCATTAAAAAGAAAGAATGAAAAATAAATTCTCTCAACATAAGTCAAGTAAAATAAATGACTCCAGATGTAAAAACTATTTATGTAATGGAATAAACCTGACGAGTTTTTCTACGAAAGATCTCAGTCTTATTTTAGGAAATCTTATTGTTGTTGAGACGATGCTTTTTTTAGTTCACGGTATTAACTGTTGATTTTTGTCGTATAATACATAAATGAAATTGTATTTTTTAAGAATTGGTCAGTTTCCCATGTTGAAATCAAACTTTCAAAGCCAGCGTTTTGATTTCACAATTGTATTTGGAACTTAAGCATTAAACAGATTTATGAAACTCCGATAGTATATATAATTAACTATTATATTAGACGTTTAAAATGACTAATTTTAGGAATATAAACTTGAACACAAATATCAGCTTAAATACCAATGTTCTAAGGTAATATTAAAATACACATTCCTTATGTTATTTTATGTTGGGTAAAATAAATGAAATTTTCAATACACAGGTTTTGTTTGTTTTAAATATGCTTGATTGTGTATATACCTTGAATTGATGTTTAATTTATTTGTGTAGTAAAATAAATGGACTTTTTTACTTTTACATTATTTTTTATTTTTTAAATATAGTTATTGTGTATATATCATGATTCATGTTATATTAAATATCAATGCTATATCAAATGTTTGGACCATAGAAGAATATTTGTTTTCATGGCTATTTCTATATGGCCATATATTTCTATGGCTATTTCTATATGGCCGTATATTTCTATGGCTATTTCTATATGGCCGTATATTTCTATGGCTATTTCTATATGTATTTTATTCAACTGTTGCTATAATTTCTTAACTCTGAGTGACACAAGGGGTCATGGGTAGTCTAGTTTCATATAAATGCTATATAACCAAGCCTCTATTTCTTCGTCCTTCATTCTGATTGTGACATATTACCTGCACCTTTATTTTTCATTTAATTGTTTGCTGGTTTCTGTTATTTATAAGATGAACAATGCACTTGTTTCAGTTTGCGATGTATGCCAGAAAGAGTATTATCAAGGGTGCAAGGAGCATGAACTGAGTTTATTGCCTGATACTAAGGTATGTACTAAGTATTTAACTTACATGTGATTATTGTATTTGCAATGTAAGAGTACTTACTGTAAGAGTAATAACATGGCTGTAAATTACATGCTAACTGTAAGAGTATTATCAAGGGTGCAAGGAGCATAAACTGAGTTTATTGCCTGATACTAAGGTGTATACTAAGTATTTAACTTACATGTGATTATTGTATTTGCAATGTAAGAGTACTTACTGTAAGAGTAATAACATGGCTGTAAATTACATGCTAACTGTAAGAGTATTATCAAGGGTGCAAGGAGCATAAACTGAGTTTATTGCCTGATACTAAGGTGTATACTAAGTATTTAACTTACATGTGATTATCGTATTTGCAATGTAAGAGTACTTACTGTAAGAGTAATAACATGGCTGTAAATTACATGCTAACTGTAAGAGTATTATCAAGGGTGCAAGGAGCATAAACTGAGTTTATTGCCTGATACTAAGGTGTATACTAAGTATTTAACTTACATGTGATTATTGTATTTGCAAACGTGCTTACTGTACGAGTATATCATGGTTGCAAGGAGTGTAAACTGAGTTAATTGCTTGAAAATAAGATATATACTAGAGTATTTAACTTACATGTGGTTATTGCATTTGCAAATTATGTACCGTAGGGTATATGGCGTGCTAACTGTAAGAGTATTATCAAGGGTGCAAGGAGTGTAAACTGAGTTTATTGACTGATACTAAGGTATATACTACAGTATTTAACTTTCACATAGATATTGTATTTGTAAGCTTGCTTACTTTTACCTTCATGAATTCCCAAATAGTTCGCACTAGCTATATATTCTAAAGTATTGCAATCAGTTATTATGTGGTATTTACTCATTGTAGGGTAAAAAAAAGTTAATGAAATAGTTTCCACAAATAGAAATTTAATAATATAAACGCGTTTGAACGCGTAGTGTTCTTCAGGCATTAACTAGAAAATACAATGACATCAGAGAGTTATCTATAGTATATAAAGTAAATGGTACAAAATAAAATAAGGAAAGAAATATGTATATACCCTATAATGAGTGTCTTTGGTATAACTGACTAGATATAGAATGGAAGTGTGGGGTATGGAGTGTACATCTGTTTCATATTGGAAAACAGGTACATTTCTTTGTTTTTCTTTTCCCCTTAAAGGTCAGGCAGAGGCCTTTACTTTTGCTCTAAGACTAAGAATAGAAAATATATTAAAAATATAACAGAGAACTATAACGAAATATGAACAAGGATTATAAGTTTAAGAAGGAAGTAGAACTTTTTTTTTTTGTTATATGAATAATTTAAAAAAAGTTGTGCACTTGAAAATTTGCTCATTGAGCACAACGGAAGATTTATCGCACAGTGATTTATTAATTTTATGTGCTTCCAGAATAGATTTTCTGGAATGCTTCATTGAGTGTTTCTATGATGAAGAACACTACATGTTCGAAACGCATTTAATTTGTTTACCCTACAACTAGCCATATATTATTGTGTCAAACGTTAACCGTTATTAATACATTAATTAGGAAATGATATAAACCCTCAATATATTTCTAAAAAAATATAGTGGGATAGATCATTGTGACTTGTTCATTTCATAAATAGCTCGCTTGCTGAAAATGTTTGTACACCTCTTCTCATTCTGAGGCTAGGTATATTGCGTAGGACATAACTGATTTATACTGATTCTAATCTGGACGAAGTGGAGATATAAACTACCTTTAAATATATGTTTAATTTCTAGTGTTCTGCCTGGCTAAATATATTTATAATATATTATGATTCTCGACAATTTGTCTCCTTAGTAGTATTTCAATGAATTCATAGTGTGACATGTGAAATACATACTAGGTTCAACGAGGTACATAACGGGGAAAATAATATAACAAAGACTTCTTGAATAAATTGTTTACGTTTTAGGTGGAAACACCAAAAGGGCAAGACCCACAGCGTGCAGAGAAAACAGTTCCAGAAGAGTTGGCCATATGTCAGTCAAAGATCCCTGGTGCGGGAATGGGAGTTTGGACCAAGTATGCTATTGAGCAGGGAATCGTCTTTGGACCGTATGAAGGAAAGCTGACTAGGAATCCAACCAATACGGAATACTGCTGGCAGGTAAGGTGTGCAGTGTAGAATACTAGATGGAGCGCCCTTATGGCTTAACATGGAAAATCACTGTTCGGTCAGGTTAGGTTGCAGTGACATTCCCTCGAGAGAACACAAATAGGCCGAACATTGGCCCTTTTAGTCATATCAAACAATGAACATTAAACATTGGGAGTTCCAAATTTTCCTAGCTCAAGTGCATTTAGATTAAGGATCTTTAATGAGTACCTGACATCGGGAATGACAGCTATACTTTAATTTCCTCTCCGAGATGTGACAGATATTTTCACCTTACCCGTGAATAAATCGAGGGCCACAGTGGGTATTGAACCCCGATCCACCTTTCAGAGAGGTCACGTGGTCACTAGGTATCTCCAAAAAAAAAAAACAAGTTTTGATTATTTCATAATTAGTGAGCGCTTTACTTAAGCTGCTGTTCAAGTAGAAATTAACATTTTTAATTGAGAGAGACTAATTCTATTTTGTTTCCTTGCTGTATCCAATACGAATAAAGCTAAATTAAACGAATCGGGGTTTCTGATAAAAACAATGCTCTTGTATGAAATGAAAAACACTTACCAAACTTACAGTGTTATATATGTATCAAATTGTTCTTATCTCGACCATACGTATTCTACACTATTTTTTTTTCTATTGAGGTTTGGCACCGAGTGAAACAAATAAAAAAGAATTATATTTATTCATCTCTATTCATGTAGTCCTGAAGATGTTTAGAAATATAGATGAAACGTTGACTTAAGGTGTTTTTTTTTTAAAATGTTTCACGTCGGACCGAACCTGTATAAAGAGTATATATATATATATATATATATATATATTAGTTAGTATATATATATTATATATAGTAGTTAGTGTTTATTCTCTTTTTTTCTTACATGTGAGCTACTAATTTGATTGGTGGTGTATAGTATAAAAAGATGCACGAACCCAATCTGAAATGACGATATTTTCTAATGTTTTAACTGTGATGAAATGGCCTTTGATTTGATTTTATCGTCATATCGTCGTATTACAAGTTCACATCGGGACCATTATTGCCTTTTAATTCATTTGGGTTCATGTCTTTTTCTTACAATAATTGATTAACATTCAATTCAATGATAATTTCCCAACTTTCACATTTCTTTGTTTAATTTCCACTTTTCAATAAACTGAAAAGAGAATAGTATTTCTTTAAAATAGTAAACACTGAGTGAAAGTGCAAACCTACGACAGTAATCATACCTTACTGTCTAGAATTGAGGAGGATCTAATTTTGTATTCTATGCTATTTGGAAGCTTTTGAAAATACTTATGATTAGCACTTAAAATGACGTTGTTATTACAAATAATGAATTTCATGGATTATTTACTAGTTATAATCAAAATAATAACTATGATGATTATTTTGCAGATTCGTGATGATTTAGGTGAACTGTTTTGCATTGATGCTAGAGAAAAAGCTCACAGCAATTGGATGCGATTTGTGAATTGTGCACGTCACGTCAACGAATTAAATATGATGGCTTTCCAATTCCAAGGAGAAATGTTTTATAGGACAGTAAAAAGGATCAAGCCATACTCTGAAGTACTCGTCTTCTATGGAAAAGAGTTTGCAAAGAAGTTGGGCATTGAAATGGCCACATTTTTCCAACCTGATAAATCTTTGGTTAAAGGTAAAACTTTATAGTTAAAATGTTACATGGACATTAGTTTTTTTTTGTGCTAATTAATAATTATTTACATAAAAAAAACTCTTCAAACCTGAAATTCAATTCAAGTACAGTTCTTAAAATATTATACTACAAGGAATTTGTTGTTTGCTTTGCTTAAATATGGAGCGCTACAAGAAAAATAGAATAGATTTAACCTTGGTGCACCTACAGCAGTGCTTCCCAATTATCTTCTTTTACGACTCCCCACTAGCAAGAAGAAAACTATCATGCCCACTCATTCCAACACCCATTTTCCGCAGCTACAAAATTGCATTTGTCTGTAAAAATAAAATCATACAAATACTAAATAAAATACAATTTATTTAAATATGCATAATTCTATTTTTATTTCATTTTATTAAATGATATTTTTTTTTGCATAAGACAACTAAATTATTTCACAGGGGTTACTCGAGGCAGTGGAATATTTCCATGGAGTTCCACTGCAGTAAAGTTGCATAGCACTGGTGTAGAGCTAATACTCGCTGCGCACACTTTAACAATGAGAGCTCCACTGTCAACTACTGGAGTGGATGTACAATTACACTTTATTGTAGTACGGCGGAAAAAATAGCATATTCCCCATGGTTACACGCCCCCCCTCCAGGGGAGTGTCCCCACTATTTGAGAAGCACTGACTCAGAGTGACTGTGTGAAAGCTTTACTCATGTTTAGTTGTTTTTGTGATTTTTTTGGAAAATGTGATTTTTTTTTGTTATAGGAGAACTTCATATTTATACTTCATTATTATACGGTATTTACTCATTGTAGGGTAAAAAGCTAATGAAACGGTCTCACATATAAAAATTTAATGGTATAAACAACGCGTTTCGAACACGTAGTGTTCTTCCTCAGGCATTAACTAAGGGTGAGTGTCTGTGGTACAACTTGTACCATAAACACTCACCCTTAGTTAATAGTTATTGTTGCCTATTAGTAATTTGTTTATTTTCTCCTTATTTTCCTAATGGACTCGTCAGTCTTGACGGGGGAAATAACCTCATCTAAGAGGGTTGTCAGCTAGCGGATAGTTTTTACTTTTTTCTCCCTGTATTCCATTGTTTACCCAAACATCTCTCCCTGTACTATTGTCCTTTCCTGCACTTTACACCCTTTTAAATACCTCTTTTCCCTTCAACTACTCTCAACCCCTAACCAGATGTTTCTGCAGCTAGTGTTTCAGTTGGGTTTTTGACTCTGACGAAGACCGCTTGTTACGGCTGAATGATCTTAGTATTTTTTCCCTTTTCATTTTGTGGTTTGATCATTGATGTTATATATATATATATATATTATATATATATATCATAGATTAATTTAATACTGTGAAAATAATTTGGAAACAATGCTCTAAGGCATTGAACAATGCTCTCACTTGCTCTCTGACGATGTGTTGATTAAAGGCCTTAGAGCATTGTTCCCAAATTATTTTCATTGTGGTAAATTAATCCATCCATTACATCAAGTGTTATTTTGATAATATATATATGTAGTTCAATATAGAAAAAGAAACATAGAGAAATCAAAAGAACACACTTACAGTTTATTTTGTTTGACCTGTCTTGGTTACCAACTCTCTCCCTGACATGTCGCTTGATTTACACCTCTTTTAATCTCTTTCCTGAAACTTCAACCCAACCAATTAGCACAGTGTTTAGTTGTGTTTTTGATTAGATGTTACTGATGATCTTAGTATTTTTCCCTTATTCTATATTTGTCGGTTTGATCGTCTTGTCCAACGATATAAAGTGTATATATATATATTTAAATCTTATTATTCATGAAGACTGTTAAACTGAAATAATTAAACGAATGTCTAATTGATGTTATTCTTCTAGTTTATTCCTAGTAATTGACCACATATTTTCTGTGGATAAATAATGCATATATATATATATTTTATAATATATATATTAGTTCAATATAAAAAGAAAATAAAATAAATGAAAATTAATCTCTAGATTTTCGGTTATGAACCGACAATCATTAGTTACAACGCTAAGAACACAATGAATAAGGTTTACATTACTTATTCATCTGAAGCCGTGGCAAACGAAAATTAGTCTGTAAGTGTGTCCTTCTATTTTTCTCCATATTTTTTTCTATTTACTTATCTTGTCTTTTATCTCTTCCAAGCGCAAAACGCCGAATAATGAATATGTGATGTTAAATCCTTTTTCATGAAGTTTTAGCTGAAGATAACTTAAATGAAGTAATTATGTTATCATTTAGTTATCCCTAGTAATGAACCACCATCATTTTCGTATATATAAAGGTTACATTATATGTAACTTTGATTATCATCTCTAATAAATTGTTTAAGAGTGCATATCATTTGTTTTTCCTTTTTTAGATCTTGATTTCCAGTGTGACCGATGTGAATTATCCTTTACCAGCCCTTTGTTTCTTGAAACCCACATAAAATATTGTCGAAGAAGCCTTGGGTTTTCCCAGAGAATTTAAGTGATAGACTGACTATTAACGAAGGTAATTAGTTTCTTTAAAACTGCAATTATATCGATGCATTAAAATAGTACTTATAATTATTTATGATTTTACAGATGGAAGCTTCAATTGTGGTTTTTGCAATGCCTCACTGAGTTTTAGGAAATGTGCTGAAAAACATGTTGTATGGTGTTCACAAAATAATGTTAAATGCACATCTGCAATTAAATTACCATCACCTAACTCTGCTTTAGGTAAGGCATTGTTTATTAGTTCTTTAGTTTTATTTAGGTATACAAGGGTAAGTTTTTTTTTTAATTTTATTTGCTCAAAGTCACAACAATGTAAGTATTACATTACCAGTGATACTGATAACACAGATGTAGGAGGGGAGGGAAGAAGCAATCCAGTGACTACACTTCCTGGCGTGGGTCTAAGTAGAAAAAAAAAAAATCATTTAGAACGGTTCATAGTAATAAGTCTCTTGGACACATCCTCTTCAGATGTCTTCATGGATATCTTGGAATTGTGGAGGATATGTTGGGATTAAGGGATTACTATTTTTTGGAAGTTTTTGTGAAGCGCTTTATAGAGGGATATTGCTACCTGCTGAACTTTTGGGAACTTCAGGACGGAATAAATTGTTTGGTTCGGTATATAGTAGGGATTTGGTTTAAAGGGTTTACTCGTACATCCTTTGAGAATTTATTTTCTTTGTTGTTCCCCATATCTCAATGCCGTATGCTCAAATAGGCATAATCACAGTTCTGTAAAATAGTAGTTTGTTGTCAGTCGTTAATTTTGAGCGTAGATCCTAAGTGTAGTAAAGGTTTATTGTTCTGTTCGTTTTATTTTTGTATGAGAGCCCAAGTAAGTCGTCTATCAAGATGTAGTCCTGAGTATTTGGTGACAAGAGTAAGTAAGTAATTATGTTAGTATTTGTTGTGAGTGACTTAGGAAGGACTGAGGGTTGAAGGATTGTTGGTAGGGTGTAAAAGGGTTGAAAGGAATATAGGAACTCTTGGCAGGTATATTTACCTTACTGCACATTGGAACATGGCGCTGTTTTGCAAGAGGAAACACATGTTGCAAATTATATAAAAAGGTCAAGAAATTTCGGACAACTCGTTTTCGTTTGAATGATATAACGCTCTTGTTTCGTTTAACCTTCAGAAATATCATTAGGAATTATTTATTTTAAAATATTTATTGTAGCTAAGGAAATGATACATAAAGTGATTCTATTGAGTTTACATGAATGCTTCTAAGAAAAACGGACTGCGTTATGCGATCAAGAAACTTACTTCGTTAAATATTAGAATTAAATTTGGTATTTACCTTGCTATTTGGGAATTAAAAAACAAATTCACAATGGATTTTTTTGGTAAAATATGCTCTAACTGGTAGAACTTTGGTAAAAATTTGTCGTATACAATTGATGAAATTATTACTATTTCTATTGCCAAGGTATCTAGGATCCGAAACCGAAGACAACGAGAAGGCAAAGGATGGTGGTTCATTATTAAGGATAACATAATTACTTCATTTAAATCATTAGATGTGCAATCCGTAATTGTGTGGTATTTACTCATTCTGAGGTAAAATGGATAAACAAACAAAAGTCTCCACACAGATGGAGTTTTATTTAACAACAACGCATTTCGAACACTTTGTGTTCATCATCAGGAAGACACTATAATACAAATTATATCGAATCAGTTACAAAATTAGAGTGAAATAATAAAATTCAATTAAGAGAATTAAAGACATACCCAAGGATGTAGTACTGAGGGGGTTGGTCCAACCCTTTTGTTTGATTTACCTCAGAATACTTCATTTAGGTTATCCTCTAGTTCTAACAACTTTGAACTAATAAATTTTAAAAATGGTACATATAAAGAGAAATATAAATAATTAACATTCTTTCAGATTATTTTTTTTTATTTTAAATTTTCAGTTTTCTAAATTCAAGCCCTTGCTTTTCATATTGTATAATGAAGATTTACTATAAAGAGGCTAAAAAATAGGTTTTTTTTTTTGTTTCATTACTGTGAAATAAGGGAAGCATTTGTAGGTACGAACAAACATTAAACACTAAATACATTGCGAAAAATGGAAATATAAGATAACTTAATTTGATGTTATATTAATACTTTTACTTTTATTTATTTCCGTTCAGTTTTTTCTATTTGTATCGCTCTTCAATATGCAGTTCTCCTGGGAACTATTTCATATAATGGATAGTACTCCTGCTTGTGTCCAAATCATACAGTCAGTCCCTCGTACAATAATGGATCCTGGTAGGATTTTAGTGTAAGGTATTATAATGCTAAAATTATTGCTAGCAACACTCAAAATTTTTAGGTGAAAAATACTCATTTTATTGAAAAGTTCTCATCCTTTCTTTGCCAGTTTTAATTGAATCCATTTTATATATTCTAGAATACACTGAAGCTTATTTTGCTTTTACCATGTATTTGTATCTAATTCATTGATCTATGCAATGGTCTACCTATTCGATATGTCATTGTTGACTTTTATCTTATCATTATACAGTGGTGCCTCAGTTTTCGAGCTTAATCCATTCCAGGTTGGTGGTCGAGGTCTGAATTAATATTTCTCATAAGAAATAAACATGTAGATTTATATGATATTGATTTATAAGCGGATTGACTCGGTCTGTTCGAATGATGAAATTCGGTCGAAAGTGAAGGCAAATTTTTGTCGAGAGTCGAGGGATGTTTTGTAAACTGGTATTGTTTAATTGTATCTAGTACAGCAATATCTTGAAATACGAAATTAATTCGTTCGGAAGGTGGTTCAATATATTGATATTTCTCTATAATGGTACACATTTTACATGTAAACAGCGAAATTCATTCCAACCCCCCCCCCCCCCACCGAAATAAAAAAAAACCTGAAAGAAGTGCAATATAAATCATAAAATACAATACCATTTGAACAAATGTTACTAAACAATAAGAAAGTTTTAATAAATAATAATAGAATGGTGCTGAGAATCAGGGAATTCTTTTTGGAGTCAGACGAATGCAACAAAGGAGTAAGATGAAGCAAAGGGAGTTTTTTTCAAAACTGCTTTACAATCATAAAGAACTATATGAAACTAAATTTAAACAATGCTGTTTGCCAACCGAGCAGAACTCATCTTCTTTTTCTCCTTCTCTTGATGACGACGAGGCCGGAAATTGAAGTGACTTGTGTATTGTTTCTACGTGTTCTTTTCTTGAAGTCGTTAGATAAATTTAAATAAATTACACTTCATAATTATAACTGTACACTAAACTTGCATGATTTAATTTTCATTTCATTTTTTGTGGATTTTTATTATTTTTTTTGTGCATAATGCCTTTATTTTTACTTTCGTATCTTAATTTTTTTTTTGTAAAAACCTTGGGGGTACGTTTTATATTTCGAATTTTTTGTATAGAGCTGTATCAAGCTATCACTGTACTTATGTTATTTTCTCTTTGTTATTTCTACCCGTTCTAATCTTTTATTATACATTCATGCCTCGGTTTAACGTACTAAAAGGGGTAGTAACACGGTCCGAAGTTTCCAGTACTACCGTATTTTTCAGCTTAGTAATCAACACAAGCTTCTGTGATACTATTGACTCTTTTCCGTTTTTCTACTGGTTTTACAGATGCCATAGTTAAAAAAAAAATGTTGAATATTTCACAAATAACTCACAAAACAGAGCCAAAAAGGCCGAAAAACACGGACCAAACAGCTGCGCACGTGTTCCTCAGCAGCTATAAACAAAGCTACAGATTTTGTCCGTTGCTTCTGAAATAAATTTAGTGAGTCCGTTAAATTGGGGCATGAGTGTATTTGAAAGCTCATAGTCAAAAAACTAGTCAAAAAACAGACTTATCATACTGATGTAAAATAACCACAATCTTTTTACTTTATTCTATCGTTATCACTTAAAACAAATTAATTTTTTGTTTTCTATTGTATAAGTTAGCTTATATTTTTAGAGTTTTTTGGTTTTAATACTGTGATGCTTTCTTCTTTAAATTAAATTTATTTGTTAATTTCCACATATTACCCACTATTTATTGTTTTTTTTGACCGTGTTTACTGAATGTTACTGTTTTCCTTTTTGTCACTTCTAGTATCTGGTATATTTGTTTTTACTGTTTCTATTAAACACATTAAGTTTTTTAATGTAACTTTAAGTTTTAAACCAAAATATCCACGTTCTTAAATATGGATGATGTATCTAATCTGAGTTTTGCAAACCACTTACTGACATATGAACAGGATGATACCTTGAAAGCTTTATGATCAGGTTACATAAAGTTGTGGTTTTTAATCGTTTTAATAGGAGAAACAAATTTGTAAAATTTGTTCATAATGTGATCCAAGAAAAGTCACACTTTTATTGACTTTGCTTGATTGTAAACAATTTTCTGCAATTTCCCAATAATATTTTCTTTTTATCTAACACAGGTTTTATTTTACAGTGAATATAAAGGTACTGTTCCATCCGAAGGAAATTTAATGAATAATTAATTATATATTTTTAATAAATGTTATTCATCAAATTTAAATATATTTATAACTCTTGTACAAATTATAGGGAATTTCAAAAATTACGTCTCTACTCTAAAGATCTTAAAACTAACAATGCGTTTCAAACACTGAGTGTTCTTCAGGTTTACATCCTGAAACATATCTATATATGTGGTTTAAGAACATGAGAATAAATCATTTGAAAATTGAATATGATGTATGAATGTTGAATAGCACTATTGAAGTTTTAAACAGGGGAGTAGTATTTCTACTGTTAAACTATACTATTTCCATTGTTAATGACTTCAATAGTGCTATTCAACATTCATATATTGTATTCAATTTTCAAATAATTCATTCTTATGTTATTAAAACTCAAAAATATGTGTGTTTCAGGATGTAAACCTAAAGAAGAACACTAAGGGTTTGAAATTTATTTAAGCGTTGTTAATTATAACATAAAGCTTTTGTGTGGAGACATAATTTGAGCTGTTATTTTTGAAAGTGGTATAAGTCCTCTTTATAAAAAAAAAGGAGTTAACGGTAATTTTAATAAGATATAGACATCTTTTCTTCATATTTTTAATTATACGTTCAATGGAGAACGATTTTGTCAGAAAGTAAAAGAAAAACGTTTTTGCTATAAAATGTTGCCGCAAAAATATTTTTTTTGAAAGTGGAATAAGTCCATTCCTAATAGTTATAATTAAAACAACTTTCTTATTGCAATGATTATTGATTAATTTGACTGCACTGTGCACTGTATTTACCATGAATACTTCACTAAACTAGTAGTAAATGACAGATAATTTCAAAATTATAAGTTTTTGTTTTTTGTTATCTTAACAAAGTTATTTACATTATACACTTGTTATTCATATCGCTTTTTTAATATAACTAATATTATCTCTTAATGAATTTGATTACTCGAGTATTTAAATGACTTCATTATTACTTTGTACATTAAAAATCCATTTTACTAATGCTAATGTTCTATAAAAGGATGGACTTAAATTTATTTTAGTTTTTATTTTTTGTAATACGTTATTTTTGAAAATGGTATAAATCCATTTTGTGCTAAGGAAATCATTTATTTTTTTTTAAAAAAATTATCAATTATTATTTCATAATAAAATTTAGAAGGTATGTAATATTAAAAAGTTCACTCGAATAGATTAACGTTTGCCAATATTTTTAAATTAACTCAAAATGCAAACCCTTAATCATATCGATACATAAAAAAAATGGACTTATATCACTTTTAAAAATAACAGCTCATTTGTCGAATACCACACAATAACCGATTGCACAAGTAATAAATCTTTTAAAAACGTTTGAACAAATTTTGTAAGAACTTCGAGTTATGGTTGAATTCTTGTCAAGGGTCACAGTATATTATGTATTTCGAGATTATAACTTGCTCTAGTATCTGTTGTTTATCATACTCAAAGTCAAAAAAACTCGCATCGAGCCTATATATTGACGAAAAAGGGAACTACATTTTCAGTGCTTTTTTAAAAATGATTTGTTTTTAGTTCTAACGAGAATGCATACAAACTTCCTACTGCTTTTGTCGAAAATTTATATATTTACTTGGTTACTCTGCATTTATAGTACTTAACAGTAATAGTTAATAATAATTTAACAGTTATTCTTAACTACTGTTAATGTTGACATATTCTTGATGCAAATAACTTAGTTCGAATTTGTATGGCCTTTAAATCTGATCATATTCCAATAGCTGTTTAGGACTTACCTGGCATGTTCCTATATTAATTTTTTCCCCAGTTTTTATTTTAGGTTTTTTTTTTTTTTTGCTCTTTATATCTTTGGTGTAATCAAAAACTTTTCATTAATTAATAATTATTATTTCCAACTTCTACAATTATAGGTTGTCCTTAAAGTTAGCTTATTTGTTACATAGTTCTCGTTTTAGTTAGTTTCGGCCAAGCTACATTACGGATTGAATAGAAATTGTGAAAACTATTCTTTTGTAAATTCATCATCTGTTAGTATGAATTATAATAGTTTTTAATCGATGCTTCAATTTGAATAAATCCTGAACCATTTGAAATTTATTTGAGATTCCGCAGAATACAGAAACAATAAAACAAGTGTTTGAAATGAAAAAAATTTCTAAGCCTTTCAGAAGGAGATGAACCTTCCTCTGACAAATAAAAAGGTGAGGCAGAATGTCAGATTGTGGTTAATTTAACTTTGAAATACAAGAAAAAATACGAGGGCGGTTTGATAAGTCACTTTGAATAAAACAAAATTTTTTCGGCAAATGAACATTTTATTTTTCTAGATAGTCACCTTTTAGCTCGATATATTTAGTCCAGCGTTTTTCTAATTCTTTTATTCCCTACAAATAATACGTTTTCTCAAAACTCTCAAAATACTCGTTTGTTTCGGTAATGACTTGTTCATTCGACTCAAATCTCTTATCACCCAGCCATTTCTTTAGGTTTGGAAACAGAGAATAGTCGCAGGGGGCTAAATCAGGAGAATATGCTGGATGGGGTAGCAGTTCGTATCCCAATTCGTGAATTTTGGCCATCGTGACTAGACAAGTGTGCACACGTGCATTGTCTTGATGGAACAGCACTCTCTTCTTTGCCAAATGCGGCCGTTTTTGCTTCAAATCAACGTCGAATCTGTTAAAAAGCTTTTAATAGTCTTCACTGGTGATCGTTTATCTTTCTCGAGGTGATCGATGTGAATGACACCAGGTGAATCCCAAAAAACTGTGGCCATGATCTTGTTGGCTGACAGACTCTGTTTGCCTTTCTTTGGTCCACGTTCGCCCACAGCAACCCACTGTTTCGATTGTACCTTGGTCTCTAGCGTGTTGTGATGGATCCATCTTTCGTCCACAGTAACAAAACGGCGCAAAAATTCGTCCGGATTACGGCTGAACATCGCTAAACACTCTTTGAAGTGGTCACACCATTGCGCTTATGGTCAAATGTGAGCAAATATTTGTGTAAAATATAATGTACCCGTTCAGTTGAGAGGCCTACAGTATGAGCCAACTCTCGCACTTTCATTCTCTGATCATCCAATATCATTTCATGGATATTATCGACGATTTCCGGCGTGATCACTTCTTTTGGTCGACCTGAACGTTCGGTGTCACTAGTTTCGGTGTAACTACGAAAGTATTTATTCTGGGCTTGCATACTCGTAATAGTATGGTGCACAATTAATTTGATAATTTAATAAAACAATCTCTTGTGGTTTTGGTGATACAGGGGAATGAAATACCCTGAACCACAACGGAACTCTGTAAACTACTTCTTAACCATTGAAATTGATGGACTACGAATCCCCGTAGTATTCATCAAGTCGTTCCTTAGTTTCAGTGGTTGATCTTTTACATAAAAAGTAATGCTTAATCAGTACACGAAATTCACTTTTTTCCATTTTCGTAAAAATACACGAGGTTGTCCGCTTTGAATGACTATCAAACACCGACTGCACGTGGTAGCTGGCTCATAATTAGATAGTTGTCGACTAATAGATTACAGATGACGGCAGCACTCTTGTATTTGGAGTAACTGCGCGGGAAAGTTCAAAAGTCACTGACTTATCAATCTACCCTCGTTATATAAAATACATTTATAATACCATGAGGATATAATATTTGACTAGGGCATATTGAAAATATGACAATAATAGATACCAGTGTAAAATTTAAAAAGAGGCAAAAACGTAATAACCTTTTCTGTGCTCTAGAACAGTCATCCTCAATTTTCTTTTTTTTTTTGATTGATTAATCAATCAATCACACAATGAAGATTGATTAATATACATTGAGAGTCTTCAATTTTGCCTAACTCCAGTGCATTTCGAGTTACTCAGATTTATTCACCTCCCCCGTGAATAAATCGAGTGCCAGATGGGTATCGAACCCCGAACCTACCAGTTCAGACACGAGTATGTTAACCGCTGAAGTAATCTGGCATACATGGTTGCATTTTAAAGATTGTCAAATAACATTTGATTTCCCAATATTTATTATTTATTGCAAATTGGTATGTTTTATACAGCAATAACTATATTACATAAATAGGGAAAGTATTACTACATTTTGTCATAACCCTCAATTTTTAAAGTCTGATCTCATAACAGTAATCGAATATCTGTGTGTGAAGCAGTATGGATGCGACATGTGAACAAATTTCTTTGCAAAATTTTTTAAAAAGCTGAGCATTAACAGCATTACTTTTAATGTAATTCATTATTTTGCCTGTATCTTGTTGCAATGAACACAATTGTTAGGTATTATTTTCGTTGATACACCTTCTGATAAAACATGCAACGAGTGAAGGTTATATCTTCTTTGCATACGTATAATATCACAATATAAAATAAAACTTTTAAAGTACAATATAAAACGATAAGATATACGATTTGTACAAATCAAATTAATATGTATTCTCTTAAAGAGTACTTATAAACCACGAAAGTATTTATTCTGGGCTTGCATATTCGTAATAGTATGGTGCACAATTAATTTGATAATTTAACTAAGCAATCTCTTGTGGTTTTGGTGATACGGGGGAATGAAATACCCTGAAGTAGTGCAGAAAAACCTTGTAGTACGAGTGCCTCATTGTACGAGTGTTTCACTTTATCAGCAACCATTCTTAAGATTTTTGTATAGTATGGCGAGCGAAAATTCATACTATGAGCTCTTGTCTTCTTCACTCCTAGATGGTCTTCGTTTTAAGTTTTGTAGATTAATAAACGTGATAATTTCTTGCATGCATTTATATAATATGCACAGTATTGTTTATTTTTTCTAAATGCACCTTTTTTGTTTAAAAAATAAACTTCAAAAGAGAAATTTTCGGGATGGAGCACATTCTTTATTTCTACATTAATTAGAATGTGAAAAATTGATTCATAATAAGAGTAAATCTCAATAGCAGCTGGATCTGGAACCGAAATTAAACTCATACTATGAGGTTTTATTGTATTATAATTACAATATAATTTACAATGTATTTAAGATTCTTTTTTCAGATCATTGCAATGAAAATAAGTTACGATGAAGTAACCTGGTATACATGGTTGCATGTTAAAGATTGCCAAATATCATTTGATTCCCAATATTTATTATTTATTGTAAATTATTATGTTTTATACAGCAATAACTATATTACATAAATAAGAAAAGTATAACTACTTCCAGGGAAAGAAGTTACCGGGTTATTGTATTCCTCTAGTCGTAGAGAGCTTAATAACAAATGTAGAAGTATAGAATTAACGTACCTGAAAACAGTTCCCAAACAAAATTGAACTAAAAAATATTGATGAAAACGATAACTTGGAAACCACACCAAGAAATAATTTAGTATAGAAAAAAATATGACTGTTTATAATATTAAATAACGCTCAGGTGAATTTTCTTAATATAATAATTAAATGAAACGACAACGGACATTTCCATAAAAACCAATTAAAAAAGATAGCACAGAGATAGACACAGGAATAACTCACTTCTATATTTCGACCATCGTCGTCATCAGGAGGCGAAGAGTCCCGCAAGAAGGCAGAGCGGCGACACTCGTTACCGTTATGCCTTCTTGCGGGACTCTTCGCCTCCTGATGACAACGATGGTCAAAATATAGAAGTGAGTTATTCCTGTGCCTATCTCTGTGTTATTTTTTTTAATTGGTTATTGCTAATATAATTAATTTGTCCCATAAAGATAATTAATTCTAAGCTACTTAGTTACATTGCTACTTCCATTCGTTTATTTTTATCATTGATGAGGTTGGCGTTTCCTCAGGGTGCCTACTAGCATATGGAAACTGTTGACTCCTTGTGATCCTTTCATCGTACATACATAGCGTACTAATTGTTGCCATCAAGGAACTCAACTTCTTCGTGTATTTCTTCATATTTACTGGTGTCAACATTTGAATAACCAAGGAATACAGCTGGAGTGGTGGTGGAGTTGAAAAAACATTGATGGAGAGTGGCACTTGTGAGGTGCATCTGTTTGATAAAAAACTATGTCCTGGGTGCTTAGCATTTAAATACAAAGATAAAAAGAAAATAATCCGTTGCAACTACACGGATCGTCTTGGTGGCTGTTATGAATAGGGAATACCTGATATGAAAGACATTTTCTGTGTTGATTGCTAAGAAACAAGTTGTTTAAACGGCTTAAGGGCTATCTTACTAGTATATTAGATAAAAGAAAGGGAAAAATAAGTGGTGTACCAACTATTTTAGCCGCCGGGCGGTTGTAAGGTAAGACCCTCCCCCTCCCCCCTGCTATTATTATTCGTTAACTTTCAGAATTCCAGAAAGTCCTCAAAATATTAATTTTCATGTAATTATAATCAAAGATCCAATTTTAGACTTCTGTTATTATTCTCTTGCTTCATATTATTAGTGCACCCACATACATATTTAATCATCATCAAAGAATACCAAAGATTTTTGATAACAAAACCGTTTAATTGAAATCATAAAAAAATTGTTAAATTAAATTAACTTCCTCCGCGAAGGAATATAATAAACTTTCAACCACTTTGAAACAATAATATACGTTTATTTTTATTTGTAAACATTTCAGTTAAAAAATCCGTTTACAGTCGCAGTTGCACACATAAAACATAAAAGCAATTACGATTTTAATAACTTTTTTTGGTATTAATTTAAGATTCTTTGTTATCTTTTTATGACTAGTTTTTTTCTATTTTTACACACTCAAAAAGCCACCCAGGCCTTCCGCAACTCTACCGTTTCTAACACTACTGTGTGAGTTAGTCTGGATGTACTCTTGCAGACCCAGACTTCAAATTACTGTCTTTGTTTAATATTTTAAAAATGTTCAAGTATTTGGAAATGGTTTTATCTTTAGTTGCCTTACAGTAGTTATTATAAATTTTTTCTGTACCCCCCGTCCACCCATGAATCAAGGAGATAACTATTCATATCCAACCTCACCATGAATAATAGCGTTTGTCTATAACATTGTTATAGGTAACGTGCAAAAATTACCTATAACATGTGTAACATGTATTACCTTACCTGCATAACGTGTATCCTTGTTAATATTAAAGAAAACTAAAAAGAAAGAGATATAATTAACTGAGAAGAATATCTTTATTATCATGGTGTATTAATCTGCAAAAAAAAAGATTTTGATTGGTTCAATTTGCCTGAAATCCAATAAATAATAATATGCTTGTTTCAACTGTAAACATTTTATTCGTTTAAATAATATAATACTGTTTTAATTTCATGTATAACAAATATCTACAATACTTTAAAATGCGTATTTTTATTTCGTATTATTAAATAGATAATTTTTGCATAACAGCTAAGTTATTTCACAGAGGTCCCTCTAACCATTGGAATATTTCCACTCGATTCCCCTCCAGTAAAAAGGTTGCTTAGTTCTGGTTAAGAGTTAATACTTCCTATGCACTCTCTGAGAATGAGAGCTCCACTGTCAACTACCAGAGTGGATATCCATTACACTTTATTGTAGTACAGATGAAAAAAAACATGTTCCTCAGAGTCGGGCGCGTTCCACTATTTGAGAAGCACTGCCTACAAATAGCAGGAACTGTAGCAAAGATTCCGGTGCTTTGTTATCAATAGAACGTTATAGATCGGGCATACGTATCTCATTCATAGATGTATTTCCCGACGTTGAAACACAGATAAAATATTTAATTTGTCTTTTTTTTCGTTTCAATAATCTGTAATGAAGTTGTGAAACACATTTACAATGGTTCAATTCATTTGATTAAAATCACTCAGCCCTTAAGGATTTAAACTATATTCAAGCATTTTATCAATGTTTCAAGATTGATTAAGTACCATTAATACCAGAAGAGTGAACTAAAGCTATACTAGATTGTCTGAATTCTGTTTCAGCACCTGAGCTTGAAGTTGAACTAAAGAAACTGTTGACTCCGTCTTATACTTTTAGCAAATCTAACTTTTATCAATGTCAACTTAAAACATTAACATTTCTCATCTCACCTTATTGTTTTGTTCTTACCTACGATATTCACGAGACGTTACTGCTTGTTGGCTGTCATTGTAAATCACAGGACACGTTAGTTAGATAATTACATATTTATTTTGACTTTTTTTTTTTAGATAAATTCATTGGAAATAATTCAAATCCAACAAATGAAGCCACAAGGTTATTGGACTCCCCTAGTCGTAGAGAACTTAATAACAAATGTACAAGTAAAGAACTATCGATACATGAATACAGTGTAAAATCAAAAATACAAATAGAAGATATTGATCAAAACAATAACTTGATAAAGAAGACAGGAAGCAATTTTAGTATTGAAAAAAATATAACTGTTCAAAATATTAAATATAACACTGAAGAGAATTTCAATAATGTAATTAAATCGTCGCATGAAGATGATTGTATCAGTAAACTAAACAATTCTAAAAATGAGGTATTACTCTGTGAAAAAGTTTCTTTAATTGTCGAAAATAATTTAAATAACCATGTAAAATCAGTGTATGAGGCAGGTGAAGCCAGTGTTGAAAAGTTGAAGCGTTACAACTGTGAATTCTGTGATTATCAAACAGCACGTAAAGGCAGTTTAAAGACACATGTACGATCAGTGCATGAGAAGTTGAAGCCTTACAACTGTCAATTCTGTGATTATCAAGCAACACAGGGAAGTGATTTAAAGAAACATGTACGATCAGTGCATGAGAAGTTGAAGCCTTACAACTGTCAATTCTGTGATTATCAAGCAACACAGAGAGGTAATTTAAAGACACATGTACGATCAGTGCATGAGAAGTTGAAGCCTTACAACTGTCAATTCTGTGATTATCAAGCAACACAGAAAAGTAGTTTAAGGACACATGTACGATCAGTGCATGAGAAGGTGAAGCCTTACAACTGTCAATTCTGTGATTATCAAACAGCATGTAAAAGTAGTTTAAAGACACATGTACGATCAGTGCATGAGAAGTTGAAGCCTTACAACTGTCAATTCTGTGATTATCAAACAACACAGAAAAGTCATTTAAAGAGACATGTACGATCAGTGCATGAGAAGTTGAAGCCTTACAACTGTCAATTCTGTGATTATCAAGCAACACAGAAAAGTAATTTAATGACACATATACGAGCAGTGCATGAGAAGTTGAAGCCTTAAAACTGTCAATTCTGTAATTTTATAACAGTATTCAACCAGACTCTTAATTCACACATGAAAACAAATGGAATTGGAAGTTCATCCCCAAAGAGTCCCGTATTGTTAAATACTTCAAAGACTTGTATCTAACACCTCAGCTAATTAATCTGAGTAATAACGGTAATATTATTTAATTAAAGCATAGAATGAATTGCTCTGTATATAGCGAGACAAATTAGCTGGAACCATTTCCAATGCTTATTTCTAATTATTAATAGTCACACTCTTTCTTGGATGTTATGCATTCAGGGTAGTCAAGCGTAACTACACTAAGTTTGTTCTTTGTGATAAATTATAAATATTATCAAATGATAGCCTGCGTGATTATTTTGCAGAATATACCAAATATTTCAATTTTGATGTATATTATGTAAATTTACATTTACTGTTTATTATTATCGTTTAATGTTTTGATACAGCTGACTTAACGTCCCAAATACACTTGGTTTCATTGCAACTGACACGTGCGTTCAGTTTGAAGGGCTGTATGACGATTTTGAACCCTCTGCTCAAAATAATAGTATGACCCTTAAATAATTGTTGACTAATGAACCGAACATAAGTCGTCAGGTTGACATGCTGAATTAAATCACTGGATGACTGAGGTTATGAGTTAAGGTAATTACAGAATACCGAGTATATTGCCGCAAAATACAGATTAAATAAGAACAGGGATATAATTAATTTAATGTTAGAATAAAAAATAAATGAGTTTACTTAGGGCTGTGTAGTCCAAAAGAGAAGAAGACTCTTGTTACGAAAAGGATATCTATGTTGGTGATATGACGGCTCTATGGAATTGTTACGGTGACTTTGGTCTTCTTTAGGTCTCTAGCTGCGGGAGAAGTTTAATTATTTTCTTATTTACGGATTTTGTCGGGAATTCAGAATCTGGTTCCGTTACATTGCTATTTCCATTCGTTTATTTTTATCATTGATGAGGTTGGCGTTTCCTCAGGGTGCCTACTAGCATATGGAAACTGTTGACTCCTTGTGATCCTTTCATCGTACATACATAGCGTACTAATTGTTGCCATCAAGGAACTCAACTTCTTCGTCTATTTCTTCATGTTTACTGGTGTCAACATTTGAATAACCAAGGAATACAGCTGGAGTGGTGGTGGAGTTGAAAAAACATTGATGGAGAGTGGCACTTGTGAGGTGCATCTGTTTGATAAAAAACTATGTCCTGGGTGCTTAGCAGTTAAATACAATGAAAAAAAATATTGTCGCTTTCAACTACACGGATTGTCTTGGTGACTGTTATGAATAGGGAATACCTGATATGTAAAGAAATTTTCTGTGTTGATTGCTAAGAAACCATTTGTTTAAACGGCTTAAGGGCTATCTCACTAGTATATTAGATAAAAGAAAGGGAAAAATAAGTGGTGTACCAACTATTTTAGCCGCCGGGCGGTTGTAAGGTAAACCCCCCCCCCCCCCCCTCTGTTATTATTCGTTAACTTTCAGAATTCCAGAGAGTCCTCAAAATATTAATTTTCATGTAATTATAATCAAAGATCCAATTTTAGACTTCTGTTATTATTCTCTTGCTTCATATTATTAGTGCACCCACATACATATTTAATCATCATCAAAGAAAACCAAAGATTTTTGAAAACAAAAACGTTTAATTGAAATCATAAAAAAATTGTAAAATAATTTAACTTATTCCGCAAAGGAGTATAATAAACTTTCAACCACATTGAAAGAATATAATACGTTTATTTTTATTTGTAAACATTTCAGTTAAAAAATCCGTTTACAGTCGCAGTTGCACACATAAAACGTAAAAGCAATTACGATTTTAATAACTTTTTTTGGTATTAATTTAAGATTCTTTGTTATCTTTTTATGACTGGTTTTTTTCTATTTTTACACACTCAAAAAGCCACCCAGGCCTTCTGCAACTCCACCGTTTCTAACACTACTGTGTGAGTTAGTCTGGATGTACTCTTGCAGACCCAGACTTCAAATTACTGTCTTTGTTTAATATTTTAAAAATGTTCAAGTATTTGGAAATGGTTTTATCTTTAGTTGCCTTACAGTAGTTATTCTAAATTTTTTCTGTACCCCCCGTCCACCCATGAATCAAGGAGATAACTATTCATATCCAACCTCACCATGAATAATAGCGTTTGTCTATAACATTGTTATAGGTACCGTGCAAGAATTACCTATAACATGTGTAACATGTATTACCTTACCTGCATAACGTGTATCCTTGTTAACATTAAAGAAAACTAAAAAGAAAGAGATATAATTAACTGAGAAGAATATCTTTATTATCATGGTGTATTAATCTGCAAAAGAAAAGATTTTGATTGGTTCAATTTGCCTGACATCCAATAAATAATAATATGCTTGTTTCAACTGTAAACATTTTATTCGTTTAAATAATATAATACTGTTTTAATTTCATGTATAACAAATATGTACAATACTTTAAAATGCGTATTTTTATTTCGTATTATTAAATAGATAATTTTTGCATAACAGCTAAGTTATTTCACAGAGGTCCCTCTAACCATTGGAATATTTCCACTCGATTCCCCTCCAGTAAAAAGGTTGCTTAGTTCTGGTTAAGAGTTAATACTTCCTATGCACTCTCTGAGAATGAGAGCTCCACTGTCAACTACCAGAGTGGATATCCATTACACTTTATTGTAGTACAGATGAAAAAAAACATGTTCCTCAGAGTCAGGCGCGTTCCACTATTTGAGAAGCACTGCCTACAAATAGCAGGAACTGTAGCAAAGATTCCGGTGCTTTGTTATCAATAGAGTCGTTATAGATCTGGCATACGTATCTCATTCATAGATGTATTTCCCGACGTTGAAACACAGATAAAATATTTAATTTGTCTTTTTTTTCGTTTCAATAATCTGTAATGAAGTTGTGAAACACATTTACAATGGTTCAATTCATTTGATTAAAATCACTCAGCCCTTAAGGATTTAAACTATATTCAAGCATTTTATCAATGTTTCAAGATAGATTAAGTACCATTAATACCAGAAGAGTGAACTAAAGCTCTACTAGATTGTCTGAATTCTGTTTCAGCACCTGAGCTTGAAGTTGAACTTAAGAAACTGTTGACTCCGTCTTATACTTTTCGCAAATCTAACTTTTATCAATGTCAACTTATAACATTAACATTTCTCATCTCACCTTATTGTTTTGTTTTTGCCTACAATATTCACGAGACGTTACTGCTTGTTGTCTGTCATTGTGAATCACAGGACACGTTAGTTAGATAATTACATATTTATTTTTGACTTTTTTTTTTAGATCATTTCATTGGAAATAAATCAAATCCAGCAAATGAAGCCACAAGGTTATTGGACTCCCCTAGTCGTAGAGAGCTTAATAATAAATGTAGAAGTAAAGAACTATCGGTATATGAATATAGTGTAAAATCAAAAATACAAATAGAAGATATTGATCAAAACAATAACTTGATAAAGAAGACAGGAAGCAATTTTAGTATTGAAAAAAATATAACTGTTCAAAATATTAAATATATCACTGAGGTGAATTTCAATAATGTAATTAAATCGTCACATAAAGATGATGGTATCAGTAAACTAAACAAGTCTAAAAGTGAGGTATTAGTCTGTGAAAAAGTTTCATTAATTGTCGAAAATAATTTAAATAACCATGTAAAATCAGTGTATGAGGCAGGTGAAGCCAGTGTTGAAAAGTTGAAGCGTTACAACTGTGAATTCTGTGATTATCAAACAGCACGTAAAGGCAGTTTAAAGACACATGTACGATCAGTGCATGAGAAGTTGAAGCCTTACAACTGTCAATTCTGTGATTATCAAGCAACACGGGGAGGTGATTTAAATACACATGTACGATCAGTGCATGAGAAGTTGAAGCCTTACAACTGTCAATTCTGTGATTATCAAGCAACACACAGAGGTAATTTAAAGACACATGTACGATCAGTGCATGAGAAGTTGAAGCCTTACAACTGTCAATTCTGTGATTATCAAGCAACACACAGAGGTAATTTAAAGACACATGTACGATCAGTGCATGAGAAGTTGAAGCCTTACAACTGTCAATTCTGTGATTATCAAACAGCATGTAAAAGTAGTTTAAAGACACATGTACGATCAGTGCATGAGAAGTTGAAGCCTTACAACTGTCAATTCTGTGATTATCAAACAACACAGAAAAGTCATTTAAAGAGACATGTACGATCAGTGCATGAGAAGTTGAAGCCTTACAACTGTCAATTCTGTGATTATCAAGCAACACAGACAAGTAATTTAATGACACATATACGAGCAGTGCATGAGAAGTTGAAGCCTTAAAACTGTCAATTCTGTAATTTTATAACAGTATTCAACCAGATTCTTAATTCACACATGAAAAGAAATAGAATTAGAAGTTCATCCCCAAAGAGTCCCGTATTGTTAAATACTTCAAAGACTTGTATCTAACACCTCAGGTAATTAATTTGAGTAATTACGGTGACATTATTTAATTAAAGCATAGAATGAATTGCTCTGTATATAGCGAGACAAATTAGCTGGAACCATTTCCAATGCTTATTTCTAATTATTACTAGACACACTCTTTCTTGGATGCTTATGCATTCAGGGTAGTCAAGCGTAACTACACTAAGTTTGTTACTTTGCAATAAATTATAAATATTATCAAATGACAGCCTGCGTGATTATTTTGCAGAATATACCAAATATTTCATTTTGTTTTGTATATTACGTAAATTTATATTTATCGTTGAAATATTATATATTACCGTTTATTATTATCGTTGAAAAGTTTCACATATACTTGAATTTTGTTCGAAATGTACTCGGTTTACATGCAGTAAGACTTCTGCCTTCAGTTTGAAGGGCTGTATGAAGATTTTGAACCCTCAGGTCAAAATTACAGTTCAATATGACCCTTAAATAATTGTTGACCTATGAACCGAACATAAGACGTCGGGTAGACATGCTGAATTAAATCACTGGATGACTGAGGTTATGAGTTAAGGTAATTACAGAATACCGATTATATTGCTGCAAAATACAGATTAAATAAGAACATGGATATAATTAATTTAATGTGAGAAAAAAAAATAAATGTGTTTACATATGGCTGTGTAGTTCAAAAGAGAAGAAGACTCTTGTATACGAAAAAGATGTCTATCTTGGTGATGTGACGGCTCTATGGAATTGCTACGGTGGCTTTGGTCTTCTTTAGGTCTCTAGCTGCGGGGGAAGTTTGATTATTTCCTTACTTACGGATTTTGTCGGGAATTCAGAATCTGGTTCCGTTACATTGCTATTTCCATTCGTTTATTTTTAACATTGATGAAGTTGGCGTTCCCTCAGAGTGCCTACAGAAGCACTGCCTAGAATAAGCTGGTACTGTAGCGAGGATCCTAGCCAGTAGTTTTTCTATTCATTTGATTAAGTGAGCATAGTCGGATCTGTTTCAAAGCATGCATTTCTTAAGGATTTAACGATTATGCAAGCATTTTATAAATGTTTTAAAAATGATATTATTAATAATGGAAGGTGCGTAAATTAAACATATTGTACAGTGGCCTGTTATTCAACTTAACTGACGTTTGTGAGGGATCCAGAAGTAGACATTCTTGGCTATCCAATTGTTCTAACTAGTAAGTGTGACAGAATGGTGGAAGAGGATTACACTGCTTAATGTCAATCAAAAGTACGATATGTATGTACGATGAAAGATATACGGTATGTTTGTCCGATGAAAGATATACGATATGAAACACGGAGTCAATAGTTTTCATAGTTCAGCTAGGACTGGAAGAGAAGGTCAACATCTTGAATGATGGAAATATAGGAATGGAAAACAGTAATGATATGGGTGCTGAAACTGAATTCCGAGACAGACCCCATAGCAAGAAATAATTTAACTGTCAGCAACAAGAGATCTATGGAAAACCCATGCCACTCTAACACAGATAACACTTGCATTCAGCCTGCACGCCAGGAAGGTGGAAGTCGTTGTCATACAGGACTGTCTCCTTGTACTGTTTAAGCAGTGTGAAGAAAAAATAACATCAATAGGAGGGTGAACTAAAGCTGATACTAACCTACTTGAATTCTGTTTCAAAACCTGCTTCATTGCTGTTTCGCATTAGTATATTCCTATCATTGAAGTGGTTGAGATTTTCTCACTCTTCCAGTTGAACTAAGGATACTGTTTACTCCGTCTTATACTTTCAGTGAATCAAAATTTTATCTAAGTCATCTTAAAACATTGATATTTCGCACTGCACGTTGGTGTTCTGTTATTACCTACTCTTGACAATACTCACGAAAGCCACTGTAACGTTATTACCTACCCTTGAAATGTTCACGAGACATCACTGTTTATTGGTTACCATTGTAAATCATCAGATAATTTGTTTTCTTTTTTCACTCATCATATCATCAAACTTTCAGTACCCATAAAGTTATTCATTTTATTCATGTTAAGACACTACACGTATTTATCAGTTTGAGTATTTCTCTAACAAGACGTCACTTACCTGGAGTAGTGAAGCCTCAATACATCATCATCATTGATGTATTACATTACATTACATGTAGCAATGATACATGTAAACTTCGATCTCAATGAAGTATACATTCTTCATTGCAGAAATTCCTTTGCTTGCACAGTCTTTTGACATATACAGGGGGTCAGGCAAAATGATCTGACACATTTATAGGTTAAATAAAAGTTAAATAAAGTCAATAAACAATAAAGTTTTTTTATTTTCGAAAATTACATATAATACCATTGGTTTTTTTTTAAATCCTAATGAAACAAAATGGCATGATATGTACTTTTCGAAAATAAAAACACTTTATTGTTTATTGACTTTATTTACCTTTTATTTAACCTATAAATGTGTCAGATCATTTTGCCTGACCCTGTATAAACCCCAAACCTTAAATATTCCATGTAGTACTGTAATAATTTTGTATATATTTTTTCATAACAGGAAATACGACTGCCATCCTTTAGTTTGTTTTGATCGCTATTATTAAAGTCAGATCCTATTTTCAAGTTGTATTGATTTTGTTAGCTTTTCTGTTAACTTGTATATTTAAATAAATAATGTTTGTAACAATTTATTTTTGTTTTATTCTCCTTCTTATCTCATGAACTCAATCTACAGGATGAGGAGTCATCATCGCTGGTGCTTGGTGGAACACATGTTCAAATATCCTTTAATACCAGAAACCGGTCCTTATTTAAACTTACCGTCTTTTTCCGAAAATAAGACATCCTCTGAAAATAAGTCCTAGCGTGATTTTCGGGATGTTTTGGACTATAAGCCATCCCCTGAAAATAGGCCCTAGTTAAGATAATGTGAAAAATATAATTCGTTAAAAAAATTACTGTTGAATGTAGTAGGTATCTCTAGCTGTCGTAATATTTCAGAGAATTCTTTGGAAAAAAATATTCCAAGAAATTCCTTGGAATATTTGTATAGCTCTTGTTTACCTCTGAAGTTCGTTTCAAGGAGGCCACTTAGACAAGAAGTATTAATTTAATTTCAGCTATATTGCAAGACATGAGCTATTCAAACCAATGATTCTACAGGAAATAAATTTGGAGGAAAATCAAAACGGAATTAAAAATTTTGATAATTTTCTGACGATATTCCAGAAGATGTACATGACTGTAATCGAATAAATTTAAATTTCTGTATAAAAATAAATATTAAACAAAAATATGTAAATCTACTTAATGTACTTGAAGCCCTAGCACGGATTTGGACCTAATAATAAAGTAAGACAGTGTTTTAAGCTGACTCAATTCCAAGTCAGTCAGTTCTAAGCAATATACAGAAAAACCTGTATAAATATAGAGTGATACCTTTGGATACGAGTTTAATTCGTTCCGTAACCTTGCTCGTATGTCAATTTACTCGTATCTCAAAGCAATTTTGCCCATTGAAATCAATTGAAATGCCATTAATCCGTTCCAGCCCCAAAAATACTTACCCCTAATTGTTTTTGTTACGTGATTTTGAATAAGAAAAATGTATTTATAAATGAAAAAAATTTAAAAGAGTATAAAAAAATAAAAAATATTAAAAGAGAATGTAGAGGTGTTTAGAAAAACTGGTTTTATTAAGTTTTCGTACATATGTAATTAGTAATTTGGTTATTTTAATTTAACTTAGACATAATTTAAATTCTACTGTATGCTTAATTTTAGTTACTGCTTTTCTCTTCACTGGTCTTTGCCTTTTTCGCAGGATTAAAAAAAAAAACTGTCCAAGGAGGTTTGTTTCTTCCTCCTTTTCAGAGTGCTACGGAAATGAGTTAGGCAAGTTTCATTAAATAGATCCAATGCACGACCAGTTAAACTGAGAACTGATTGGGCCGTAGGCGGCATCGTAGAAAAAAGAAATGTACATATTTATAAATGACCTGATACTACAATTGGCTGCTCCTCTTATCTCAAATTTCACTCCTATTTCAAAACAAAATTTCGCTCATTCGACAGCTCGTATCTCAAATAACTCGTATCCCAAAGTACCACTGTACAGGTATTTTTAAATGTCTGATAATATAGCAAGTAGTTATTGTTAGTTGATTTTAATTTCGTTTGCGTTTATCATAATTTGATCGCTTTAAAAGAGTGGCTCCTACCTACCCGCGTTCTAATATGAAGTATACCTAGTTAACAATCAAATTTGACCCAGTATCTATACGTAAGAGAAACTGCAGCTCTAATGTCATTTATGGACTGTACGTATAATGATTCTTTCTACTATTCAATAATTTTTAATATTTTGGAATACTACAAATCATTTCGTATAGTATAAAGTAGTATATAGTATAAACATAAGTTTTTATACATGCATAAAAAAGACGACTAGACAGACAGTATGACGAAGTTAGAAAATATAAAAAAAAATCAAACTAGATAATAGCTAAAAACTAAAAATCAAAAATAACTAAATAAAATCTAAGTAATAATATCAGGATAGCAGTGGACTTGACAGAAAACCAAGCCCCTTTATAACAGCTCAGAAGGTTAGTTAGTTGCGATTGAAGATAGAAAGGTCTGAAAGCGCTCCAACATCATGGTACGAGGTATGACGGTTTGCCATATTAATAATATAAGTCATAAGATTTATGTTGAGAATGAAAAAGAAAAATAACAACATTAAATAAAACAATATATATTTTATAAAAGCAGAAATAAGTTTGAACAATAATTTTATTAAATCGACCTCTCATTGAGCAAATTGACAGCAATTTCAGCATATTCTAAGGATGTGAGAATGGATTTTAAAATTAGAGATATATTATGTTACAATCAGTGAATTTGGCATGATGATGTGTAAAATATTATTGTGTTATTTTCTTAGTGCTTTGTCAAGGTATATTTTTGTGGTAAATTCGAGAGAGGATGCTTTTATTTCCCTGTCTTTCCCTCTTTCTGTTTGTATATCATGCCTTTTAGACTTTTCACTTTATCACCTTCTCATAGTATTTCTTACACTATCATGTTTATCTTTTACTTTCTTTTTTGATCTCACACACTTTTATTTTCCTTATACTCTGTCCCTTTGCTGATAACCTCTTTCTTTTACATCCTCTTCCTTCCACACTCCCTTTCTATATTACAAACTCTTCTCTCTCATTCCTTTTACAAGCTTTCCTTCTTTCTATTACACTCTTCCTCTCTTCACACTAATTTATCTTCCTCTCTCACTGCTTCTTAAAGCCTCTCCTTTTCCTGTCACTCTCCTTTCTTTTCTCTCATCCTCATTCTCTCTTCATCCCCTCTGACTTTCCTTTCCTTTTGTTGACACCCTTTCAGTTACATCCTCTTCCTTCCACACTCCCTTTCTGTATTACAAAATCTTCTCTCTCATTCCTTTTACAAGCTTTCCTTCTTTCCATTACGCACTTTCTCTCTTCCTCTCTTCAACACTAATTTATCTTCCTCTCTCACTCCTTCTTAAAGCCTCTCCTTTTCCTGTACTCTCCTTTCTTTTCTCTCTTCATACCCTCTGACTTTCCTTTCCTTTTGTTGCACCCTTTCAGTTACATCCTCTTCCTTCCACATTCCCTTTCTATATTGCACACTCTTCTTCTCTCCTTTGCTTTTACAAGCTTTCCTTTTTTTCATGACACACTTTCTCTCTTCATCTCTTCACACTAATTTATCTTCCTCTCCCACTTCTTCTTAAAGCCTCTCCTTTTCCTGTAACACTCCTTTCCTTTCTCTCACTCTCATTCTCTCTTCATCCCCTCTGACTTTCCTTTCCTTTTTTGACCCCTTTTCAGTTACATCCTCTTCCTTCCACACTCTCTTTCTATATTACACTCTCTACTTCTCCCTTTTCCTCTTCCTCTCTTCACACTACTTTATCTTTCTCCCCTACTTCTTCTTAAAGCTTTTACTTTTTCTGGTCCTCTCCTTTCCTTTTTCACACTCTCTGACTTTCCCTTTACCTTAGCTAACACCCTCTTTTGTTTAAAGGCTCTCCCTGTCCTTTCTCTCTCCCCTCCTCTCTCCTTCTATCTCTCTCTCACCCCCTCTCTCCCTCTATCTCTCTCTCACTCTCTCTCTCTCTCTCTCTCATACACTCAGTCTCTCTTCATGCCCTCTCTCTTTCTCTCCTCTTCTCAGATCTCATACTCCTTTACCTTAGCTAACACCCTCTTTTGTTTAAAGGCTCTCCCTGTCCTTTCTCTCTCCTATCTCTCTCTCACCCCCTCTCTCCCTCTATCTCTCTCTCACTCTCCCCCCTCTCTCTCTCTCTCTCTCTCTCATACACTCAGTCTCTCTTCATGCCCTCTCTCTTTCTCTCCTCTTCTCAGATCTTATACTCCTTTACCTTCACAAAACCAATTTTAGACTTCAATTAATTAAACTTTACCAATATCAAAATTACAACACCTTCAGTTGTAATACATCGAATCTGCTATACTCTTTTTATTTGTCATTAATTTTTTTTTTTGAACCTGTATTTTTTGCTCTACGTATATTATTTATTAAACACATGTTTATTTTAACCACATTATACAATCAAGTTTAATTAACGTAGAATAATATTAACATTATTGAATGTAATGATGCTTGCAGAGTTCCATAAATAAACATTTCAATGGTTAATTAACTCTACCTCAGACAACTCTAAATGGAAAGACATATAGATGAAAAAGGTTTTCTGTTCAAAAACATTCACTCTCTCACTCTCTCTCTTTCTCCCTCTTGAGTCTTGATAAAACATATCTACATGTATAATGTACACATTATCAAACGAATATTTCCGGGTAGCTTAATTATTTTGAAGTAATCTAAATATTTATAAATGTTATATTACTTTTGGAATAAATCTATTTAAAAAAAAAAATAATTTTTGAACGTTAGTTTTCTCTCTGTCCCCTCCTTTATCTCTATTTTTCTGTATCTCCTCGTCCTCCCCTATACACATGCATATAAACAAATATACATAAATGTAATATATAAGTATACATATATATCATCTCTGTTTTTATTTCTTTCCTTTATTTTGTATTACTTTTTTTATGTCTCCTCTCTCTTTTACAAACATGAAATTTTATTTTATATTATACATCTCTCTCATTCTCACTCTCTGTTTATGAAATAACAATTGTGATTATTATTTGGTTTTATATTTCTATATCCTTCTTAAATACAAGTTCAACTATTTGAGATATTTCCTTCCACTTTTATCTCTCACTCCTTATCTCTTTCTCACTGTTTATCTCTCTCTCTCTCTCTTACTCCTTATCTCTCTCTCTGTCTCACTCCTTATCTCTTTCTCACTGTTTATCTCTCTCTCTGTCTCACTCCTTATCTCTCTCTCTCACTCCTTATCTCTTTCTCACTTTTTATCTCTCTCTCTGTCTCACCCCTTATCTCTCTCACTGTTTATCTCTCTCTTACTCCTTATATATCTCTCTCACTGCTTATATCTCTCTCTCTCTCTCACTGTTTATCTCTCTCTCTCTCACTCCTTATCTCTTTCTCACTATTTATCTCTCTCTCTCACTCCTTTATATATCTCTCTCAGTCTCACTCCTTATCTCTCTCAATGTTTATCTCTCTCTCACTCCTTATGTATCTCTCTCACTGCTTATATCTCTTTCTGTCTCACTCCTTATATATCTCTCTTACTGCTTATATCTCTTTCTGTCTCTCTCCTTATATATCTGTTTTCCTCTCTCACTCCTTATCTCTTTCTCACTCTTTTTACCTTGCTATCTTTCTATCAATATAAAAAAATCAATCTTTTATATAGCTCATTCCTATTTGATTGTTTTTGTCTAAACCATTATTACTTATAATCAGTATATATTTTATCTACTTTTTTGGTAACCTTATATTGAGGAATACATTTATTATTTGCTTCACTAACAAAGCTATATCCGAGTAAGTAAATTTTTATAATGCAGACATCTTATCTATTACCTTGGTAACAAAAGTCATACAGAAAATATAATTTATTTTCGTGTCACCAACATTTATTTTTGCATGAGTAGTATAGTAGTGCGTATGCTGACACAGCCTTAACATAATCTTTCAGATTTTTTTTTTTTTTTTTTTTAATAAATGTTGGTGATCCTTACTTAGGCAACATACAATCGCAATAGCAACACTGCATTTATAATATATTTTGTATAGTTATATATGCACTAAAATAAACCACAAACCTGAAACAATATTTTTTAAAAAAAAAAAAACAAAAAATGTTAGGAACTTCTTTTCACAGGATGAACAACAATAGATGTAGTTAATATAAGATTGAAATTAATATTATAAATATAATATACCATCTTACCTCGTACACTGCTGCTGTGGCACTCGGACCGGTTTCGGGTGTCACCCATCTTCAACAAGAAATGATCTAAGGAGTCCTACCTTTCTGATTATATAACCTACCTTCTTTCCCAATGCTGCCTAGATTTTATTATTTCATTATTTTAACTCTATTTTAGTTACTATTATTTAGTCTAATTCTTTTTGTATTTTTTTCGTCATATATTTAAATCCTTAAGAAAAATGAAGCGACGACTTGACAATGACGGAAATAATAGAAAAAGAATTAGACTAAATAATAGTAACTAAAATAAACATAAAATAGTAGGGAACATAAAATTTTATTTATAGTAGTTAAACATAAAATGAACATTGGGAAAGTAGTTAGGTTATATAATCAGAAAGGTAGGACTCCTTAGATCATTTCTTGTTGAAGATGGGTGACACCCAAAACCGGTCCGAGAGCTACAGCAGGAGTGTGCGAGGTAAGACGGTATATTATTTTTCTAATATTAATATACTAACCTCTGTGGTAATGACGAAAAGCATGAATTTAAGATTGGAATGTTGATGAATTATATCTTTCATTTTCTTTTCAAAATACGAATCTTTGCATAACTGAGAATGCTCTAGAGTCTAGACCAGTGATGTCGAACCTATGACACGCGTGTCAGTCTTGACACGCAAGCTCATTTATGGTGACACGCATCTTCAAAGATAAAAAATATCATAAAATAAATATTTTTCTGACTTAAGAGCCAAATTAATTGGTTATTAATGATAATATTAATTCTATAAATAATAATACAACTTTTTTTCTGAAACTAGACGTAGAATAATTTTGCGTAACAGATATACATTTAATCAATAGCTATGAAGGTTAATTGAACATATCATACCAAAGCAGGTCTATAACAATCATGTAGATAACTAGGCAATGTTTCACGCATTTTTTTCAATATATCAACAAAAAAAATCTAAATATTTTTTTTTAAAAACCAGATATGTTAATTAAATTTTTGGCCAAAGCTGTGTCAGTCAATACTTTAATCAATAGCGAGGTTTCTAAAAGAGCCATTCATACCGTTGACCGACTGTTGATTTGTTACCCTTTTCGATAGATCTGCTAACCAAGGTTCAGTCAAAAACCAGTCCCTATTATCCACTATAATTTTCCACCATTTGTCTGAAAAAATCAAAAAAATAAAAATAAAATCATACATAAATAGGAAAAGAACAGTTAAATAATTTATTATTTAAAATAATTGAATTATTATTATTAATTTATTAAATATTTAAAAAAGTATACTAAGATAGAAATATACCTGTTATAAAAAATGAAATCAGTTAAATATTTAGCATTGAATGAGTTATAAATTATTATAAATTCTTGAAAACATATATAAATCAGAAAATATAAATAGCATAAGATTAAAAAAATAGATACAAAATTAAAAACAATCTGGAGTGGCATAGCCTCAACTTTCTCTGTAATCAGATTAAAAAGAAGACATTGAACGATAATTATTAAGTAATATTAATAACACTCATTTAAATATATTATTAAGCACATTATTAAATAGCACGAATAGTAGTAAGCTGTGTAATTTAATACGGTATTAATTAGGCGTCTATTATGTCGACAATTTGTAGTATCACAGAGTAGTTAATTATATCTTCAATGTTGTGTCACAGAGTAGTTAATTATATCGACAATTTTTTTGCATCACGGAGATAATTATATCGACAATATGTTTTTAGTGTGACCTAAAACAGTGTATAAAAACAATAAATAAACAAGAAAGTCAACAATTAATATTTTTCATATACATTAATTTATTTGGCTAATTAGATAATATAAACCTGCCAACCTAGACCTGTATAAGGGACCAGGCTCTGCAACGTCAGAAGCCAGGATCCAAGGGGGGAGTGTAACACTTTTTTAATAAAAAACTTAGGTTCAACCGGCCTGGCTTGTGAGGGTTCCAAAGTGCAGGGTTACGCACAAAGGGAAGATGGCTTCTAGAGTCATAGCAGACAACCTGTTTTGATTTATTCATGTTCCTTGACCTTTCAACCACACCATAATAAAGCAGAATAGGTTGATGTTTTTTAACGTGGAATCCTTTCGCCACGTCACGACAACCAACCGTCCTCTCACTAATGATACACGACGAAACGGTCCTCGTGGAGTGCGTAAGGTGGACCTCGCGGAGGCGGGCTTGCACGACTTACATCAACGAAAGCTTTGAAGCTTATGCCAGTTAGTCTCTAAAAAGGACTGAGGGTTACTTGATGATAGGGTTCATCAAGGATTACAGGGGAAAGATTAAATTGGAAAATACAAGGGTAACAGTTAATAGTTAGTTGAGAGATAGCAAAGATTAGGTAAGTTAGGGAAAGAGTCAGAGGTAGCAAGACAAGGTGCAGGGAGAAAGTAGGAGAAGCTAGCCCGCCGCAACATGCAGGGCAGACTCTTGTCCGCCACAACTGGCCACGTCCGTATAAAACATATGCCTGTTAATCTTTCGAGAGACTGTCGGTTTCTTGATGAAAGGGATCATCAAGGATTACAGGGGAAAGACTAAATTGGAAAAATACAAGGGAAACAGTTAATAGCGAGTTGAGAGATAGCAAAGATTAGGTAAGTTAGGGAAAGAGACAGAGGTAGCAAGACAAGGTGCAGAGAGGATGTAGAAGCATCCAGACGGTAACGCGCCGCAACTGGTTAGGCCGGCCCATGCCCACCACAAACCAGCCACAACAGTCCCGCCCGAATACGTATGACCAAATAATCTCTAAGAGACTGATAGTTTCACCGGGGCAGAAGGAAGTCTTAAAAAAGACAAGCACAAAGCCAGAAGTAGAAAAGATGACTCGGAACCCAGCCCCGAGACCTGCCCGACTGAATAGGCTTGACACCAGCCCAGATAGGGACCCCAAGGTAGCAGCTGAAGCCACTTTTGTGCCCACAGCGAATAGTACCAGTTACCTACAAGGGCGGACGGCCCCCCGACCAGCGCGCAGACAGGCAGGCTTGCTACTCCCGGACGCCGGAGCAGGCAAGCACACCGCCCAGGTTGTGCCTTTCTTAGTTCAAGCCATTATTTAGGCATGTTAAGCCCCCCCCCCCCCCCCGCCACCATGACAAGGTGAAGGCACGTCGGGGAGGCTTAGCAGACAATCACCTAAAACAGTGCTTTCCCCCCCCCCCCCCCCCCCCCCCCCCCGGTAGATAGATAATAGTTCAACTTACAAGAAAAGCTTTAATAAAATTGTTTATTCTTTTGTAAAAGAAAAGATTTTAAGTGCATCAATTTGCTTGAAATTCATTAAATAATAGTGTTGTTTAAATTGTAAAAATTTTTGACAGATTTATTGCACTATTTGCCAATGGAAAATAAAATTAAACAAAATCAAAAAATCAATAAATAATAACAATTGTAGAGTAAAAAGTTAATGACATGGTCTCAACATATAAAAATTCAATGGTATAAACAACGCATTTCGAACACGTAGTGTTCTTTCCCAGGCATTAACTAAAAAATACAATGACACCAGAGAGTTATCTATAGTATACAGTAAATATAGTACAAAATAAAAATAAAATAAAATAAGGAAGAGAATATGAACCTAAGGGTGAGTGTCGGTGGTACAACTGACTGGGAATAGGATGGACGTAGGTGAGGGTATGGGGGTACATCTAATATATACCAATATATACTAATATGGGGGTACCTGCCTTCTAATATGAAACAGATGTACCCCCATACCCTCACCTACGTCCATCCTATTCCTAGTCAGTTGTACCACCGACACTCACCCTTAGCTTCGTACTCTCTTCCTTATTTTATTTTATTTTTATTTTGTACTATATTTACTGTATACTATAGATAACTCTCTGGTGTCATTGTATTTTTTAGTTAATGCCTGAGGAAGAACACTATGTGTTCGAAACGCGTTATTTATACCATTAAATTTTTATAAGTTTAGACCATTTCATTAACTTTTTACTCTACAATGAGTAAATACTACATAATAAGCGATTGCACTACGTTAGAAATAATAACACATTCAAATTTACTTCAACAATATTAACTCAGCTTAACTCAATAAAAAATCTTCAGTTTTCTTTGATAATGACTACATATGTATAAGAGAAATGTAATCAAATCAAAGTCTGGGACTAATAACACCAGTCTAAAATTATATTCTTGATTGTGATTCCATGAAAATATTTTAGGTTAATGAATTATCAACGTGGCAAACAGGGGATTTTGCGGGGTGGGGGGGAAGGTAAAATCTTACGACCACCCGTAGCAAAAATATTTACTACGATACTGCATAAAATTTGTAATTTTTATATGTATAGGAGTATTGTAAATGATCAAACCACAATATGAAATGGGAAAACAAGACTAAGATCTTTCAACCGTAACAAGCAGTCTTCGGCAGAGTCAGAAACCCAAGTTGTTTTGGTTTGACCCAGAGTCAGTTGGGTTTTTGACTCTGACGAAGACCGCTTGTTTCGGTTAAATGACCTTAGTCTTGTTTTCCCATTTCATATTGTGGTTTGATTATTGATTGTTATTTCAAGTGTTTATGTGAAATCTTTTTATCGAGGAGTATTTTAATATACGATGGGGTAGTAATGGAGTGATTAAGCGCCTCTAATAGCTTCTAACACTCAACTCCGACTTTCGGCCTTCACGAGGCTTCCCTGTTAACCTGCTATATGCAAGGACAAACGAAAGAGGAGTAGAAGGTGATCAGGGACTGGGCCTAACCACCTTTGTTTCCCATCCTTCCTAATCCCCAAATCCCTTCCTTTTATCTCAGCCCCAGTCTAAGGTGTTATGCGATTGTGTCAAAGGATGCATGATACAGGGGTTACTGTATTATGAACGGAGCCTCAATGGCACCAGGCGACCCCCTTGAGTAAATAGCCTTACTCCGGTATGCGGTGCTCTGCCGGAGCGGACAAAAAACCACCGATAGAGCTTCAGGGATTTTCCCCTGTAAGGAGAAAGAAGTCCGGAGACCATTCTCCGGAAGCGCAGAGGGTCTAAAAGCGCTAACTAGTGGGAGGCAACCTTCCACAAGTGCACCTGAGGACCCAAAGAAGGAGAAAGGAAGTCACTTTCTCCCGAAACGTAGGGAGCCTGAATGGACATTAACAATGCTGGACCTAGCAAAAGTGCTGAGCTTCTTGGAGACGTTGAAGCTAACTGCTGAGGTACTTTAGTACAGAAGAGGGGAAGTGCAATAGTCTTTTTTTTAAGACTCAGTGCTATAGTCACCCTCAAATAATAAAATAAGTATAATGAAAGTCTGGGACTAACAACAACAGTCTAAAATAAGATCCTTTATTGTAATTTTATGAAAATTAATAAATTGAAGACTTCTGGAATTTTGAAAGTTAAT
This sequence comes from Hermatobates lingyangjiaoensis, assembly GCA_026182355.1. NCBI lineage: Eukaryota > Metazoa > Arthropoda > Insecta > Hemiptera > Hermatobatidae > Hermatobates > Hermatobates lingyangjiaoensis. The sequence continues at coordinate 182,179 of JAPFBL010000474.1, read as the reverse complement.
GGATTATCAACGGCAAGTTTGGGGGGGGGGGGATAGTTGCATGCCATTGTGAACTTGTTAGGGAAGCGCTATAGGTATCACAGTAATCTGTTGGGCTTTCTCTACTTATTATTTTCAAAATAAATGTTTACCTTTGATTTCTCTCTTTCTCCCAACACCCCACCCCACCCCCACTCTATCTCTTTCACTTACTGTAATCAATTTGGGATCTACCTAATTTAATATTAATATACACATTTAATATTAAAGACCAGTTTACTGTCTTTTGTTTAATATCCCTACCAAAGAAAAAAACAAAACAAAAAACATTATAACTTGGATAAAACAGCTCTTTAAACTTTCTGAGTCTGAGGATTAATTTTTGTGCAAATATCATTCTATATGGATGAAATCACAATTTACACATCAAAAATTGCATCCACTTTAATCAAAATATTGTCGACAGATTTTTAGGAGCAAAAAATTTTTTTGTTTTTTCTATAAAAAAAAATACCCCCCAAAAAAAGTGTAATTTTCTTGGCGGGCTTAGTATTTGTTTCTTTAGAGGCAGAAGGAAACTTAAGTATCAAATTTGATGAATATAGTAATCCCTCGCTAGTTTGCGGTTTAGTTTTCGTGTGGTACTAAAATGTTCAATTAAAAAATATAAAAAAATATTCAACTGTAATTGCAGTAAAAAATAAAAAAAATACAACTCATAATGAAAAAGTACAGTAGTTAGTATTAGAGAAGAAATATACAGGATTCTTCTTGTACGATTGAGAAAGATATCAAACAACCAGTGACTTGCTGGGTCAAAATATATTCTACCGTATTAAATTAAAGGCTATGAAAGCTATTAAAAAATATTCAATAAGGGCTAATAAAATGAAAATTATTAAAACATAATTAATTGTAACCAGAGAATAATAAAAATATCAACAAATAGAAGTCAAAAAATAGGCCTTTTCATCTATAAAATAAAATAAAGGATAGTTACGATTTTTTTTATTTTATTTACTTGTATTATTACAATACATTAAGGTATAATTCTCTCTCTCTCTTTCTCTTTTATAGTCGGTAAAGACGTAATATCTTTTTATTAATTATTTCTTATTTTTTTCTTTTTCATTTTTATTAATAACACAGTACAGTATTCAGTAAGGTCAGGATTCTCTCTCTGTTGGAAAGGTTGTTGTTTGTATTTTAGAGGCTTTTATAAGGGCGCGTCCATTATTCGCGGATTTCCGCTTTTCGCGGTGTCTTCGGTCCCCATTATCCGTGAAAAGTGAGGGTTTATTGTATAGTTCATTCTGATTTTAATATATCCTGGAAATACCTGCAATCTGTGAAAAACTCGAAATTGAGCTCACCGCAATATTCAGTAGAGAAACCCATGAAGATAGAAAAGTGGACTCACCCCGCAGATTACATAGTCATAGACGAAATAATCAAGGATATTGATTTCAACATATTTACAGACGGTAGCAAAATCAATAGTGGAGTCGGTGGTGGAATTGTAGTCTACAACAGTACTGAGACAGAGGTGTGTCGTGTAAAGTTAAAGTTGGCCGGATGGTGTTCAAACAATCAGGCTGAACTGCTGGCGATATCAAGAGCGCTTCAGTGGCTTGAAGAAGAAGGAAGAATCTGGAGTACTGGGAAAAGAGCTATGGTCAGAACAGATAGTAAATGTTCCCTAGATCGCCTCCGCAACAGTCATATTCGTTGTGTTAACTCTCAGAACGTGAGGGCTCAAATAAGTAAATTAAGAACACAGGGTTGGAGTGTGGGTATATCATGGGTTAAAGCTCACTCGGGAATTGAGGGAAATGAAGTGGCAGACCAAGTTGCCAAAGAAGCAGCCATGGACGACACTTTGAAGATAGAGTACTGGACGGTCCCATTAAGTTATATCAGGGCAAGTACTGCAGAGGAGAGCCTTAAACAGTGGGACCACAAATGGAAGTATTCTCCGAATGGGGCTCAAACAAAAAAGTTCTTTCCTACTGTACAACTACGTCTCAGGTCTGATGTGAAGATGTCGCACAGGATGACTCAGATGCTCAGCGGGCATGGGAAGTGCAATGAGTATCTGAGTCGTTTTAAAATTGTACAAAACTCTGCTTGTCTTTGTGGGTCGGCTTGTCAGACATGGGATCACTTGTTGTTTGACTGTAAACTCTTGGAAGGAATAAGAGTGGACCTTGTCAGAGAGGTGCTGACCTCAGGTGGTACATGGCCTGAGAAACACAGTGAAATTTTGAAAAGACACTATGGACAATTCCATAAATTAGTGAATAATATAGACTTAGACGTGTACAATTTGTAAAATTCTTGTTTATTACTATTAATTTAAGTATGTATAAATATTACTTCATGATATAGGCAAAGATAAATTTGATATATTCCCTATAATTAATAAGATATATATTGTATATAATTAGATATAAGATATATTAAAGTTGTGATAAATGTGTAATTAGTAAATGTGATAAATGTATATAATTGTATATAATTAATGTGTAATCTATAAGGGAACACATTGTAAATATACGGTCCTGATGCAGGGTTACTGTGTTGGGAAAAAAAAAAAAAAAAAAAAAAAAAAAATACCTGCAATCTGTGCAGACTGATTTTATTGGACAATCTATTTTATTGGGCTCTGGGGGACCTCAAAACATTCCATGGAGTTCCATATATAGATAAAAAAACACATTGTGACACCGTACAATTGAAATTCTACATTGGGAGTCTTACATTTTGCTTAAATGAAGTCTATTTTAGAGTAGAGGATCTTTAACGAATACCTGACATCATACAGGCTTGAGACCGATGGCTTGACATTCTTTTCCCCCCCGATGTGCCTTCACCTTGTCGTGGTGGGGGGGCTTAACACGCCTGGGTGGTTGCTCCCTCATGGTGTGAACTAAGAAAGGCACAGCTAGGTGTATGTTTAAGCCTGGGTCGGCGTCCGAGGGTAGAAGTCAGCTCCTTCGTGCGCTGGCTTGGGTGCCTGCACGTTCTTATCAGACTGTTACTAATGCCTGACTGAGGTTCTCTTCAAAGACACAGACAATCGAAGATACTTCTCAATAAGTTTGAGAATCCCTTATTTTAACCTCATTAATCCAGCAGCACCCACAATGGGGCCCAGAGGAGTCAAATCATTGCAACCCCTGATCCCGGGGTAACGGGTACTTTCCCTCTTGTAGGGGGTCGACCGAATCCTCAAGGATCCTGTGGTAGACCTAAAATTGTAGACCTCTGTAGGGGGTCGGCCATTCAATAAGTTTGAGAATAGGCAAATCTTGGATTGTATGGAAAGGAGCAGGAATAATCTAAGGATTTTAACCGGATTTCTAACGGGTCACTGCAAACTTAATGGCCATCTGCGAAAAATGGAGATTATCAATGATGGTTTATGTATGCAGGTTCTGCAAAGTTGAGGAAGAAACACCGCTGCATCCGCTGCCTGATTGCCAAGCCACTGTGTTACACAGAGTCATGTGCTTCGGGACACTAAACAAAACCATAGAAGAGCTTTTACCGTTGGACCCAGCAAAAGTGCTGAGCTTCTTGGAGGCGTTCAAGCTAACGGGGGTACTATAGTACAGAAGGAAGGAAACGCAGTACTACAATCACCCTCAACAAATAATAAATAAAACGCCTGTCGTTTTCAAGACTTCACTTTCGAGGCCCTGGTGGTTCGTTTGTCTTATAGTAAGGTTTCTCAATGGGGATGAAATTTACCCCCAGGGGTGAATTTTGAGTTTTCAAAAGGTGAACTGTAACCACAGTAAGTCTAGAGTGTGTATTTTATCATTAAATACAAATACAAATGTATTTTATCATTAAACATTTTAGTTACTCTGTAATACTATTTTACTTTCTGTTCTATAGAAAATTAGCGTTTACTATTTTTACAAAATATAGATATTATTATACATATAGGTATAGCAGTGAATTAACTGTTTCTTTTTTATTTATCTAATTGTTACTGTGCCGCTAAGTTTCTAAATTATTAAAAGTGTACTGTAACGAAAAAAAAGGTTGAAAATCACTTGTTTATTATATTTCATTTATTTTCAATAATGATTTATGTTTGTTAACTTTAATTATTTACATTTGTTTTGTTTATTATTATTATTTACATATATTGTTTCTAGGCAGTTGAATATATTGTTATATATCGTGTATTGTACATACCATGGATATGTATGAATATACTCTATAAATCAACGTCCAAACCACAGTAAGAAATCAGAAAAAGACAGATCTTTCAACCCAAACAAGTGGTCTTCGTCAGAGTCAAATCTCAAATCAGAGTTGAGATTTAACTCTGACGCATTTCACTTTCAGTTTGGCTTCTTAATTTTTACTTTATTTGCTCTCTGATGACATACATTAAAAGGCCTCAGAAAATTTATTTCTATTGTTTTTCATTTTCCATTGTGGTTTAAACTTCATTGATTGCATCACGTGTTTATTTATTGTGATTTTTCAGCATATATATATATATATATATGCATATACAATTAAAAGAAACGGTCCAGCGGACTTTTTTTAAATAAAATAAATTCAAAACGAAGGAAACACATAGAAAGACACAGACATAACTCACATCGATATTTCGACCATCGTCGTCTTCAGGAGGTGTGAAGAGCAAAGAGTCCCGCAGGAACGTGTATATATATATATATATATATATATACGTATATATATTTGCCAAAAACTGATGAATTTGGCGATCGGACGCTACAATATACGACCAAATGAAATAGTAAAATTTTCAATGTAACCAAACTTTATGGACACCGTGTATATAGAGGCTTAGTTTAGCAACGAATTAAACAACTGCTGGAGTTAGTAATGGAGTGAATATGACCTCTAATAGCCTCTAGCACTCAACTCCGAATCGGCCTTGACGAGGCTACTCTGTTAACCTGCTATATTCAGGGACAAACGAAAGAGGAAGAGAAGGTAACCAAGGGCTGGGCTTGACCACCTTCGTTTCACAATCCTTCCAAATTCCTTAATCTTTTCCTGTTATCCCAACCCCAATCCAAGGATTTATACGATCCCTGCCGAAGGATGGATGATACAGGGGTTACTGTATTACGAACGGAGCCTCAGGGTGCCAGGCGATCCCCTTGAGTAAATAGCCTTACTCCGGTAAGCAGAGGGTCCGAAAGCCCTGACCAGTGGGAGCCAACCTCCCACAAGTGCACCTAAGGACCCGAAAAAGGAGAAAGGTAGTCGCTCTAACCAAACGTAGGGAGCCTGAACGGACATTATCAATGATGGTTTATGCAGATTCTGCAAAAAAGAGGAAGAAACACCATTGTACCTGCTGGCCGACTGTCAGGCAACTTAGTTCAAACACAACAAAACCATAGAAAAAATGTTGCCTCTGGACCTAGCAAAAGTGCTGAGCTTCTTGGAGGTTGAAGCTAACTTCTGCGGTACTTTAGTACAGAAGGAGGGAAGTACAATAGTTTTTAAGACGCAGTGCTATAGTCACTCTCAAATAATAATAATAAAAAAAAACTCCTATGTTGGGGTACTAGTGTAATTATTGGATGAACTAAACTATTTCTGTTCGTTGGTCCGCTTAAGCTACTTCTATTTTTTTTATAAAGATTCAATGTTGTTGATAATGGATGAAGATTAATTCTTTCATAGCAATTTTTTTTCGGTCGAAGGCGCATGCTTGTGTTTGGATTAAACCAACAGACATTTCAATCCCTCGAGTGCTAATACTGCCTTCTGGCAGTCTGCCAAGCAAGTAAACCAGACTCCATTATTGGCATATTATATTTAGCTTATTTCAAATAAATCATACACAAGCCTTCTATGATGAAATGTACGTAAAATATTAAGAAAAAAAAGTATATAACCTTTAAATATTACTAAAATATAGATTACAATAATAGAAATATTTAAATATTAATTTTTTTTTGAGTGGAATTATTTGTTGTTAAATCAAGAGGTAAACGAAGAAAAACTTTTCCAAATATGATATTCTGTTGCATCAGTAAAAACTTTCTATGTTTAGTAGGTTAGATTGCAATGGCAGTCCCGTAAGGGAACATACATAGGCCAAACAATGGCCCTTTGTTATACCACACAGTGAAGAGTGATTTTAGATTAGGAGTCGCAAATTTTGCCTAACTCAAGTGTATTTAGATTAGGGACCTTTAACGTGTATCTGACATTGTACAGGCTCGGGGACGACGTCTTGACGTCCTCTACGAGGGACGACATGTTCAGATTTATTCACCTATCAAGTGAATAGGTTAGGTTAGGTTGCAGTGGCAATTCCACAAGGGAACACACGTAGGCCGAGCATTGGCCCTTTGTGATACCACACAATGAAGATTGATTCTACAGTGGGAGTCCTAAATTTTACCTAACACAAGTGTATTAGAGTAGGGATCTTTAATGAGTACCTGACATCGCACAGGCTCGGGACCGACGGTTTAACATCCTTCTCCGAGGAACGACGTGCTCAGATTTATTCACCTCCTGCATGAATAAATCAAGGGCTAGGTGGAGATCGAACCCCGGTCCTATCAGTTCCGAGGCGAGTACGTTAACCACTGGGCTAACCTGGTCCTCTACCACGTGAATAAGTCGAAAGCCAGAGTGGGTATTGAACCCTGGACCTATCAGTCCAGAGGCAAGGACTTTGCCACTGGGCTAACTTGGTCCCCTTCCATTTTTAGGTATTTATATATTAAACAAAACTGTCTTTTGATAAGTCTGGACAAATAACTGACAACTAAAAAGAAACGAATTTTTATAACCATATAGAATTGTGCAAATTAAATTACTTAACTCATTTGAATAAATGTTTGCCAAATTATTGAGTCAAAGTAACAAAACTGAAGTGACCTACACTCAATTTAGCTACATGGAAACATAATATCCAAATTTTTTATAATCAATCGAGTTTTTTTTGGCACGGGTATGTTAGGTCAGTGGTAGCATACTCGTCTCTGTACTGGTAGGTCCGGAGTTCAATACCCACTCTGGTCCTCGATTATTCACGCGGGAATAATTTTGAGCACGTCGTTCTTCGGAAAGGACAATAAACATTCGGTCCCAAGTCTGTACGATGTGAGATACTCGTTAAAGGTCCCTTACTCTAAATATACTTGAATTATGCAAAATTCTGGAGTACCAATTGACAATCAATTATTTTTCATTTATTTTTTTTTAAGATGGCAGTTTAGCTTAGTAGCATCGTACATGCCTCTGGACTGTCAGGTCCTTGGTTCAGCAGCCACTGTGGTCCTTGATTTATTCATGCCGAAAGTGAGTACGTTTTCCCTTACGGAGGACGTTAAGCCATCGGTCCCGAGCCTATGCGATGTCAGTTACTCATTAATAATCCCCTACTGTAAATACACTTGAGTTATGCCAAATCCCATTGAGTTGTGAAATCAATTTTCATTGTCACATCACAAGGGATCAATGTTCGGTCAATATGGGCTCAGTATCCAATGCGTATTCTATACGCGAAAATATTGGATATGCCCATCTCAAGTGTATATTACTGCGGTTACATAAGTCATTTCTACGGTTACATGTGTCATTTCTACGGTTAAATGTGTGATTTGCTACGGTTACATGTGTCACTGGGACGGTTACATAAGTCATTGCTACGTTGACTTGAGCATGGCTACGGTAGAATGAGTTATTGTTACGGTTACATAGGCTATTACTACGGGTACATGAGTTATTGATACGGTTACATTAGTCATTGTTACCTTTTAGATCTGTTACCGAGCCAGCTTTACCACCATAGTCCTCAGGAAGAACATCAATAGGAATATAATCCTGAAGTGTTGTGGAATTTGGAACATGAAAATGAAGCTGAAATGCACAATATACATACTTAATACATAAATACATTAAAATATGAAAAAAATAATAAAATTTAAATTATAAAAACTTCTATTACTACGGTTCCGTGGGCCATTACTGCAGTAACATGTGTCTTCCGATCGACCCGGGTGGCAAAAATAAGTGCTACGCCACCGCATAAAGTGTGTGATTTTAATTTAAAATATATATATATATATATATATATTTACCATTTGAGCTACTTCAGACTTCATAAGTGGTTTGATTAAAATCATAACTTTATCAAGAATTGGAGAGACGTTTAGGACATGGATTTGCTTCAAGCGCACAGGGTGAGCCTCCTGAAAAAGAAAGAGAGATCACGCAAATTAGTATGCCATGGTAATTAGTGTTTCTTTGGTGTAATGGCTGGAAAGCTAAGGTGCACAGCGATCAAAACAGGTAATTAGTATTTCATAGTAATTAGTGATTCATAAGAATTAGTGTACCATAATAATTAGTAGTTTATAGTAATTAGTGTTCATAGTAATTAGTTATTCATAATAATTAGTGTGTCATAGTAATTAGTGGGTCAAAATAATTAGTGTTTAATAATAATTAGGAATTCATAATAATTAGTGTGTCATAGTAATTAGTGGGTAAAAATAATTAGTGTTTAATAGTAATTAGGCATTCATAATAATTAGTGTGCCATAGTAATTAGTAGTTCATGGTAATTATTGGGTCATAATAATTAGTGTTTCATAGTAATGAGGGATTCATAATAATTAGTGTGTCATAGTAATTAGTGGGTCAAAATAATTAGTGTTTAATAGTAATTAGGAATTCATAATAATTAGTGTGTCATAGTAATTAGTGGGTAAAAATAATTAGTGTTTAATAGTAATTAGGCATTCATAATAATTAGTGTGCCATAGTAATTAGTAGTTCATTGTAATTATTGAGTCATAATAATTAGTGTTTCATAATAATGAGGGATTCATAATAATTAGTGTGGCATAGTAATTAGTGGGTAAAAATAATTAGTGTTTAATAGTAATTAGGGATTCATAATAATTAGTGTGCCATAGTAATTAGTAGTTCATGGTAATTATTGGGTCAAAATAATTAGTGTTCATAGTAATTAATGATTCATAATAATTAGCGTGTCATAGTAATTAGTGGGTCAAAATAATTAGTGTTTAATAGTAATTAGGGATTCATAATAATTAGTGTGCCATAGTAATTAGTAGTTCATTGTAATTATTGAATCCTTAAAAGGGTCAACATATTAAAAGTTAGTTCTAGTGCTTAGTTTTCAGTCGTGTTTCTATCTGTTTTCAAATTATATAAATAAATATAATCAGACTCTTTGTGTTTGGCACAGGTGTTCTCTTTTCTAAGCTAATCGAGCAAGGAAATGAGGCATCAAATCAGAGATCATACCCATAATAACGTCCACTTTATATTCTTTTATAACAAATGACAGGTTATACCCATAGTAAGGTCCAGTTAATATTATTTATAACAAATAAGAGATAATACTCATAGTAAAGTCCAGTTTATACTCTTTTATATCAAATGAGAGTGCATACCCATAGTAAGGTTAATGTTACATTCTTTATATCAAATAAGAGATTATACCCATAGTCAGGTCAAAATGGTGTTTACTAAATGCAGACTCTGTAATACTGCGTTGATTCATTGAGTTTGCTATATTTCTAATCCATATAATGGTTTTAAATTCGTTAGTGTGATGTAATAAAACCGTGAATGTTTTTTTTCTCATTCCGTCTATGAGAAGACTTATATGTATATCAATGATCAAACCATAACATGAAATGGGAAAACAAGACTAAGATCTTTCAACCGTAACAAGCGCTCTTCGTCAGAGTCAAAAACCCAGTTGGGTTCCGTTTGTTACCGCTTGGCTTGTTTCCCCATTTCATATTGTGGTTTGATCATTGATTATTATTTCAAGTGTTTATGTGAATTTTTTTTAAATATGAATATATATATATATACACTTTTTCGATGAAAATACGATCCGAAATGGACAAATACAGTTCAATGTATATAAAGACACATAGAGAAATTGAAAGCACACACATACACTTACGGTTGAACTGTCTTCAGTAGAGATAAGGGAGGTAAACCAAGCGCACTGAGTCTCCAACCGCCTCTGTACCAGTGCGCTTGGTTTCCCTCTCTTATATCTCTCTTATCTCTCATGAAGACAGTTCAACCAAAAATTAGAGACTGTAAGTGTGTGCTTTTAATTTCCCCATGTTTCTTTATGTACATTGAAATATATATATATATATATGTTTTGTTGAACGACCTTTGTACTGTGGCATAAATCAATTTCATAGTCGATCTTTCAAGTTTTCTCACCTTTGATTTAAATCTTTCTGGTATTAAATACACTAGTTCTCCAAATGATTTATTCGTTATAACTGACATGTTTCGGTCTCCTTGACCATCTTCAGAGTTAATCATATTTATAAAAACTTATTCCTACTAATCACAACTATATTACACTATACATTTCTCAAATTAACACAATAAGTTTCAAAAACATCAAGAAATAATTCTATCACCAAAATAAACATTTGCTTGAAGCAGTTTTAGCCACCTGTCATAATCAGGTGTACCACTTAACTTCATGAAATGCCTCTAGGTTCCATCTGTTGGGCCTTCAATCTTGATTCGTGTTCTTGCGTCGTTCTAGAATATAGTTTTAACGTCCTGTTGAATCCTGTGGTTTGGTTGTTCATATTTGGTTTCAGTTCTATTATCTTAAGGGCTTCAGCAATTTGTAGTCTATTATGATCATTTTCATGGTATAAAACTTCTGTGTTTTTCACCAGCATTTCTCGAGTCAATTTGATTTTATGTTCATTTAAGGTATGTTCTTTAAGGTATTTGATTCATGCCACAGTACAAAGGTCGTTCAACAAAACATGCATAAAAGAAGGATTGCTCCCTAAATTTACAAATATATATATATATATATATTGTGTTAAACTGAATTGCCTTAATCAAACATACCTTTCTTTTGAGCAGTTTTCTTATTTTCTAGATAATTTCAAATTATCTTGATTCAGCTGCTGAATTATTTCAGCAAAATTCTGGTTGGCCATCATTATTTATTGACTAACATTTGACATGTTTCGGTTAGTCAATAAATAATGATGGTCAACCAGAGTTTTGCTGAAATAATTCACCAGCTGAATCAAGATGATTTGAAATTATCTAGAAAATACGAAAAACTGCTCAAAAGAAAGGTATGTTTGATTAAGGCAATTCAGTTTAACACAATTTGTATAAAAGAAGGTCTGCTCCCTATTTATACTAATATATATATTGTAAACAGGAAGACGATCCAAAAGGACAACAAACGTTTCACGATGAATCACAAATACAGAACTAAGGAACAAACACACTTACTGTCTCCAACCGTCGCTTCACAAGTGCGCTTGGTATCCCTTTCTCAACTCTCCTGATGACGGTTCAACCGAAAATTAGAGACAGTAAGTGTGTTTGTTCCTTAGTTCTGTGTTTGTGATTCATCGTGAAACGTTGTATATATATATATATATATATATATATATGAGAACTTCAACGTCCAAGCCATAGTAAGAAATCAAAAACAAGACTTGATTTGAACTTTTTTTTTTATTTCACGTGTTTATTGTGAAATTTTGTTATATGAACTTACTTGAGTATACTGCATATACTTTCTTAGAGAAGGTAAGATGAGCTTTGTTAAATGCCTGAAGGTGAATTTGTCCATATCAAATATGATGACTTCACCAGCAGGGAAAGTAGTTTCAGTGTGAATACGAGCATCGCCAACAATAAAGAAAGCTTTAAGGCAGTCGTTAAAGAAGAATCCTTCAGGATCTGCATTGGTTAGCCGGTAGAGGAAACACTTGTATCCTTCTGGAGTCAGGATAGGCAGAGGAACCAGGTCACTGAAACAGTAACAATAAACAATGATCGATAGTGTCATCAATGACAATACTGTTTGTTTCAGCTGTAATAACATATTTCCAACTCTATTTGGGATAGTTTAGATTAGCGTTTCCCAAAGTGGGCGGTGGTTTGATATTGGGGGGCGGTAACGCAAAAATAGGCGGTTGGGGGGCGTAACGCAAAATATGCGGTTTGGGGGGCGGTAACTAAAAAATAGATGGTTGGTGGCGACAGTGTAGCTAATGTAGCAGCTGGCTGCTAGAATACTTACATCGTCGTCACAAACTGTTGGCGGTAACCATCAAAAACCATACAAGTAATAAAAATTAGAAATAAGAATTTTAAAAGATATGCCGCTCTTTTACCTGAGGATTAAGGGGTCAGCCCCGGTCGAAAGTAAAAGAGAGTTTTCGGTCAAAATAAAGGGAATAAAAAGATAAGCTGCTCTTTCACGTATGTCCTATGGATTAAGAGGTCAGCCTTGATCGGAAGTAAATAAAATAATCGTTACCTATATAAATAGTATACCGCAATCTCAATTCTGTAAAGATAGATTGTGGCTGTAGTTTCCATGACAGCTGGAGGATGGTTTTTTACTATTTCTTACTGTTCTTTCTTTCCCCAAACATCCCTTTCTGGACATTAGTCCTTTCCTGCGCTTTCACCCTTTTAAAATACCATTCTTATATTCATTAACCTGAATAGGATAGGTTAGTTCTGATAGGCTTTTTGGTATATCATTCCATTTTTATGGGGTAGGGGGCGCTGGCAGGCTATTCTAGAAGACAAGGGGGCGCTGGCACTCTATTCTATAAGACAAGGGGGCGCCAGCCTGAAAAAGTTTGGGAAACCCTGGTTTAGATTGAAGTGGCAGTCCCAAACAACGGAATACACATAGGCCGAATATCAGTCTTTCGTGATACCACACAATGAAAATTGATTCCACATTAAGGTTACCAAATTTTAACTTTCGTAATTTTTCGTAATAATAAATATTTTATAATAAAATAACTCAAGTGTATTTAGAGTAGGGATCTTTAACGAGTACCTGATATCGTACAGGCTCGGGACAAACGGCTTAATGCTCCTGTCCTAGGGACAACCTGATCAGATTTATTCCCCCCTCCCCCACATGAATAAATCGAGGACCACAGTGGGCATTGAACCCTGGACCTACCAGTCCAGAGAGGAGAACGTTACCACTTGGCTACCCTGGTTCCCTTAACTCTCTTCAAGCAAGTCCATCAGGTTAGAATATTATTATTACTATTATTATTATTATTACAAATTGACTTTCAAGTTTTTAGAGCTATATTGATTTTTCCAGTATCTAGAGTTTCTTGAATTCTTTTTGTCAATACTGAATTTAGTAAAAAAAAATTTTATAAAAACTTAATTTTTCTATAATTAGCGGTTTAGAAAAAAAAAATCTTAAAAATTCATAAAATGTACCATAACACCCCTTTGAGGGAAAGTAAATTTGACAAAAAATTATACAGATCATTCTCTCGTATAGATTTTTTTTTGTATTATTATTTTTGAGTATATTTCATTATGATCCTTCATACCATTTGGCCTGAATCTTCTACAAAGTTTTTGATCTAACCATAAGTTGACATTTTCTTTATATCTGTATCAATAATCAAACCACAATAAGTAAATGGGAAAACAAGACTAAGATCTTTCAACAGCTTATTACGGTTGAAAGATCTTAGTCTTGTTTTCCCATTTTCTTATTGTGGTTTGATCATTGCTTGTTATTTAACGTGTTTATGTGAAATTTTTTTATATCTGTATATTTTAACATAACATTTATCTTATTGAAGAAATCTTTTTTTTTTACAGTTAAAGATGCTGATATGTTATGATAATTCCAAAATTACATGATTCTTGGATCAATGGTTTAGGAGGCAAATAATGGTTAAAATCACGTATTGCCCTAAAAAGTAACTCGTAACGAAATATTGTCCAAAGTAAAAAAAAAACACATTTTCATTAAGGGGGAACATTTTTTTTTTTTTGGAGATTATGTATAAGATGGGCTTAATGTTATCTATAAAGGTCAAAGTTGTTAAAACAATCGAAGGCGACACAGTGAGAATCGAAGCCAGGATCTAGCAGTCTAGAGGCGGGTAGACACATCACTGGGCTACACTTTTCCATAAATATTTTCTTCCTCAAGTTTGTTTGGAAATTAGATTTTTTTTTTTTAATTTAAGGAATATTTAAGAAATCTATCAGTACAGAGGCAAGCACGCAAACCCTTGGGCTACCCTGGCTCATAAATATTTGCTTACTCAAGTTTATTTAGATTTACTGATCTTTGACATAGTATATAATTTACAGATTTTTGTTATACTAACTGAATCGAGCTTTTCCGATTGGAAATTCTTGAATTATATTCTAATACAAGTAAAAAAAAAATCCAAAAATACAAATAATAAGCAAATTGAATGAATACTTTTGTCGGAGATATTCTGTGTGTTAAGTAAACATAATGTAATGAAGACCAAACTAAAAAAAAAAAAAAAAATGTCTTAACAGAGAGGAGATGCGGTATTGTGGCAAAAGGCAAAGAACAGGCTGCTTATTGCTTGAATACCAGTCAAGTAGTAGTTTTTCTTATCTACAGGATCATCAAAGCATTTGGGTCCCTTCATTATTTCGAAAGTAGAAAGAAAAAAAGGATCCCGAATTCCCCTTTGCTCTAGACTGAAAACCTTTCTTATCGGGGTTTAAATCCCTTCAGGATTGAATAGCTGACATTTTTATTTACAACTATCCTATAATTATAATATAACAACAGTATAATATGTATAAATATATTTATATTTATAATACATTTTGCTTCTGAGCGGTAGATCCCAAAAAAAGGACCCAGATCAAGATCAAAATACCATTATTAGTTCCTCCGAAAAATTATAAAAGGTCCATATATTTCTTTCTAAATGTTTTTAATAAATATGTTAATACTAGACTACCCATGACCCTTTGTGTCACTCAGAAATTATAACAATAGTTATTGAAATTCACAGAACATGATTGACAAGGATTATTTTAATTGTTGTTTCTTGTTATTAAGGAACGGAAACAGATTCTTGTGTGGCCCAAGCTTGTGATATAGTATTCTTAACATGAATCAAGATATATACACAGTAAGTATATATAGCAGAATAAAAATAATTTAAAAGTAATAAAAAATCATTTATTTTATCATATAAATAAATAAAACCAATTCAGGTTATATATACAATGAAATATATTCAAAACAAACAAAACTTGTCAATTGAAGTATTGAATTTATTTATCTAACATAAAATAACATTACTGAAAGCAATGTGTCTTTATAATATTACCTTAGAACATTTGTATTTTATCTGATAGTTGCGTTCAAGTTTGTTTCTAAAATTATTCATTTTTAACCTCTAATGTAATAGTTTATTATATATTTCTAATGTAGTGCAATCAGTTATTATGTGGTATTTACTCATTGTAGGGTAAAAATCTAATGAAATGGTCTCCACATATAAAATTTTTTATGATATAAACAACGCGTTCCGAACAGGTAGTGTTCTTCCTCAGGCATTAACTAAAAAATACAATGACACCAGAGAGTTATCTATAGTACAAAGTAAATAAGTACAAAAATTAATATAAAATAAAATAAGGCAGAAAGTACGAACCTAAGGTACTTTGTACTATAAATAACTCTCTGGTGTCATTGTATTTTTTAGTTAATGCCTGAGGAAGAACACTACGTGTTCGAAACGCATTGTTTATAGCATTAAAAATTTTTATATGTGGAGACCTTTTCATTAGATTTTTACCCTACAACTATTATATATTTGTTACTTTTATTTATAATACGTTTGCACTACTGTCATCGG
Source organism: Hermatobates lingyangjiaoensis (assembly GCA_026182355.1). NCBI lineage: Eukaryota > Metazoa > Arthropoda > Insecta > Hemiptera > Hermatobatidae > Hermatobates > Hermatobates lingyangjiaoensis. The sequence goes on along the minus strand of JAPFBL010000474.1, from coordinate 166,484 downwards.
CGAGCACGCAAGACACTTGCTACCCTGGCTCCAATTTTAGGAATATAGTGATAATTTTCTTTTATTTAACATTATTCAGGTAATAAATAATATATTTAAAGTTTCTATCTCCACGGAAAATGGGTGAACAAACAAACTCTCGAACTTTATATATATAGATAAAATATCTGTATATATAAAGCAAAGTTGTCTGTCTGTCCGCTATAGAAATAAAAGGAGAGATATTTAGATCAAAGAAACATATGAATCTTATATAACTATGGTATTTTTTTTAAAAAAAAATAACAAACTTTTACTATTTATTACATAACATCCTCAGGTGACGTATACAGAAAGGCGTTCCAGTGTATTTTACACCCTATTTATAGAAAAATAAAAAAATATTAAAAACAAATTATATCCCTTTTTTGGGATCCAACACCCATAAATAATGTATATATAAAATACAAAGTTTGTCTGTCTGTCCATTATAGAAATAAAACTGGAGACGTTTAGATACAAACATATGGATCTTATATAACTTAAGTAAGTCTGTCTGTCCACTATAGAAACAAATCTGGAGGCATTAAGAACTACTAATTGGATACAAAGAAACATATGAATCATGTATAACTTTTTTTCTGGGGAACTAACTACGGTATTTTGATTTTGATCACGGTCCTCTTTTGAGATCTACCGAAACAGTGGGGAAAAATCTACCATCCGGGTAACACCGGTTAGATCAGCAAGTTACCTAATTATTTATTAAACATTCGTAAAAACGCGTTTTTCAATTAGACCTACTATTCGAAAAAATACACTACTTATTTGTTTTTAGTCAATATTTTTTTTCTCCTTACCAATAGGTTCAAGTTAGTTGATATTTTCCAGTTTCAATAAAACTAATATTCGTATTACCGGGAAAAAAAAATAATTTCGTTAATTATAAATAGAAGATCTCAGTTTTTGGCCTAAAATATTAACTTATAATTGAAACCGAAATATACATTGGTTGTCAGTAATGAATCATACTTAAATTATACACATTCTTTCCTACAATCAAAGAGAGGAAAAAGTGCGACATAGAGCTTTCACACAATGGAACTAAATCTTACCTCAATAGATTCCATATCATAGACAATGACAGGTGTTCTTGTGATAGTGTATCACCACAGACTTGGAACCATATACTCTTAAACTGCCCAATTCTAGACCAAGAAAGACAACTATTTCTGACATTTACAATAACAACTGGACGTGGCTGGCCTCCAGCAAATAGTATGATAGTGCAAAATAGTGATCTATTTCGACATTTTTAAACAATTCATAGATCTTATAGACTTTCCATAAATTTTATAGTGTGAATCTAAATATTTAATTTAACGTAATGAAAGGTATAATGTAATCGTACTGTAAGGTATTTAATGTTAAAACTAAGATTCGATAGCATGTAATATTATATATGGTGTATGCAAAATAAATGGATTTAAAAAACAAAAAAAACCCTAACCTGTGGCAAACGGACTTTATACCTACAAGGGATCTCACAATAAGTAAATATATATTTCAACCAAAAAAAAAAACTTTTTTTACACGTTCAGACTTAAAGGCTTTCACTCTTTAATGCTATTCTAAGGGCGAATATTGCGGCTCATTTATTATTTGGCACTCATTTAAGTAATTACTCATTAAGTTGTTACCTTCCTTCTCCATTACTTTTATGTTAGCTTCTCAGTTTTTACTTTGTTTGCTCTCTGATGACATACATTGAAAGACCTCAGAGCATTTTTCTATTGTTTGCCTTTTTCCATTGTGGTTTAAACTTCATATCCGAAATGGACAAATACAGTTCAATGTACATAAAGAAATGTAGAAAAATTAAAAACACACACTTACAGTCTCTAATTTTCGGTTGAACCGTCTTCAGGAGAGATAAGAGAGGGAAACCAAGCGCACTGGTTCAGAGACGGTTGGAGACCGTGAAGACGGTTCAAACCGAAAATTAGAGACTGTAAGTGTGTGTTTTTAATTTCTCTACGTTTCTTTATGTACATTGAACTATATATATATACTTTTTCGTTGGAAATTCGTTACGAAACGGACAAATATAGTTCAATGTAGAATAAGAAACATAGAGAAATTAAAATCACACACTGCTTTTAATTTCTCTATGTTTCTACATTGAACTATATATATATATATATATATATATACATATACAGACATCATCAATAAATCAAGTCACAATCTTCTTAACTGCTTCTCAAATCTTTAATGTATTAAGCAATCTTAAGAATTTTTTAAGTCTTTCGTTTTAAAGTAAAAAGGTATTTATGTTAAGACAAATATATTATATTTGTTATAACATATATAATTTATGGTCAAACCACAACATGAAATCTGAAAAGAAGACTAAGATCTTTCAACCACAACAAGCGGTCTTCGTCAGAGTCAAAAACCTAACTGAAACACTAGATGCAGAAAGCATCTGGTGAGGGGTTGAGAAGAGTGGGAGGGAAAAGTGGTATTTTAAAAGGGTGAAAGTGCAGGAAAGTGCAAATGCCAAGAAAGGTTAAACATACGAGTATATAATTTAAAACAGGGTCAAAATCTTATAATCAAAATTAGAAATTTAAAATAGTATTCAGGATAAATTTGAAAAATACTTTTCAGTAAGATATTCCTTATAACATCTAAAGATCTTTTCCTTAAAAATTAAACAAGCTGTAACGCATCAATGTAAATTATAATGCCTACATTATAGTGCAATTATAGTGTAATTATAGTGCCTACATTACTTGAAGCATGGCCTTGATGCAGGGCTGGAGGGGGTCTCTTTCACGAAAGAACTCCGGAGCTTCGGCCCGGAGAACAAAAAACAAGTCCATAACTGTCTTGGTACGCTCCAGACTTCTTCCGCAGACATGGAGGAACCTTTGAATTAGATGGTCATCTGAAACAGGCAATACTATATATTAAAAACCAGCTGCAAGACTGTTATAATAAATGCATTTGCGGAATGAGATTACACCTTTACAAAAAAAATAATGTATAAATATGTTTTAATTGTTCTTCTATTTAATAATTTAATAAAAAAAAAAAACTAAAATTTGGAATGAAGAAACAGAAAAGACAACATATCTCAAAAATCTAATATTTTTAATAAAGATTACTGAGCAGACGTGGATAAATCTAATATTTTAATTTGTGGCACTTCTCAAAATGCATTGGAATTTATAAATCCGTTATTCTTCCTTCACCGTAATATATAAATATGAAGTGAGTTATTCCTTTGTCTATCTGTGTATTACCTTCTTTTGAATTCATATATATATATATATATATATACACAGTTCAATGTACATAAAGAAACGTAGAGAAATTAAAAACACACACTTACAGTTTCTAATTTTCGGTTGAACCGTCTTCAGGAGAGATAAGAAAGGGAAACCAAGCGCACTGGTACAGAGACGGTTGGAGACCCCAACCAGTGCGCTTGGTTTCCCTTTCTTATTTCTCCTGAAGACGGTTCAACAGAAAATTAGAGACTGTAAGTGTGTGTTTTTAATTTCTCTACGTTTCTTTATGTACATTGAACTGTATTTGTCCGTTTCTGATCGTATTTTCATCAAAAAAGTATATATATATATAACAGTTCAAAATTGAAGATAGGTAGCACAGAAAGTAAAAGAAACACACTTACAGGCTCAAATTTTGGGGTAATCCGTCTTCAGGAGAAAAGAGAAACGGAGACCAAGCACATTGTAGACGCAACGTCTAGTAACAATATATATATATATTCTTATCTCGACTACATATATTCAACTCTATTTCTCTTTATCAATATACCAAACGTCAATAAAGAAAGAAAAAAGTCTACATTATTTATATACATATGTTATGGATTATTGTAGATATAATATATATTTATATATATGTAATATTACATAAAGAAATAAAAAAAAGAAAAAAAACTTTTTTAGACGAATTTTATCAATGGGAGAGTTAAAAGCTTTTTCTTTTTTTCTTTTTTTCTTTTTTGTAATTCTCAAAATGTGTAGGTGTGTTTTTAATATTGATGTTATTAAAAATGAAAGGTGTTTTTTTTTATTTTATTTATTTTAACATTCTAATAGGGTTTGATTTGGATTTTTTTTTTCTTTTAAAGGAGAGGTGTGTTGGTTTAGGAAAGGAGAACGAGAGGAAAGGTGAAGGAGATTGGGAGAGGGTGCAAGAGTTATTGACTGGCAGAGGGGTGAGTGAGTAAGCAGGTATAAGGGAAGGGGGTGGTGGGGGAAAAGCAAAGTCGTTAAATCGTAAAAGAGGGATCATACGATTGATCCCGATTCATGTTTATAGTGTTTCAACTTCTTCAGTCTTTTGAACTTTTATAATCTAAAAAAACCTCTGAAGAATGTTCCATCAACCAAGCACAAATAACCATATCCTATTCTATCTTTAAAATCATCTGTTTGTTAACAGACAAAAACCAGTTGCTAAAATAATAGGTTTAATTAAAATATAGTAAGGAATATAAAATTACAGACGCTCCCCTACTAACAAACATTCGATTTACGAACTTTCGGAAATACGAACAGACTTGTCAAGACATATATCAAAATTTTATAAATACGTAAAAAACAACAAAACGCTGTAAGTTGAGTTTGTATTGAGTATACAATACGATTTTATATTGAGTTTTTTCTCATATCGATAAAGCCGTTGCAATCTCGAGCAACAGGACCCAAATGTTGAGTACTGTACGAAGGTTGCAAACCAAATGAATGATGTAATACAGTGCTACTGCATCATTTACGATGAAAATAAAACCAAAACCGTCCAACTGTCAAAAAAAAAAAAAAAAAACGGTTTTTTTCGTTCAATTCCCCTCAACTGATCCTGTAGAGAATTATTGTTTTCAGTGTGTTATGTTTTACCTCTCTTTCTCTCTCTCTCTCTCTCTCTCTCTCTCTCTCTCTCTCTCTCTCTCTCTCTCTCTCTCTCTCTCATTAGTGTCCACATTCTTATAAAGCATATTTTTTTTTACTATGTAGTGTTGTTTAAATGCAGTAGAAACCCATACAGGTTAATTGTATAAGCCCTAAAACTACATTTTAGTATAAAAAAAATGCCTTATACGATTACGAACAAATTCAGCGTTCGTGGGAGTCCTCAATTCTTCCTAACTGAAGTTGTTTTTTTTTAGAGCAGCGATATTTTACGAGTACCTGACATCGTACTGACTTGGAACCGACGGCTTTACGTCTTCTCCTTAACAGATAGTATGCTCAGATTTTTTCATCTTCCCACATGAAGAAATGGAGAGTAGAATGAAGATCGAACATAGGGATCTATCGATCTAGAGGCCAGTACGCAAGCCACTGAGCTACCATGGATACAATCCATGATATATCTGGTTGACAAAGAGTTTAGTTCCATAATACAGGAATACGCATTGGAAGGTTATTGCAAACAGCTGATTCATTACTGACAATTTCCTAACTGGTTTCATGTTCTCACTCGTATCTGATTTAAAATTGCATCAGGTTTATACAGTATTTAATTAGTCAGAGATCCTTCTTGCAGTGAAATTGCTCCTTTTTCCTGCGGTGATGAAAACCACTATAACACCCTAACTGCACAGACTGAAATACTGTTTAAACTTTGGTTTTAAACTGCGGTCCAGCCAGCAGTATCTGTGTAATTCTACATTATTGGTTGTATAAGGAAACATTTTCACCCGTCAACGAGCTAAAAACGGTAAATAAAGAGGGACAAAAATATGAAGCTTTGTTCATTTAGATATGAGTGTATCGTAAAAAATGAAATTATCTCGAGTGAGGGAATACGAAAATGAGGTTCCGAGTGAAGCAGTCCTTAGGCAAGCATGCCAGCCATTGGGCTACCCTGTCCCTATATCAGCGTCTCAAGAAATAAGATCGACAATATGAAAACATATCTGTTAACTAACATGTTACTTGCATCACTTTTAATCAATTTTCATGAGTAATGAAAGAAAAAAAACAGATCGCTTCAACAAAGTAAAACTGTTAGCTTTAAAGATCAGTAGAAAAAATATATTTTTATTAAAAAAATAACTGAATAATAATTGAATGTGATGAATTATATTGAATTTCTTTTACTATTGAATAAAAGGCATTTCATTTGTAGTGGCTTTTATGAGAAGTTTGTTCTGTAAGCTAATTATTAGTAAATCATTGTTAAACACGACAACACATAGCTTTTATTTAACTAATTAGCGTATGTTTATTTCATTGGTTCTTATTATTTTCAAAATAATGTTCTTTCTTTGATCTCTTTCACTATCTCTCTCACACTCTCTCCTCACTCCCACTCTCTCTCTCTCACTATCTTTCACACTTTGTCTCACACACTGTCTCTCTCTCACTCCCTCTCTGTCACACACTCTCTCCCACTCCCACTCTCTCATACCTCTCTCTCTCACTCTCTCTCTCCCTCCCTCTCTCACTCTTTCTCTCACAATCTCTCATTCTTTGTCTCACACACTCTCTCACACACTCTCTCACTTAGTCACTTACTCTCTCTCTCTCTCTCTCTCTCTCTCTCTCTCTCTCTCTCTCTTACTTACTCACTCACTATCTCTCACTCCCTCTCTTTCTCACTCCTTCTCTCTCATTAACTCTCTCTCTCTCACTCTCCCTTACTCTTCAGTTGATTCAATTTGGATGGAATTTAATATTAATGTACTTATTTTTACTCTTCTTTTTTTCATATTCCTTCAAAAAACAAATTCAAAAAACTTACTTACTCATTCCATTATACTTAATTCCATTATAAATAACTAATGTTCCAATGTTATCTTAGTTTATATTCCCATGGACTAATTGTAATATAAAGAACAGTGTTTTCAATAAATGTCGCTGGGTAGCAGCACATGCAATGACAGATACCGGTTTTTTTGGTTCGGTATTAAAAGCTAGTCTTGAGTAAGTAAGTTTTTTGAATTTTTTATGATGAATGTAAAGTAGATATGACAAATGTCCATTGTTTTTTTTTAGTTTATAGCCCTGAGGATGTCTTAAAATAAAGACGAAACGTTGGTGAAAAGGTTGGACGTTTGGTCAGGTTTATATTAACCCTGACCAAAACTCCAGGAAAAAGAAAAAAGTGTTTATACACTTTATATACTATATATATAGTTCATACAGGAAAGACAAAAACAAATAAAGACACACACAAAAGACTCACGACGATATTTCGACAGTCGTCGTCATCGGGTAGAAGTAGTCCCTTTGAGTAGCTGAAGCTACTATTTATATATATAAAGATGTCACATAAACACGTGAAATAACAATCAATGATCAAACCAGAATATGAAATGGGAAAACAAGACTAAGTCTTTCAACCGAAACAAGCGATCTTTGTCAGAGTCAAAAACCCAACTGGTGTGGTTGTGGTTTGATCATTTATACATAGTACATTTTCACTACTGTCAATGCGAGCACGCAAGATACATGCTACATTGGCTCCACTTTTGGGAATATGGTGATAATTTTCTTTTATTTAACATTATTCAGGTAATAAATACTATATATTTAATTTCAGGTGTCCATCTCCACAGGAAATGAGTGAACAAACAAACAAACAAACTCACGAACATTATATATAGAAATATCAACGTCTAAACCATAGTAAGAAATAAAAAAAAGGACTCAGATCTTTCTATGCAATGTACATTACAGTCAAAACTGATACTGACATCCTGGACTGTTTATCTCCTGAAGACGACGATCTTGGAAATACAAAAGTGAGTTCTACCGGTTCTTACCTTGTCTTTTCTTATAACTCTATATTATTCAAAAATTTGGTTGAAACATTTCAAATTATTTCTAAATATAGATATATACATTAGTTCATAAGATAAATGATGTATTACTTACTTAGTCATATTCCGAGAAAAATAAAAAAGTGTTTATATATATATATATATATATAATATATATATATATATATATACTGCTTCGTTTACTATTCTTCTCCTTCTATTATTTTTATTTGCTTTTATTTGGTTTTTTTTTTTTTAGTTATTTTTCTCTCTTTAGTTAGTAGCTTACCTAGGGCGGCCGGCAGAGTGAGTGCGTGTTCGTCGCATTCGACCTACCACTGAGTTAGTTTCAGCTACTCAACGGGACTACTTCTGCCCGATGACGACGACTGTCAAAATATCGTTGTGTTGAGTCTTTTGTGTGTGTCTTTATTCGTTTTTCTCTTTCCTGTGTGAACTATATATATATATTACATCAAGTGTTATTTTGATTATTATTCATATATATATATAAAGATATCACATAAACACGTGAAATAACAATCAATGATCAAACCAGAATATGGAATGGGAAAACAGACTAAGATCTTTCAACCGAAACAAGACGTCTTTGTCAGAGTCAAAAACCCTCAATTGGGTTTTTGTCTCTGACGAAGACCGCTTGTTACGGTTGAAAGATCTTAGTCTAGTTTTCTCATGGTTGCTTGATCAATTTATATATATAATAATATATATATATAATATATATTAATATATATGCATAATATATATATATATATATATATATGCATAATATATATATATAAATAAATGCATAATATATATATATATATATATATATATATATGTAATAAACCAGCTTTTAAGTAAATAGTGATATGAAAGACAAGTTAATCTCCAGTGGATGACTCTTACCTACGTCCTTGGGTAGGTGAGGTTGCTTACTGAGCCAGCTGCGAATCGCTGAAACGTCACCTTTATTCGTCATCCTGTAACAAAAGAGTCCTTAGTGAGAAATAAATACAAGTTGGTATAGTGCAGAGGATACCCAAAGTGGGTTCCTTAACGGTCTGTCTCGTTCCGCGAAAAACATTTAGAGAAAAAAAATTATTCTGTGTTTCTTGTGAATCATGCAACCCAATAATACTTATACACATAGGTAGAAGTTGTCAAAATTTTATTAATATTTAGGATGAGTGACTAGTCAGTTTTTGGAACTATCTGATTCCCAAATTTCTTTCTATTTTAAAAATTGCACTTCACACATTGCTGCCGCTTCCCACTACCTAATTATATAAAACCACTTTTTCCTTTTATACTGCCATAAAAACTAAATACCAAAGTAGACTTAATCCTCGGTCTGACTTGAGAAAGTTTCAACTATAAAACCAAAAATGATTATAACATAAACTTTGTGTTAAAGTTGCTAATAGTTCTGTTTCATGTGTTATGTACTTGTGGAAGATATGAAAATTAAAATCTTTTACTTTTGAATTTTTCTTCGAAAAATACGCATTGCAGTAATATTACTTTTTAATTGTTTTTTAAACATACATATTATTTATAAAGGCATATGAAAATATTTATATTATGATTGTATAAAATCATTAGAATCTAGGGTTCCTGGGAAAGTTACTGAAGCAAAAAGGGTTCTGCGTCGAAAAAAGTTTGAGAAACTCTGGTATAGAGTAAGCAGGAAAACAGAATTTCAAAACATTTTTTTAGTTCAAATTATTTTTTTTTTTTTTAATAGAAACATATTGTATTGAATATTAAATTTAATTAAGAGTATGATTAATAGAGATTAGTCTGCAGGAATGAAATAGTAAGACGAATTCGAGTCTCTTCTGACAATCCATTCCTTGTCACTACTGATGCATGGATAAAGGGCTTCAGAAACATGGTAATCTTTACGGCTGCAATAATTAATAGACTCGAGTCCCAAGAAAGGCATGGTCCAAAGAAATCCAAGTAGAAAGGGCTTTAGAAGCATTCCACTACTAGTATTACTACTTATGGACAAATCCATAGTTTAAAAGACTCAAGTCCTATCAAGATTCATTCTGGACTAAAATAAACCAAAGTAGAGGTTATACCCTTAACCTGAGCCCGACCCAACCCGAAATTCAGGCCCAAAATGTCAATTATTACTTTCGGGTCGCGTCGGGCTTCTCTCTAGCTAACTTCTTTTTAAATAAATACCTATTTATATATTATATTTATAAAATTTTGGAGCAGTCCTTTATTTCAATACATTTCTTTCAATAATTGACCATATTTTGTAGAAGTCATTTTTTTCAAATTTTTTAACGTTTCCAAATAATTTGTTCATTTTATTATTTAAACAATTATTTAGAAACCTTGAAAAACTTATGAAAGACTGAATCATCAGTTTTATGTCACACTTCTCTCTCTCTCTCTCTCCATCTCCTTCTATAATCAAGTAAGTTTGTAAATATATTAATCTATAGATCTGCTTATAGATCAGTATTAAGTTTTCGTCAAACGTGAATGGTTTTAGACTTTATCAGTGTCTTGCACTTATCATCAGTGTTACATCACACTTCCCTTTCTCTCTCTCTCTCTCTCTCTCTCTCTCTCTCTCTCTCTCTCTCTCTCTCTCTCTCTCTCTCTCTCTCTCTCTCTCTCTCTCTCTCCATCTCCTTCTATAATCAAGTAAGTTTGTAAATATATTAATCTATAGATCTGCTTATAGATCAGTATTAAGTTTTCGTCAAACGTGAATGGTTTTAGACTTTATCAGTGTCTTGCACTTATCATCAGTGTTACATCACACTTCCCTTTCTCTCTCTCTCCATTTCTGTCTCACAACAACATTCTCTTGTCCTAGCTCCTATCCCTCTTTCTCTGTTTATTTATGTCATTCACTCATGTCTTCTCTCTCTCTCTCTCTCTGTCTCCCTCTCTCTCTTTGCCTTTGTTTCTCTCAAACACTTCCTACATTTCGTCATTCTCTCTCTTCCCCCCCTCTCTCTCTCCTCTCTCTCTGTCTCCCTCTCTCCCCTTCCCTTTGTTTCTCTCAAACACTTCCTACATTTTGTCATTCTCTCTCTCTCCCTCTCCCTCTCTCTCTCTCTCTCCCTCTCTCTCTATCTCCCTCTCTCTCTATCTCTCTCTTCCTCTCTCTCCTTCCCTTTGTTTCTCTCAAACACTTCCTACATTTCGTCACTCTCTCTCTCTCTCTCTCTCTCTCCCTCTACTCTAGTGAAAACTGCTAAAGTCCCTCGACTTATCTTTCAAGTCGACACGATTCAATTAGAAAAGTCTGCTTCTGTTTTGAAAGTGCATTTAAAAGAAGAGCCTGATTACTTGACCTTCCTTCTCTCTACAACTTGATTAAATCCACATTGCCCCCCCCCCCCCCCCTTAGCCATCATGCAGGCCAGCCCGCCCCTCGCCTCGCTTCCTTCTTATACAAGTCCAAGAGACTGATCACTTCCTATCTAGATGAGCAAATTAACAGTCTTATTGCTTCCCTTTGTTCTCACAACGTCTAAACACTGGCACTAAGAACCAATTAACTTTTCATCATAAATCTTGCCTCAATATAATTTAATTGTATACTTGGACAGAGCTTACTAACGTTCAAATCTCATTTATAACCCAATAAAATATAGCTAGTGAAATACAATGGTTAAAGACTTTATAAAATTAGATTTAAATAACATTTATTTTAAGGTGCTTGGAATAAATCTAACAGAAATGATGGTGGTTTAATTTTTCATTGTTAAGTATGCCATAAAACTATCTTTCAATTCTTTTTTTTTCTATTTCGGGCTAAATTAGTTCCTTCCCCTTCCTGTGGAGGATTCTCGTTGATCACTCATTTTCTCTCTATTCCTCTTTTACCTATATCTCTATCTCTTTCATAGCAATAGACTATCATATTTCTCTCTCTCTCATTCACACACACACACAAACACACAGGCAAAAACACACACAAACATATACAAAAAATCTAAATATCATTTAAAAAACTTCAAATATAGTTTCAAGTGAACTCTAAATGTATAAAACTATCCAAAAAAAATGTCAAAATTGAGATTTCATAATGACTATATCTGCCTTCCAGTACAGTAAATAGTAAATAATGTTTTTTTTTTTTTAAGGAAATGTTTAAAGGGTTGACTGCGACGACATTACGACATAAGGTGTGTGATTGTCTTAAGAGAAGCGCCTCCCCTCTCAGTCCCTCTCTCATAAGACAGGGTATGTTAATGTATCCCATTAAGAGAGCAGAGGCTCTAGACAGAGTAAAGCAAGTAATTAGGCTACCAGCCGTGTCTTCTATTGTACACACTCAGCCGCAGAGAGTCTGCACCACATATATTAAACAAGTCGTCAATTACACTGGCTTGTCTTCAATGTCAGGTAAAGACCTTCAACGGGCTTGAACAGCACCTGACTGCCTTGGCAGAGATGTGCATATAATCTAAGTTTAATGATAGAAAATGAGAGAGAGGGAGAGAGTGAGAGTGATAGAGTGAGAGAGAGAGAGAGGGTGAGGAGGAAGACAGGGAGAGAGAGTGTGTGTGAGAGTGATAGAGAGAGAGAGAGTGAGATATAGAATGACTCAGAGCGATATAGTGAGAGTGAGATATAGAGTGAGTGAGAGAGAGAGAGAGAGTGAGGAGGAAAATAGGGAGAGAGAGTGTGTGTGAGAGTGATAAAGAGAGTGTGTGTGAGAGTGATAGAGAGAGAGAGTGGGATATAGAATGACTGAGAGCGATATAGAGAGAGTGAGATATAGAGTGAGTGAGAGAGATAGGGAGTGAGTGAGAGAGATAGGGAGTGAGAGAGAGATAGGGAGTAAGGGAGAGAGTTTGAGATAGAGTAAGTGAGATGGATACGGATTGAGAGAGAGAAAGGAAGTGAGAGCTAGAGACATTGAGAGACTGTGAGAGCGATATAGAGAGAGTGAGAGAGAGATAGGGAGAGAGTCTGAGATAGAGTGAGTGAGATGGATAGGGATTGAGAGAGAGAAAGGAAGTGATAGATAGAGACATTGAGAGAGTGTGAGAGCGTATAGAGAGAGTGAGAGAGTGGGAGAGTGTGAGAGAATGAGATATATAGGTAGTGAGAGAGAATGAGAAAGAGTGAGTGAGAGAGATATAGGTAGAGTGAGAGTTAGAGTGAGAGTGATAGTACATACATTCTAAGTCCAATGAGAGCAATGGAGGAGAGAGTGAGAGAGATATAAAGAGAGTATGTAAGAGAGATATATAGAGAGTGAGAGTAAGAGAACGAGTGAAAGAGATAGTACATATATTCTAAATCTAATGACAGCAATGGAGGAGAAAAAGAGACAGATGGAGTGAGAGTGAGTGAGAGATATAGAGAGAGTGCTGTGATAGAGTGAGTGATAGAGAGAGATATATAGGGAGTGAGAGAAAGAGTGTAAGGGATAGTACATATAATCTAAGTCTAATGACAGCAACAAAGGAGGAGAGAGAGAGAGATAGAGAGATCCAGTGAGTGTGAGTGAGAGTGATATAGAGAGAATGAGAGACATAGGTAATGTGAGAGATATATGTAGTGGGAGGGAGAGAAGGATTGAGAGAGAGTAAGAAAGAGTGAGTGAGAGAGATAGGGATAAGAGAGTGAGAGGTGAGTGAGAGATATAGGGAGTGAATGAGAGAGAGAGAGTGATAGGGAGTGAGTGAGAGAGAGAGAGTGATAGGGAGTGAGTGAGAGAGAGAGGGAGATAGTAATTAAATCTGAGAGTCCGGTTTACTTTTGAAATGACATGTTCTAGCCATAAGCACAGTGCCCGCACTCCATCAATTACATAATATAGTCTTGTTTCCTTATTGGCATCATACTAATGAGGGGATTTAACAGGAATTTAAAGTGTCAAGGTCACTTTCTCCTCTCGCTGCTAAGGCCCGCGCTGCGGGGTAGGTCACTGGCCAGTTGTTTTGACCCACTTCTATGTTCGAACTCTCTCACTCTCTCTCAACTGGCTTCCTACCATATCCACATACACTATTCTCCTATACCTTTTCCCTAAACATTATTCTTGCAGATTTGCTTTTCTTTTTTTGTGTTTGGATAATTATTTTATCTAAATAAACCCGTTCTTTTATGAAACACACAGATGTTTAAGATGTTTCTTTTAAAAAGATAGATACAGACATAACTCAATTCCATATTTCATAATTGTCGTTGCCTCCTGAAGCTAGCAATTGTCGAAATATAGAAGGAAGTTAGGTTGGTAGTTATCTTTGACTTACTTTCGCTATAATTTATTATATATATATATATAATATATATATATATATATATATCGATAAAAAGATTTCACATAAACAAGTGAAATAACAATCAATGATCAAAACACAATATGAAATGGGAAAACAAGACTAAGATCTTTCAACCGTAACAAGCAGTCTTCGTCAGAGTCAAAAAAAACCGAGTCTTTTTTTGACTCTGACGAAGACCGCTTGTTAGGGTTGAAAGATCTTACTCTTGTTTTCCCATTTCATATTGTTGTTTGATCATTGATATATATATATATATAAATAAATAATATACATATATATTTTTTATTATATATATATAATATATATTGATAAAAGTATAGACCGCAAAGTAGGAAAAAAAATAAAATTATTATCAAGACTCAGTCAATTCTTCAGGTTCAAATTAAACTCTCATTGCTGAAGTTCGGTTATTAAAGTCGATAATTTTATCAATAAAAACTGAAACGTCTGCAACGAGAGCTTAATTTAAACCTGAAGAATTGACTGAATCTTGGTAATAATTTTATATTTACATTTTCATTTAATAATCGGAAAGACAATCCAAACTGGACACAATACGAGTTCAAAATCGAAGAAGAGTAATACACAGATTACAAAAAAGAACACTTACAAACTCAAATTTTCGGGTTATCTGTCTTCAGGAGAAAAGAGAAAGAGAGTCCAAGCTCGTTTATATATACATATATATTTCAAGACTTGGCAGACAAATAAGGAAATCTACAGTAAAGTATATACTGTACAAAGAACTGTTCAGAGGTATGAGTCAGTTTTCTTAGTCGCTTACGCAGATCTAGTAATAATTCATTGCTTTCAGTTTTGACCCAAATAAAAAAAAATTAAGAAAACTAATTATTAATTAATTAAAATAATTGAAAAATTTAAATAAAGAAGAAATATAACAAGATTTAAAAAAAAATCGTAGGTATTTTAAAAGTAAGTGGTAACACTGATTAGATTAGTTACGAATTGACGTATTTAAAGATACTCGTATTTAGTATCCCTTGATAATGAAGACGACAGATTATGAATATTTTAGATTTTGAATAATAATAATTGATTTGTGTTGTTATGATGATATACTGTATAGGGTGGTGTATTTATTAGATTTGTTTTTTTTTTTATTCTTAAGGCAGAGAGGTAGTTGATTCGGCCGTAGTATTGGTTTGTCCTGACTTACTAGACTAGACTAGGCTGTGGGTCAAGTAACTAATCACAGACCCACAATGTGGTTACTGGAAGGTAGAGGCTTGGTTTGTTTCAGTCAAGCCCCCACTCTTCCTCCCAGCCCCCCCCCCCCCCCCCACAATGCTTAAAGGTAAGGTATGCGGTATTGTTTGGAATTTCATTAAGTTTTGAGACTATTCAGTTGTTTGTGTGTGTGCGTGTGTGTATGTGTTTGTCCTCAACTGCCAATGATTCTACCAAATGTACCTTTTGGTCTTTTTTTTTTTTAAAAAAAGAATCATCTGTATTATAACACAAGAATAATCTCTTCAATAAACACAAGTCATTAAACGATGAAAAGCATCTTTTGTTTGACTAAACAACATAGGTTTATTATCTTTTGACAATTGAGATCTTCATGAATTATCAAACCTACCCTTAAAACATCATTCCACATAACGTTTTGATTATTCACCATACATATACAATGTCTCTTGCAACAGTATTTTCTACCTATATTATCACAAATCAAACAAGCAGTAAATACTTAACGTCTTCAATATGCGTTTATTGACATTGCTTTCGCTGCGTCATGATGAAATATTAATGCCGATGTAACGGTGTCATTGTTTAACCTGAACTCTTCCTTAGAAGAGAATTAAAGGGAAATAACGTAACCTCCTTACAAATGTCTCATTCTTGTTTTCTACTATATATATAAACACTTTTTCTTCTTCTCGGAATTTGGTCAGGATTAATACTTAGAATCACCTTTTCGCCAACGTTTCGTCTTTATTTTAACACATCCTCAGTGTTACAAACTAACAAAAACAATGAACATTTGGCATATATACTTTACATTCATCATAAAAAATTCAAAAAACTTACTTACTCGAGTTTGAATTTTTTTATGATGAATGTAAAGTAGATATAACAAATGTCCATTGTTTTTGTTAGTTTATAGCCCTGAAGATGTCTTAAAATAAAGACGAAACGTTGGCAAAAAGGTGATTCCAAATATTAACCCTGACCAAATTCCGAGAAGAAGAAAAAGTGTTTATTAGTAATTGTGGTCAAGAAAACAATACCTTTATATATATATATACATAAACCCAAAAACGTTGGGTTTTTAACTTTGACGAAGACCGCTTGTTACGATTGAAAGATCTTAGTCTTGTTTTCCCATTTCTTATTGTGGTTTGATCATATATATATTATATATTAAGACTCGTTTCTACCTTCCTGAAGACGAGGACATCGAAATATAGTACTGAGTTCCTGTTTCATTTTTGAGTTTCTTTGTGTCTCAAAAGACACAAATTTACATATATATATACAAATATACATATATATATATAATATATATGGTTTATATATATGTGTGTATTTATATATAAACTAGAATTTTCAAAAGAACACACAGAAAAGAAATCACTAACGATATAGGAGTCGTTATCAGCATTTGGAGCGATTCACATCTATTCCTGACTGCGAGGACATCGAAATATAGTAGTGAGTTCAGTGATTTCTTTTCTATGTATTCTTTTGAAAATTCTAGTTTATTCAGTTCGTAGAATCGTTTTGTCTAATTGGTTATATATATATATATATATATATATATACCATGATAAACGAAAAACGGTCCGGCAGGACAAATAACAATTAAAATAAGCAGTGACACATAAACAGAAACACAACAAAGACTCAATTTTCAATATTTCGACCGTATTTTCCCTTCGTCAATTCACTTCTTCTCCTGAGGACGACCGCCATTACGGTCGAAATATTGAAAATTGAGTCTTTGTTGTGTTTCTGTTTATGTGTCACTGCTTATTTTAATTGTGTATATATATATATATATATATAACAAAATTTCACAACAAACACGTGAAACAACTATCAACGTTCAAATCACGATAAGAAATCTGAAAAAAGACTAAGACCTTTCAACCGTGACAAGTGATCTTCAGAATTGAACTGATACACTCTCAGTTTTGACTTTGACGAAGATCACTTGTCACAGTTGAAAGGTTTTAGTCTTTTTTCAGATTTCTTACTGTGGTTTGGACGTTGATATTGTACTGTAAATCTGTTATAGTTTAACTAGTTGTCTTGAGTGAATGGTCATAATACTATTCCTAAATTTCTTACCATGGTTTAGAAGCTGATATATATGTTATTGAACATGGTTTTTTAACATAACAAGTTATGTTAAGTCGTCGGTTCCAAGCCTGCATGATGTCAGGTAGTCATATTAAGATCCCTGCTCTAAAAACACTTGAGTTAGGCAAAATTTAGGACTCCCATGTAGAATCAATCTTCATTGCGTGGTATCACAAAGAGCCCAATGTTGTTCGGCCTATGTACCATATGTTCCCTTGTAGGATAGCCACCACAACATACAGAGTTGCCAAATATTACTACTAGTCGTTTTTCTGATTTCTTACAGTGCATTAGACGTTAATGAAATGTATGCATATAATATAGTCCTTTATGGTATCTGTTTTTGTAGTTATTATTTTTTTATGTTTAAAAGTTAATAACAACATGTGCAGTCACTCGTGGTATGACGAAAAAGTAACAGAGAACTGAATAATAACTGAAACTTTTAACTATTTGAGTATTTAAAATTGTGTAAAGAATATTCATAAACGAAACAGACCAACTATACAACTAAGGAACTTTTGAAACTATTTGTTCTGACGGTTAAATTAAATTAAATAGTTCCTAACAATAAAAGTTATTTAAATAACCATTTAGTTAAAAGTAAACTTTTAGTTTTCAATTTTACTACAAAATTTTCTCTCTCTCTCTCTCTCTCTCTCTCTCTCTCTCTATGTATATATATATATATATATATAGTTCACACAGGAAAGAGAAAACACAAATAAAAGACACACACAAAAGACTCACAACGATATTTCGACAGTCGTCGTCATCGGGTAGAAGTAGTCCCTTTGAGTAGCTGAAGCTAACTCACAACGATATTTCGACAGTCGTCGTCATCGGGTAGAAGTAGTCCCTTTGAGTAGCTGAAGCTAACTCCTTAAATGTTTCAGTTATATATATATATATATATATATATTATTGAAGACCACCTCAAAACGTGTACTTCTGTAGAAAATTGATTTCCCAATTTTAACATGAATGCAATAAATTTATATAATATATATATGTATATATATATTTGCATACATTATTGAAGTCAGAGGACCACTTCAAACGTTTATTTCTGTAAACAACTATGAAGGTAAAGAAGAGAGAGTAATTTAACGTTTCAACGCTTCCTTGTTCAGCCTGTTGTTAGAGTCAACAGCCTATCTGGTTAGATAACATGGAAATTACGTTTTATTCTTGCAATAGTCTACATTCACAACTTCCATTACCCGATCTTTTCATTCCTTTGGTGTTGAAATTCCTTCTTCTGGTGTCGAAACGTCACGTCGCCTGGTCATTCAACTCTTGTCCTGTGTAACAATTACAGCTTTTAACTTTCTCCCCTTCTCCTTTTTTTTTCAAACATTCATTAATCTTAAACATGATACATAAATAATAATATATAATACATAAATATAATATACCATTAAAGAATAAATTATTTAAATTAATTAAGTTGATTGTACAAAAAGTAGATTTAAATATTTAAATATTCAATATAAATACTATTTAAAAAAAAAATCTACCACTTATAATGAAATCTCATAAGAATAGAACATACGAGTATGTAAATTCATCTACAAAAGCATTATCACATTGTTCATTGAAATATGAAAAACGTTTAGAGAAAATTGATTAGTATATAACTGATAACGACTATATATATATATATATATATATATATATATATATAATGTAATTTTCTTGAGGTTTGAGGTCCAATGATTAAAACTAGTCCATTTGCCGACGTTTCGACATATATTTATGTCATCTTCAGGGCTACAACATGATTGTTTTACAATTAGCACTACTATTACTACTATCTAACCTATTACTATTACCCTCAAACCTCAAGAAAATGACATCATATAAATATTGGGTCAAGAAAACAAATCATGATGTATATATATATATATATATATATATATATATATATATAATATATCATCTCCAAAGGCTGATAACGACTATATATATATATATATATAATATTTTATTAAATATTATATTTTATATAATATATATGAAATTTTAAAATTTCCAATTTTTCAAAAATGTTTAAAGATCCAACCTGACGATGACTATAGAATAGTCCTATAGTCGACGTGTTTCGAATGATCAACATTCATCTTCAGAACGTAAATAACCTATTGGGTGAGTAACTTATGGGTTCTTCACCTTTCATATATAATAAACCAGAAAATTCACCCAAGAAGTTATTCTCGTTCTGATGATGAATGTTTATCATTCGAAACAAGTCGACTATAGGAGATGTACTTTATTGTGTAGACGAAATAACATAGTGTTATTGAGAAAAATTCAGAAACTTGTTAAGAAACAGGTATCAGCTAAGTTTGGTGTTATTTGCAATAATATATATATATATACTTATTACCTTTTTTTATGCATGATATATAATGTAAAATATACACAAGTTTTGGGGTTTTCTTAAAACTTTATATAGAATAGAAAAAGAAACGAATTATTAATTGTTGTATACTAAATCATTTAATATTGTATACTAAAGAAGTTTAATTGAATTTTCAAAAACCCTTAACTAGCTACTAATCTTTTTAAAGCTTTTATAGTAAAAAAAATCCCCCAGTAATTACCGTTAGTTTTTGAAAATCTATCTTTGAACCTAAAAAATAATTTCAAATAAAAAGACTTTTCTCTTCTATGTTTCCATAGAAAGTTAAAAAACGGTATTTTGTTAAAAAAACAAATACAACATCAAGAGAATTCCATTCTAAAAGAGTAAAATAGACTAAAACATTCGAATTAATACCCCCTTTAAAAATTTTCTTGCTTTCAAAGTTGGTTTATATTGAAATACTAATAAAAAGGATGCCTTTGGTTTGTTGGTGGTTGAGGAGGAAGGGGTTGCAGGGGGTTTGAGGGGTTGGACTTTCAAAAGGATGGGGTTTTCTCCCCCCTTAAGTCAATAATCTTGCGGTTTCCCAGAGCTATTTCAAGAAGGATATTTTATTAAAAGAAAATTAAAGTTCTGTATAATTAAATTATACCCCTCTCCTACCCACCCGGTTTTGGTGTGGGTAAAAAGCTCTTTTACTTGTTCTGATTTTGTAATTTGCTTCGTTTAATTTTATATATATATATATTAAAATCGGTTAAGGAGTTATTTATGGTTAAGTAGCCGGTAACCTATTAATAAACTATCTTTATTGAAAATGATTACTACTCCAGTTTATCGATTTATGATGAACCCGTTATTATATGCTTTAAAATTATAAGAGAATATCCTTTACTAATCGATGCATAATACTAATAATTAATTAGTTTGCATAACTAATGCATAACTTTACTAATTATTAAGGTAAGTTAAATTAAGAAAGGATTATATCATCTTAAACTTAAACAGGATATAGCATAGTATAATATACTGGTAAATTATATAATATACTAAAGCATAGTAGTATAGTTTACTATAGTTATAGCTACACTATAGTATAGAATAAAATAGAGGTTTTTTCCTCCAAAGTAGTACCCTTACTTGGAGGGAGTTTATTCCAAAATTTTCACATACTCCATTTTTTATAGTACATATGTACAATTGGATACGAGATATCACATAAACACGTGAAATAACAATCAATGTTCAATTGCATTGTTACACGGTATTTATAAAATTCCGTGCGAAAATTGTTATAAAATTTATATTGCTCAAACTAGTAAATCTTTAAAGACACGTATAAAACAACACCAATACACATAAGTAGACAGGAAAAAAGTAGCGCCTTATTCTTGCATATAAATAATGAAAATTTTCATATTGATTGGACAGGAGCTAAATTTATTATTTATGAAAAATCGATGTTGTTAAGAAATATTATTGAATCGTCCCTAATTAAATATAATAGATCAAATATTATAAACATTAGTAACGGTCTCTTCAAACTTGATACTTTCGTCACGAGGGTAATAGCCTCTTCAAAGAGGGTTGACAACTAGCGGATAGTTTTTTACTTTTTCTTACTGTACTCCTTTGTTTCCCCAAATATCCCTTTCTGGACATTAGTCCTTTCCTGTGCTTTCACCCTTTTAAAATACCACTCTTCCCTCCCACTATTCTCAACTCCTCACCAGATGTTTTCTGCATCTAGTGTTCAGTTGGGTTTTTGACTCTGACGAAGACCGCTTGTGCTCACCCAATGGGTTCTTCACTTTCCATATGTAATAAACCAGAAAAATTCACCCAAGAAGTTATTCTTGAGGTTAATTTGAGCAAATCAGCCCAAAAACGAAGAAAAGCAACAAACAGAGGAAGAGACACACTTACAAGCTCAAATTTTCGGATGATCCGTCTTCAGGAGAAAATAGAAAGGGCGTGCTTGGTCGCCCATTCTATTTTCTCCTAAAGACGGATAATCCGAAAATTTGAGTTTGTAAGGGTGTCTCTTCCTCTGTTTGTTGCTTTTCTTCGTTTTTGAGCTGATGTATATATATGCCATATATATAAACCAATTAAAAATAAGATAGCAAACAGATAGACACAGGTATAACTCACTTCTATATTTCCACTATCGTCGTCATCAGGAAGCGAAGAGTCCCGCAGGATGGCAGAGCGGCGATTCTTATATATATATATATATATATACAAAACTAAAGTTTATCGGGACTCGGTCAGTTCTTTAGTTTTGTTTTTATTCCGCGGTCGCTACTTTTATCTAATATAAATAATATATATATAATATATATATTATATATATAATATATATATATATATATATTTCAACCATTGCTGCGTAATGCTTTAGGTCACTCTCCCAATATTCTCCTAAATTATGAATTTTAAACTGACATTTATAAAGTGTGATTGTATGTTTTTCCATTTATTTGTATTTTTTTCTAACTTTGTAATATTTCTGTCCTTATTGGAGCCTTCCGTTAATTATGGCCCCTGAATATAAATTTGTATATCAGGATATTTTGACGACGAGGTCTTTTGAATATGTGTTTGTTATTGTTGTGACAATGTATGCGTATGCTTGCTCATTTGGGTGATTCTGTGTGTGTGTGTGTGTGTGTGTGTGTGTGTGTGTGTGTGTGTGTGTGTGTGTGTGTGTGTGTGAGAGAGAGAGAGAGAGAGAGAGAGAGTGAGAGGGAGAGAGAGAGTGAGAGAGTGAGAGTGAGACGTGTAATACTTAATATTCTAATAGCGCGTTCTTACGTTTTCTGAATGGCGTATAGAAATCCTGCTAATCAAAGGGATTAAACTTGTTTGGTTCAATGGAGCCGAAAGCCGAAGATGCTGATGCTAATTTGGTTTGAGGGGGTGGGGGGGGGGGGGGGAGCAAGACGACAATGACGTAAGAGTTAGTTGATGAGGGATGGAGTGTTTTTGTGGTCAGCTTCCAGTTGTGACACCAAAAACTTTCCAATGACGCAAGAGATACTCTCCTTCAGTACCAGTGTTGCCTCCGCTATGCTGTCAATATTTCTGATACAACCACATCTCGAAAGAAAATCATCAGGCCTTTTACTTTCGAGGGTATTTTTTTTTCAGGTCCAAACCACAAAAAAAAACAAACTAAAATCTTTCATCCAAAACAAGTGGTCTTTTCAGTTTGACACTGACTGAAAAAATCTTTCTTGTAATTTTTTTGAGGGTTGAGGTCCAATGATTTTAAACTAGTCCTTTTGCCGACGTTTCGACGTCATCAAGTCATGATGAATATTGAAGTACGAGAGGAAAACGGAGAAGATACAAGGAGCACTGAATATAAATATTGGGTCAAGAAAACAAATCATGATATATATATGCCACTCAAAATTCGAAAAAACGAACCAAACTGGACGCAAATCAGACACACTTTCTCTTTCAGACAAGTGTGTCTCTTTCTCTGTGTGTTGCTTTTCTTCATATATATTCATATAAATATATATATATATATATATATATAATATATATATATATATATATATATATATATATATTATATATATATATTATATATATAACCTAGCCATTACTAGCCGTTGCGTCTACAACTTGCTTGGTCTCCCTTTCTCTTTTCTCCTGAAGACAGATTGTCCGAAAATTTGAGTTTGTAAGTGTATTTCTTTACTTTGTGTGCTAGATATCCTCAATTTTGAACTGTTATATATATATAAACTAAAGTTTATCGGGACTCGGTCAGTTTTTCAAGTTCAAATTAAACTGTCATTGCCAACGTTTCGCTTTTTATTTATAACCTTTTCCATAGGTAGGACTATAAATTTTGAATCAGAAAAATGTATCGGTGCTTGGTCTTCCACTTGGATTAGCCATTAATAAAAATATAAAATAAACCTTGAAATAATATTGAGAATACAGATAAAATAATTAAACCATAAAAAATAAAGTAAATAAATAATAAAAAAAGTGTATTAGATAATACAAATTTTTAGTTTTTATGTTATTCTTATTTTCAATAAATAAGAAATTTTGGAAATAAAAATTAAATGAGTAGGTTCAATACCCACTCTGGCCAGCGATTTGATTACAAGAGAGGTGAACACATCTGAGCAAGTCATCCCACGGTGAGTATGTTATGACTTCTAAGCCTATACGATGTCAGGTACTCGTTAAACATCCCTACTCTAAATACAATTGAGCTAGGAAAAAATTAGTTCTTCGGATATAGAATCATTGTGTAGTATGACAAGGAGCTAATGTTCGACCTAAGTGTGTTCTCTAGTGAGACTGCCACTTCAACCTTACCTGACCAAATAACTGTAGATGTCGTGGTAAGTATTGTAAAAACTAATTCAACCGTGATTCACTAATTTACTAGCGAGTGATAATGATGATTTGCATATATGCAATGACTGGTCATTTGTTTTGAAGGTCAAGCTGATGTTTTGTTTTGCAGATATTTTTGCAATGTGATATTGCAATTACAGTTTTTGTGTCCTGTTTCTGAGTTTAAATTTTTCTAGAGAGAGATGTGTAAGAGAGAGTGTCAGAGGGAGGGAGGACTGAATTTGAGTGGGAGTGAGAGAGAGAGAGATGATAGAGAGAGTGAGGGGGAATGGGGGAAGGGAGAATGAGAATGAAAAGGAGAAGGATAGAGTGAGTGAGAGAGAGATGGATACAGTGAGTGAGGGAGAGTGGGAGACAGTGAGAGAGATAGAGAGTGAGAGATAGAGTGTGAGAGGGAGGGAGGAGGGAGTGAGAGAGAAGGATAGAGTCAGTGTGAGAGAGTGACAGCGAGGGAAGAGTGAGTGAGAGCGATAGAAAGGAGAGATGGAGTGTAGAGGGGGGGGGAGAAGTGAGTGTGAGAGTGCAGAGTGCGTGAGAGAGAGAAGAATAGAGTTAGAGATAGAGTGAGAGATAGAGTTTGAGAGGGAGTGAGGAGTGAGTGTGAGAGTGAGAAGGATAGAGTAAGTGAGAGAGAGTGAGTGAGAGGGAAGGAGAGTGGAGAGAGTAAGAGAGTGGGAAGGAGACTGGAGAGAGTAAGAGATAGAAAGGGATGGAGAAGTGTGCGTGAGATAGAATGAGAGGGAGGGAGAACGTGAGTGTGAGAGTAACAGAGTGGGAGAGAGAGGGATATAGTGAGTGGGAGATGTAGAGTGATAGAGAGAGAGGGAGGGAGGATTGAGTGATCGAGTGAGAGTGAGGAGAAGGTCAGAAGAGTGAGTGTGAGAGACAGTGAGAGGGAGGGAGAAAGTGTGTGTGAGAGTGACAGAGAGAGTGTGAGTGAGAGAAGGATAGAGTGAGTGAGAGAGAGAGCGGACAAATCTTACCTTATCATCTTTCATAAAAGAATTCAATGTATACAAGCCTATGCAATATCATGCAAGTGTTACAGTAACTGTGTTTCAATAAAACTGATTGAAGTAAAGTGTAGGATTTCTGATATAACATAAACAATCAACAATACTGTATGGGATTTTCAAAGGTCTGTGATGACCTCACCAAACTAATATTACTATGGCAACCGTATGGGGACATCACAAAGGTCAGTTATGACCTGTTTGCAAAGCGAAATACCTTTCCAATATATTAATATTTGGGACTAGTGAAAAGAGACAGTTGGTACTATGTCCTTTGTTCAATGACGTCAGCACCGACACCGACACTATATATAACAGCTAAATCAGTGACTTATTCTTCTGAGTAAATTAGGTTAGGTTACAATTATCTATTTTATTATTTTATAAGTTATTATAAAATTTATTTTTATTGTTATTATAAAATATATATTTATTTTATAATGTTATATTATTTTATGATAAAATTAAAAAGTAAAATAAAAATAATATAAAGTATAGAATAAATTAAAACAAAATAATTAAATGATATAAAATAAAAATATAATTAAAAAGTTACATATACATTTTTTTTTTCAATTTTAGTTTGGGATTTAAGTTTCAGTTTAAAATGTTTGAATTAATGTTTCAATAGTGTTTAAAAAGATATTCATTGAATTTTCTGATTTAAGTTGAAGAAATTTAATGATTAGAAAAACAAGGGGCAAAAATCTGATAAACAACTACAGACTATGATTTTGAATTGGATAAAAAAAATAATAAAGATTAGAGAACAAAGGCGGCCAACAGAAAACAAGGAGTCCGAGAAGGTGGTTAGAGGTGGTTAGCTGACACTGGGCGGCACACTACAAAGACGCCGACAGAGTAACCTGACACCATTGGTAAGTACAATCATTCTTGGCATTATTATCGGTATTCTCTCAAAATTTCAGAAAATCTTCAAAATATTTATTTTCATGGGATTATAATACAGGATCTATTTTTAGACTGCTGTTATTAGTCCCAGACTTTCATCTTATTACAGTACTCGTATACATATACATTCATCATCTAAGAAAACCAACGATTTTTCAAAACAAAAACATATAATTCAAACCATTAAAAAAAATGGTTAAATTTAATTAACTGGCTACGCAAACAAATATTTAACAACTTTCAACATCTTTTAAAAAAAAAAATAGTTTTGACAAATTTAAAATATATTTATTTTTAATTTGCAAATATTAGTTCAAAAATTAGTTTAAAAACAGTATTACACATATAAAACATAAAAACAATTTTGACATTAAAAACTTATACTTGTAGTCGTATAAAATGTCAGAATTTTTTTATTGTTTTAATTTTTTTTCTATTTGCCTCCTGGGAGAATCGCCCCCCCCCCCCCCCTTGATACACCACTGTAATAAATACTATCTTCGTCAACATTAAAAAAAAGAAAATACAGTTAATGTTTTTTTTTGTCCTTTTCAATCAAAAAAAGGCTTGCAAATGTGTTATCAACAATGATTTCCTTTGAAAGAATACGGTATAGTAGCCAGCCCATTATAGTTGCTGTGGAATGAATCCCAGAGACGAGAGACGACCCAGTTGATTGACAGGTAGTATTTATTCATTGTTGAAAATGAAATAACACTTCCGTTAAGATAACAGTCTGTCATTCAATAAACGTATCCAATTTTAGTTTTGACATCTATTTTCTCTTTTCCTCGTCTCAACAGTCAATTATGTGTGATTGTATATTAAGATATCTTTTACCTCTTAACTTATGTTATAATTAATCCTACTTTAAGGTCTAGTTTGAATAATGCACTTATTAAAAAACAAAAAGGTGCTTTTATAGTATGCTACCTATCTTCGATTTTGTTTATCTACCACTTACGATATTATTTCATAATAAACAACGCAAAATTCATCACTAGTATGCTAAAAAGATATTCTTTAAATGTACATATTCATTTAGAGTTGTTTTTGTATCACGGTAAATCACAGACGACACAGAACAAAGGAACAAACACACTTGGGTACTGTCTTTAATTTTCGGTTGAACCGCCATCAGGAGAGTTGAGATACCTATCCTAGGGGTCCCTATCTCAACTCTCCTGATGACGGTCAACTGAAAATTTAAGACAGTACCCAAGTGTGTTTGTTCCTTTGTTCTGTGTATGTGATTTACCGTGAACCGTATATATATATATATATATATATATATATAAAAAGATTTCACATAAACACGTGAAACAACAATCAATGATCAAACCACAATAAGAAATGGGAAAACAAGACTAAGATCTTTCAACCGTAACAAGCGAAGAAACAAGAACAAGAACAAGTCATGACTCTGACGAAGACCGCTTGTTACGGTTGAAAGATCTTAGTCTTGTTTTCCCAATTCTTATTGTGGTTTGATCATTGATATATATATATATATATATATATATATATATATATATATATATATATATATACAATTAAAAGAAACGGTCCAGTGGACTTTTTTAAATAAAATAAATTCAAAACGAAGGTAACACACAGAAAGACACAGACATAACTCACATCGATATTTCGACTCTTCACTCTTCACACCTCCTGATGACGACGATGGTCGAAATATCGATGTGAGTTATGTCTGTGTCTTTCTGTGTGTTTCCTTCGTTTTGAATTTATATATATATATATATAAATTTGATGTAGATAAAAAAGAGGGGAACCAAGCACACTGGTGTAGAGACGGTGCCTTTGGTTTTTTCCCCTTATCTCTCCTGACAACGGAGATTGTTCTAGAAATGATTTCAAGTTGTTATAACAGATGAAATGATATAGCCACATTCCCCCCCCGATAAACAAGAACTTGTTTATTGATTTCTCGTGTCCGCTCATATGTAGGGGTGAGAATTGCTCGTTCACCAAAGCCAGTTATTCTGAATAAGTGGCAGATTTCGGAAAACATCTTGTCAATTATGTTTTGCTGGGAGCTTAAATCCAAATGAAATTGAAATCAACTAACAATACCTACTTGCTATACCTGTATATTTTCAAAATAAATATGCCTGGAAGTGAGCCAAAGGCAACTGAAAAGTCAATAACTTCGCTTCTACGTTGAATTTTCAATTCATTCAAAGCTTAGATTTTAAGTTAGACATACACAAATCTACTTTCAAAGTTTACCTTGCTATGCCTTGTGGTGGCTGAGTTTACTTGTGACAAAATTTTGCGATCAACCAACAGACAGACAAGGCATTTTTCTGAGGGTGGATTTGGTTTCTCTAATGTATGCATGTAAAGATAACTTGAAATGAGTAAGTTATAAGCAATGTACAGACAAAACCTTTCTTTTAATTATATATATTATATTTATACTAAGTTAGTTACAAGGGTTACTTGTAAAATATCTGTAATGCATCAAGATATTTCAAAAGTAGTTGCATTCACAAAATGTGTAAGTACCCCTAGAATAAAGAGATATTTAATAATTAATTCAATTTTAGGTTAATATAGGTCAATAATTATTGAAACTTAATTGCCTTAAATAAATGAGATACTCAGATATAAGTAAATGTTCTTTTTAGGCATCAAAACGTAAATAAACGATGGATATTGTGTTAGTGGGAAAGCTGTGACCTTGAAATTACTGAACCATGGACTGACCTTGAAGCATCACCTAGTCTCCTTAAGTAGTAATCATTATTAGTTAAATAAGACAAAACTTGTCCTTGAATTAGTAGGGGAGTGTTTGAGAGGGAGAGGGAGGGAGAGAGAGAGAGAGAGGGAGAGGGAGAGGGAGAGGGAGAGAGAGAGGGAGAGAGAGAGAGGGAGAGGGAGGGAGAGAGAGTGAGAGAGAGGGAGAGGGAGAGAGAGAGAGTAGAGGGAGAGGAAGAGAGGGAGAGGGAGAGAGGGAGAGGGAGGGGGAGGGGGAGAGGGAGAGGGAGAGGGAGAGAGAGAGAGGAGTGATATTGAAAAGATTGAGAAGAATCGTGGTAACAAGAATAAGTGCAAAAGAGTGAGTGAGTGTGAGATTTAAATGGGGAAAAGAGAGAAGAAGAAGTAAATGAAGGAAGAGGGATACAGCGAGAGAGAGAGAGAGCGAATAGAGGAAAGAGGGAGTGAGGAGAGCCGAGAAAAAGTCATAAACGTTGGTCATCATCAGGTAGAGCATGCCTTGTAGTTATATATATATATATATATTTGTGTATTTTGGGAGCAGACCTTCAATCAAACATGTTTTATTAAAAATTATGCCAATTTTAAC
The DNA here is from genome assembly GCA_026182355.1 of Hermatobates lingyangjiaoensis. NCBI lineage: Eukaryota > Metazoa > Arthropoda > Insecta > Hemiptera > Hermatobatidae > Hermatobates > Hermatobates lingyangjiaoensis. The sequence continues at coordinate 137,071 of JAPFBL010000474.1, read as the reverse complement.
TTTTGTTCTTTTCCGAGTTAATTTTTCAAGTTTTCTCACTATGGATTTCCACCTTTCTGGTAAAAAATAAAGTAATTCACCAAAAGATTTATTCTTGACTTCCATTTTATTAACTAACAAGTTTTAACTATAACAAACAAATTAACCTTACATACAAATTACATACGACGTTTCGGTCAGCTCTGACCATCTTCAGGCACTAATAACAATTCATAACAGAACTCAAATACAAAAATAAGAACTATCTAAATTATTAACATAATTATTAACATCCTAACAGAATAAGAAATATCTACATGAATTGAGTGGGAGGTTATACAGGTTATAACGGTCCTCAGGGTTGCTATTAATTAAAAGTACTAACGAATTTGAAAATAATCAGGGATTGAACTTAATATTATCCTACGTTCCTGCATGCAGTTTTAATATTCTTGAGAAGCTCGTGGTCTGGTTGTTCAGGTTCGGCTTCTTTTCTCTTATGCACAGCGCTTCCAGAATGTGTAGCCTTCTCAGGTCATTTTCTTGATAAAGTAATGTGATATTTTTATTCAATTCTTCCCTGGTTAGCTTGAGGCTATGGGTGCTCTGCGTATGTTCTTTCGGGGCACCTGCAGTCAGGTGCATTGTTAATCTCCTGGATAATGTTGTTGCTGTAGAACCAATGTAGCATGATTTAAGGAACTCACAGTTTCCTATGGTACAATTGTATTGGTATACCACATTGGTCTTTTGCAAGAGTGGTTTTTGCAGTAAATTATTCTTGACTATTAAGTGTGTTGTGCAAAAACTTCTATAGTAAATTCTAATCTTCAGTTGGTCTCCAGAATTGTTGCACTTTGTATTGTTTTTAATAATGGTCTTCAGTATTCTTTCATCGGTTTTGTAATGATTGGAAAATTGGTTTCTATAGTAGACCGTTTGTATTGTACCTTGGGTGTGTGGCTGGTCCTTCGGGTGTTTGAATCTGGAAATATATTTGTGTAAGAGATTGTCAAAGTACCTATTGCTGTATCCATTGTTAATTAAAACTTGTTTTATCCTTTCTATTGCAATATTAAAAAGAAACCAATTTGAAGAAGTTTTGAAAGCTCGATGTATGAGTGCTCGTACTGTTCCATCTTTATACCTGTTAGGGCATTCACTCCGAGCGTTCAAATAGATTCCACCTTTTGTAGGTTTTACGTAAACTGATGTTGTATAGTGATCAATGTTTTCATTAATAGTGACATCCAGGAAGTTGATTGTTTTTTCCGTACAGAGTTCTATTGTGAACTTGAGGACAGAGATTGCTTCGAATGCATTTCTTAAGGTGTCGATGTGTTCTAAATTTGTGGCCACAATAAAACAGTCGTCGACATATCTACAATACATGTTTGGTTTGCTTATCGATTCTTGTGCAAGCACTAAATTCTCAATATGGCACATATAGAAGTTGGCGAAAGTAACACCTAATGGTGAGCCCATTGCCACTCCATCAATTTGATAATACAAAGTACCATCTATATGGTTGAATGGATTTTTGGTCGTACAGGATCGCAACAAAATACAAAATCAAAAAAGCAATGGAGCAAGCTGCAAAGCAAGTGCTGAAAGCTCTGTTAAGAGTAAATTACAGCAAAATTAAACTTAGCCATTTGTTACATGACTAAGTTTAAATGCATGCGATACTCTCATTGTAAATTGAATTCCTTTAATTACCTTTCAAATAATCATTAGAGAATATTAAATTCCACACACTCTTCTTTGGCAATTAATTATAGGATAGTATTTCCTGTCGTCTAATTATACTAATTATGCTAATTTATACTTAGTTGAATTATTTGTGTAATTCTAAAAAAATATATCTACATATTTTTTTTCAAAATTTTTGTTGGCCTGGAACGAATTAAGTAGAACTCATGAAACGAGTTAAAAAAAATTGTCACGATACCTAAGATGTTTTAACTGTTTTTCCTAATTAAAGGGCTCTAATTCCAGAAATGCTGTCGTTTTTTCTCTATTAGGTCTAGTTTTTCGGGTATGACATACCCCTCTCTCTGTAGGAATGAGTTAGCTACGGTAGGAATCAATTTCAATAGGAACAGCCGTTTTAGAATATGAGTAAATTGATTTGTTTACGAGCTAGGTCTTAGAACAAATTAAACTCATATTCCAAATTACTACTGTGTTAAGGATCTACAGTGGCATCTCGAGATAAGAAATTAATTCTTTCTTGAATGGCTTTTGTATCATAATTTCTTTCACACAATGAGTTTCATTTTACATGTAAATCACCTAATTCGTTCCAATCCCTTCAAAAGCTCCACATTACATTTTATAATAACGGCAGAACCAGAATAATAAAAAGAGCCAAATGCATTTGAATCATTTAATATACCTAACCTGAAAAATGAATTAAATAACGCAAAAATAAATAAAAATAAATTTGCCTACAAACGACAGAAAATATAGAAAATGACAATATTTTATTTTTTACTGTTTAAACGGATCTCCTAGCGGGTGATAACGTCAGCCGTTTACCGGCTTTTTGTTTGATCGGTGATTCTACAGATTTTACATTGGGAGTCCTAAATTTTTCCGAACTCAAGTGCATTTCTAGTAGAAATCTTTAACGAGTTCCTGACATCATACAGGCTCGGGATGGACGGCTTAACGTCCTCCCTGAGAGACGAAGTATTCAGATTTATTCACCTTCAGCGTGAAAAAATCGAGGACAGTTAGGGATTGAACCCCGGACTACTAGCCCAGAGCCTCGTACGTTAACCACTGAGCTAACCTGGCCCTCAAATAACAGTAACACTAATTTTACGAAATACTTTAAATTCCTTTTTGCTTTTTGAGTTGCTATTTTTATCAATTAATTCTTAACTTTAAAAAAAGTTTACAATTAATTTAATGAGCACGATAATTCGTGTTTAGTTTCCCATGGTGAGTAGTTTTTCGTAATATACACCGAAAAAATCTTCGTACATCATTTCGTGAAGTGAAATCTTCGTAAACAGAAGCTTCGTACTCAAAGTACCACTGTATTAATATTTTTGGGCGGGTTGCCCACTAGCGTCCGGTGCCATAGAGCTCCACCCTCCTACTGGTAAGGTAATAAATCAATGTATCAGGCTGTTTGATTTTTTTTTGATACCCGATTTGAGTACGCTGACTTGATACTGATGCGTGAAGTAAGTCTTGATGCGCGACGTAGTATCGTGCAGGCCCACCTCCGCGTGGACACCTCGGGCCCTTTGGAGTAATCTAAAGTGGCTAAAGGGCAGTACATTAAACTAGTCGGCCTGATTTGATTTTGGTTGTTATCTGGCTGAGAAGCTTAGGAACACATATAAAGTCAAAATAGATTGGAACGTGTTATTGTGTTTTTTGTTACTTCTCATAGGGTAAATTCTTTCGTCTAACGAATTCTACATATTACATGTATACATATTCTACATAGAAGCTTAGTTCTGGAGCGAATAAAACTCTCATGGTCATTACGAGTTATTACTGTAACTGTAATTTCAGATTGTTGAAATATAATCTGCACTGTCAACTATTACTCTGGCCAACAAACAAAAAAATTGTCATGATGCCTGAGATGTTTTAGCTGTTTTTCCTAATTTAAGGGCGCTGAGTCCAGAAATGATGTCGTTTTTTCTCTATCAGGTCTAGTTTTTCTTCTATGACATACCCCTCTCTCTGTATGGACGCGATAGCTACAATTAAGACAGACAAATCAAAAAAACAATATTTTTATTTAACTTTAAGACGCATATTCATTAATCACACCAAAATAATGCAATACGTATACATAAGTATGCAATACATTTGGATTTCAACGTATATTACCCGAAAATATATGAAAACACATTTGGTTTTTTTTAAAGAATATCGCCCAGGTGAAATTGTGCCCAGCTTAATTTTACTACAAAAATCTGCAACGCAAGTAAAAGCTTTAAGGATTTCTGAAGTCATAATCATCTAACATTGATCATAATAACGACCTCAATTGTAATTAAGCTGCTAGAGTGTATTTACAAATACGTTTAATTTTAAGGTAAAGAAAGGTATGAAATAGCAAATGTCTCAGTAACTTGACCTGATGGGAAAAAATTACTCTGTTTTTCGGAATCAGTACCCTTAAATTAATCTAAATCAGCTGTGAAACCTTGGGCACCAAAAAAAATATTTGACGAGAGTAAAACCTCGGTGACACTGTAATGTGGGTTATGATCTCTCAAAGCTTCTGTCTTTGTCTCGTCAACATTACATATAACTGCCAACGTATACTTTATTAATAATACGTTATAATTCTTTATTCAACGTAACATCGTACGAAACATAACATTACAATATGAATACTAAGATTGGAACATTTTATATCTTTGATAACATTGTAACGCTATATTATTCATATTAATATTGTGATATGAATAATGTAATGTTGATATCTGGTAATGGAAAAAGTAATAACTATGTAGCGTTAGATTTTTCATGTTATAGTAATAATGAACTGTTAATAATCTAGTAATTAATAATCTGGTAAGTTTACATGGTTTATGATGTAACATTTCACTATTCACAATAGAGTCGTAACGTTACATTGTTTATATTAAGGCTGTAACTGTGCTGTAGTGTGAAATATCTATAATACGTTCATTTTGGGCCAAGGCATTAACTGTGCTGTAACGTGAAATATCTATAATACGATCATTTTGGGCCAAAGAGGTAAATGTACTGTACGCGAAATATCTATAATACGTTCATTTTGGACCAAGGCTGTTACAGTACTGTACGTGAAATATTTATAACAGGTTCATCTCATATTTTGGAAAGTTTAAGACACTAAGCAAGCTATGTTACTGGAGTTATGAGGGTAATTCAGTTAAAAAAAAAACTACAAATTTTCGAAACGTTGGAATACACAGCTGAGATTTTGACCAGATAACAGTAAAAGAGTCTAAGAACATTGGTTGTTTAGTGAATTAAAATTTCTATCTTTCCTGTTAAAATCATTAGATTTGAATATTTATTATAAGAGACTTCTAGTCTTGACTTCTGTGCAGCTATTCCCGAAATGTAAGATATGGGTTATAGCCCTCAATAAAAGATTATTTAATTCATTCTTCATTCATTCATTGATAAATTTATTCATTCATAGATAGAATGTTGATTCTATCTACTTATTAATCATGCATTCAACTTTAAATCAAAATTATAACCTGACCACAACTTGTATTCACTTGCTCTCTGACAATATGCCAGACGAAAGGCCTCAGAGCGATTATCTTCCATCATTTGTGGTGAGTTACCTGATATATATATATGTATATTTAATGATCAAACCATAATAAGAAATGGGAAAACAAGACTAAGCTCTTTCAACCGTATCAAGCGATCTTCGTCAGAGTCAAAAACCCAACTGAGTTGGGTTTTTATAAATATATATTTACATATATATTAAATATTAATATAAATATTATATATATATATATATATATATATATATATATATATATATATATATTTATCAGCTACTCAAAGGGACTACTTCTACCCGATGACGACGACTGTCGAAATATCGTTGTGAGTCTTTTGTGTGTATCTTTATTTGTTTTTTCTCTTTCATGTGTTAACTATATATATATATATATATATATATATATATATATATATATATATATATATATATATCAACGACTAAACCACAACACCAAGATCCTTCAACTCAAACTAGCGGTCTTTTAATCATAGTCAAACGGACAGTTTGAAAAAATATTCTTTGGTTGAAAGGATTATAACTAAAAATGAGTAAAATAAAAAAAATACGAATGTTGACAATAATATATAAGGATAGAAAAAGAGAGAAAAAAAAACAATATGAAGAGTACTTGCCTTTATAAGTGTGTGTAGGTAAAGAGATTGGGATATTACTGCAAGAAGAAGGAGAACAACTGTCGTAATAGGTGCTGGACTTCGTGAATATTCGAATAACAGCTGTAGGCGGCGGAGAGAAATCCGAAAGGAGGCACTCGTGTTACGAGAGTAAGAGTATTACTGTGTCGAGATGAAGAGAAGAGCGAAGGATGGAGGAGAGGGGAGGGACCAGACTCCCAGGCTGTTGCCCAAGGTTTCCTAGCGAGTGTCTACAATCATTATGACGCTTGTGGGAATTCCTTTCAAGAAATTAACTTAAATAAAGACGATTCTATCTGCATCTATTAACTTCAACTTTGATGCGATAATTCTAAGTTTAAGCGGGACTTAATTATATATTCCAATAAATAATATGCCCCAACAAAGAAATGATGTATATGTTACAATATGTATTAATGATACATATTAATACAAATTATGTATGTATATGTGTATATGTATATATAAAAAGATTTCACATAAACACGTGAAATAACAATCAATGATCAAACCATAATAAGAAAATAGGAAAACAAGACTAAGATCTTTCAACCGAAAACAAGCGGTCTTCGTCAGAGTCAAAAACCCAACTGTTGGGTTTTTGACTCTGACGAAGACCGCTTGTTTTCGGTTGAAAGATCTTAGTCTTGTTTTCCCATTATCTTATTGTGGTTTGATCATTGATATGTATATATGTAAGATATATATGTATTCTTACGGATAATTGTCTTCATCAGGATAAAGCAACTGTTGTTGACTTTTCATCTGCATTTGTATATATATATATATATATATATATATATATATATAACTTTTCATTACACAAAGCAAGATACAGAAAAAAGAATAAAAAGCACACTTATAGAATTCTCAATATTTGAAACTGTTGTTCGTCATCAGGAATAGACTAGAAGAGAGGACGAAGTGAGAGAGATCTTCCTACGTCGAAGGACGGAGCGCGAATATATATAACAACATTTCACATAAACACGTGAAATAACAATCAATGATCAAACCACAATATGAAAAGGGAAAGATCTTAGTCTTGCTTTCTCATTTTAATTTGTTGTTTGATCTTTGATTGATATATATATATATATATATATATATATATTTATACAAAATTAAAGTTTATCATCATGGGTTTTTTAAAAATATATTGTGTTATTAAAGTGTGATGTGGAATGTTTGCTAAACTGTCGCTAGGCGCAGCACTATAGACTGATTTGACTATAGCGGTTATGTAGTTATTTCCTTGCAATAGTAAAATACCAAGGTAATTATGTATATTAATTAAATAATGTACTTATTTGTAAATGTATAAAACGATTAAGTGGTTATTTCATGGCAATAAAAAACCACCAAGGTAATTATGTATATTAATTAAATTATGTAACTTGTAAAATTATTTCATGTTATCTTAATTAAATTCTGTATTGATGCAGCCCTGAAGATGTCAAAAAATATAGAAGAAACGTCGGCATAAAAGGGTGTTGTACTGTTTGAAGCTAAACCAAACTCGATGAAGAAGAAAAATGAAAGGAATTTCTACTAATGAATAGAAAGGAACACATTAATCTGTTAAAAGAAACATTTATTGAACGAGGATACCCTCGTAATATAATCAACATTCTGTCGTTCCTGCTGAGGGTATTCACCGCCGTGATATGCAGGGCCACAACTTATTAGAACCAGGTTCAAATTAGAACAAATTTTTCCATAACATCTTAATTCCTTAGTTCAACTATGAAAGAATTTTTGAATTTTAAATAATATTTATTATAGATAAAAAAAAAAGAAAGAATAGGGTAAAATGTTTAAGAAATGTTAAGAAATGTTTTTGTTTTCAATTTGCCTTTTATCACAGGTCAGTGACACTAGAGATCGAGTTCTTATGCAGATGTTTAAAACAAATATTGAATCCATATTTCCATTTTAAAATATAAATATTTAAATATCAATAATGTAATAAATTGCATTATATTTTTTTCATGTAATATTTATTACAAATTTGCGGTAACAAGAGTAAAGTTAAATATGATCAGAAGTAGATTACATAAGTTGATTCCATGCAATGAGTGTTATAGTTAGGTTATCTTTATTATCTATATTAATTTAATTATTTCGTTGAATTGTAGATGTCATTGTATTTAATTTGTTTAAATTATCTAATTAATTTGTTGAATTGTAGATGTCATTGTATTTAATTTAGTTATTAAGAACTAAATCAAATCAATTACTAAAATTGAAGTTTTCTAATCTTCGATGAAATATAACACCAATCAATTTTTGATTAATTGCATAGTTTGTTTTTCAGTGCTTGCCTGACTCCGACAACTTTGAATTGGGGTTAACATTACAATACACCTATCTAGTATAGCAATTAGAGGTAGTCGTTTGTCTTTTATCACAGCTTGAAAAAAAAAAATTTTCAGCTCTACTAAGGTTTCAAGAAAAATGTGTTTAATAATTGTATGAATATGACACATATTTAATAGCTCTGGGCTAGAGAATGATCTTTTTCTTTTAAATACACTTTCAGATGACTTCTAAAAACCATAAAATTAAACCTCAACTGGGATTTAACTCAGACGAAGACCTCTCGTTACGGTTTAGTCTTTTTTTTTTCTCATTTCTAACTATAGTTTGGACGTTGATTTTTATTTTACTTGTTTATTGTAAAATTTTGTTTTTTTATACTATATATACTAAATTGAATAGACACGGACTATTAAAACTTAAAATAACACAAAACATGACAAAGAAAAAAAAGAGAAAAATACACTTACTACACAAAAATTTTCCATTAAACCTCTAAACATCAATTTTATTTCAATGGATTCACTCAAAAATTCCTAAGCCAATGTAAACTATGTAAATAAATACCAATAATAGGTTTTTTCGATCCAGTAGTCTAGGATAGCAATCAGTTTTTATAGCTTTATTGCTCTTTACCATAATTGAAATTACATGAATTTTTTTTATAAATTGATAATTTCGTGTTCAATTTTTTAGCAAATTTTCATGGTTTAATGTCACCATGAGTTTGACGGTAAATGACCCGTTTAACGTCAAGAAAATAGTTCCTGAAAATATTAAATGCACTCTTTTAAAATATTAAACAGCCCCTTTGGTGAATGTAATTTGGAAAAAAAAAAGTCTGAAATCATTGTCCATCTAAAGTTTTTTTTCTAGGTATTGTTGCATTTTGATCTGTTAAACGGTATGGCTTGTATCGCTCCCTTAAGATTTCAGATTAATTATAAGTTTAAATTATTACATTTTATTAAAAAAAAATTGCTGTTGTTTTAAAAATCTGAATATATTTCTGTTTATTACTTTTGTAGCCTCCAAGATAATGCCAAAATTTCAAGTCTCTAGAATTAGTAGTTTAGAAAAAAATTGTTTGCTAAAAACAGGTTATTCGCAGAAAAAATGACATTCCCAATATACATAATTTCTCCCAAACAATAGGATTCATCTACAGTATGAGGCCCATTTTTGCTTAAAATATCAACTTAATCTATAAAAGATTCTGGACCGTAGCGTGACCACAAACTTTGGATACATACTCACCCACCCACCCTCATATACACACACACACACACACACACACAGACATCATCAAAAAAACTTCATAAAACGACTTCTGGGACTTCAAATCTTGTACTTCCGTAAAAATCTGGTGATTGTTTTTTTCTTTATCACTATTCATTACTTATAGTAAAGTAAAAAAGTATGTAAATTCGAAAGTACAGTTTTTTGAAGTACGGAAACTCAAGGTTCCATTGCGAACGGACTTCGTTAGAGTCAAAAACTCGACTGGTTTTTGACTCTGACGAAGACTGCTTGTTGTGGTTGAAAAATCTTAGTCTATTTTTCCCATTTCATATTGTGGTTTGATCATTGATTGTTATTTCACATGTTTATGTGAAATCTTAATATATATATATACGTCACCGCCTTGCCTTCCTGCGGGACTCTTCGCTCTTCACACCTCCTGATGACGACGATGGTCGAAATATCGATGTGAGTTATGTCTGTGTCGTTATGTGTGTTTCTTTTGTTTTGAATTTATTTTATATATATATATATATATATATGATAAGGAATAAATTAATTTTCGACCTGACTTAAGTAATATTATGATTGATCAGAACTGCTGTACCTTCAGCTTGAGATACTTCGCAGAGCGCAAAGGTAAATTGTTTTTTAATAAAGATAAAGATATAGGTTCCAGTAAGAGATTTACCCTGTTAAGGGTCGATGGCCAGCAGTAAGCCAGCCGAGAGGGTGGGGGGGGGGGGGGGGTACAAAACAAGCATGACAAATGTCGCCTTAAGTGGAAGGCTTAGGCCTCTCTGCCCCTGTCAACTCAATGTTTTTCATCCTTGAAGTTATTAAAGGCATTTGGCAATGCTAATGAATTCAGTTTCTTGTTACAGGCAAAACAGAAGTGATTGTTTAGAAGGAATGCATCTTATATCAAAGCACCACAAACCCCTTTCGGGGGGATCTTACATAGTTATTGTCTTAAAATAAAACCAAACATTTTCATACGTTCATCTGTTATGTTACCTATACACATGGGTATATATATATATATATAAATTTAATACCACAATAAGCAAATATATATTAATTACAATGCGCTAAGGCCTTTCGTTACAACATCATTAGAGAATTAAATCAACCAAACAAAAAATATAATAACAAGTTAAACTTGTTGGTTGAAGTCTTCAAGATTGCTGGCAGCCCTGTCTGAATTTAATGTTTCTAAAAATTCAGTATGCCAGCAATCCTGAAGACCAGGATTGTTACTTGTTACCTGAACAACCAGGTTAACTTGTAACCATATTTTTAGTTTGGTGCATTTAGCTCTCTGATGATGTTGTAACGAAAGGCCGTAGAGCATTGTTATTAATACAATACAATTATGTAATTAATACAAATATATTTGTTTATTGTAGTGTTTAATTCATTTACCTCTGTCCATAGTAAACGCACCTACCCTATCCCTATTTCTATATATATATATATATATATATATATATATATATATATATATATATTTACTCTCCTTTATATAATCTAGGAGGTCTCAGAGCTTATTTTTTCTTCATTCTGATTCTTCCTACGACATTTTGTCTCATATACATATCTTAGGTGTTGCTGGTCTGAATACTGGGCGGTGACTGAGTGTCGGCTTGGCGAGTAGCTGGTGGTTGGTTACCTAGTAGCTGCAGTGTGCGTGAAACCCCTGTGTGTTGACGATTAATTAATGGGTTGTGCTTCATGATTTTCATGGCTTCATATATTTGCAGTCTGGCTGGATCATTAATTTTCTTTAAAATGATGGTGTTTTGAACAAGGTCCTGGCGGGTGAGTTTTCTTCCATGTTCCTCGGAGGTGTGTCTAGCGATGGCTCCTGCTTGCAAGTGCATTGTCAGTCGTCGTGAGAGTGTGGTCGATGTCATACCGATATATTTTGAATTGTCTAGGAGCTCACAATCTCCGATATTGCAGTTATATTCGTATATGACATTGGCCTTTTGCATCTCCGGGATGACTGCATCAGGGCTATTTTTCATTATCAGGTTAGCGGTGGTTCTACTTTTATAATAAATAAGGACTTGAAGACGTTCATTTTCGTTATTACATTTAACATTCCTGCGGATAATTTGTTTCAACACTCTCTCGTCTTCTTTATACGCCTCTGTGTATTGATTCTTATAGTACACCTTATGGACTGTGCTACTTCGGTCGAGTGTTTGATTAGCATTGTTGGACCGGGTTTTGAGGTAGGCGTTAACTACTTTATCAAAAGAGGTGTTGCTATAGCCGTTATTGATAAATGTTTGCCTTAGTTGAGAGATTCTTTCATGAAACAACTGCCATGATGAAGAGGTCTTGTATGTCCTATGTACTAGAGCATGAATTGTTCCTAATTTGTAGCGTTCGGGGCACTCACTTTTTTCGTTAATATAAATTCCTTGGTCCGTTGGCTTTTGATATACAGATGTGATATAACTTGATTTACGGCCATCGATGTGCACGTCCAGGAAGTTGATTTGACCTTCTTCACCTTCCTCATGAGTGAAGTTCAGTCCAGACAATTTTTGGAATGCAATTTTTAGTGCCAGCAGCTCTTCTGTAGAATTAATGACAACCAAGCAGTCGTCTACATAGCGGCAATACAACGTGGGTTTATTTATTTGTAGTACCTGGTTTTCAGTATAGCACATAAAGAAGTTTGCGAACGTTACTCCCAGAGGTGAGCCCATTGCAACACCGTCTACTTGGTAATATAAGCTTCCATCAATGTGGCGAAATGGTGATTTTGTGGTGCATGCTCGTAGCAATTTCTTCATAGTGCCTTCAGGAATGGGTGGTGAGGGCATCGTGTTTTGATGGTACATTGCATCACAGATGATGTCTATTGTGCGTTCTACTGGGACATTCGTAAAAAGTGACTCGACATCGAGTGATGCAAATTTTCCTTTTGTTTTTGTGGTTCTTAGGATGTGCAGCAAGTCATCAGTGGAGGTTAGCATGTACTTCGCTGGCATATAGGGAGAAATAATTTTGTTGAGCTCCTTCGCCGTGTTGTATATTGGGGTTGTGACCTGAGAGATAATGGGGCGTAATGAGTTATTTACCTTATGCGTCTTTACAGTTCCATACAGGTAACCCGGGGAGTATTCACCAAAAATAGGTTTTAGGATCTTTTCTTTATGACCTCTGTTGGCGGCTGCTATTAGTTTATTTACTTCAGTTTTGAGTGCTTTGGTAGGGTCCCTTGTAATACCAGCAACACCTAAGATATGTATATGAGACAAAATGTCGTAGGAAGAATCAGAATGAAGAAAAAATAAGCTCTGAGACCTCCTAGATTATATATATATATATATATATATATATACCTCATTAAAGATCTTGCCAACATTAAGTTTAGTATGTTTCCTACATACCTTTTCAAGGTTTCGAAATTTAATGAGGTATGTTTAAAAGAAGGTCTGCTCCCAAAGTATACCAATATATATATATATATGAACAGAAAAATCACAATAAATAAACACGTGATGAAATCAGTGAAGTTTAAACCACAATGGAAAAAGGAAAATAATAGAAAAAATGTTCTGATTATATAAATTGAAAGGTCTCAGAGCATTTTTTTGTTATATATATATATATATATATATAAGTTAAAAATATTTCAACGGAATAACAACAGAGGAACATTCACAATAGATAAGCAATCATACAATCTATAAGAATTTTAGGTATTGAACTTTTAGAAACTCCTAAACAGTCATATGAGTAAAAAAAATAAAATCAATAAAAAAATAACGAAGTTTTAAAAATGATGAAAAAAAAAGAAATTCAAATGAAAATAACCTTATTATTAATTTAAAATAAGAGATAAAATAAATAAGTATAAAAATGCAAAAATCAAATCTTAATTATGAAATTAAAAATTAATAAAAAGGAAATATTAAAAATTATAATGAAAAATTATCTTGATTTTTTTTTTCATGTAGGCCTCCCGGAAGTTTTTAGATTGACATTTTAATCCAGATTTAAAAAAATTATTCTTCTGTTTTAAAAATTATTTTAAATATTAATTAAGTAATGAATAAATCATTTTCAATTTGCTTCTTTCTATCACATTTCCACCTATCTCATTACGTTTTTTTTCACAGTGATATTATTTTTGATGAGAATACATGTATACCTGTGGACTACGCGTCCTTTTGAGTTAAGTCAATCTTTATTATGCGTCGGATATGAAAAAAAAACAAAACAAAAACAAAAAAATACGTGGATAAAAAGTCTGGAGTGGCCTACACTCAACTTTCCTATAAGTGCTCATAATACGAGGGCGGATTGATAAGTCAGTGACTTTCTGAACTTCCCGCGCAGTTACTTCAAATGCAACAGTGCTGCCGTCATCTGTAATTTATTAGTGGACAACTATCTAATTATGAGCTAGCTACCTTGTGCAGTCGGTGTTTGATAGTCAGTCATTCAAAGCAGACAACCTCGTGTATTTTTACGAAAATGGAAAAAAGTGAATTTCGTGTGCTGATTAAGCATTACTTTTTACGTAAAAAATCCATCACTAATTAAGAAGTGGTTTACAGAGTTCCGTTGTGGTCGTACCAGCATTAGAGACGCCGAACATTCAGGTCGACCAAAAAAGTGATCACGCCGGAAATCGTCAATAAAATCCATGAAATGATATTGGATGATCGGTTAATGAAAGTGCGAGGTTAGTAGAAATTTAGGGGCCACTTGGCCCCGGATTTTTTGCCTTTTAGCCAAGCCTGAACGATGTCAGGTACAATGTTATAGATCCCTACTCTAAATCCACTTGAGTTAAGCAAACTTTAGAACTCCCAATGTAGAATCAATCTTCATTTTGTAGTATCACAAAGGACCCAATGTTAATGTTAAGCCGTCGGTCCGGAGCCTGTACGATGTCAGGTACTCGTTAAAGTTTTCTACTCTAAATCCACTTGAGTTAAGCAAACATTAGAACTCTCACTGTAAAATCAATCATCATTGTGTGGTATTACAAAGGGCCTAATGTGTTCAGCCTATGTGTGTTCCCTTTTGGGAGAGCCACCGCAACCTACATCTACAGTGTTGGCCTACTACTAGTAGAAATTTAAAACTGTTCTTTGTGTTAAGAATTAATCTTATATAAGATGTGTTGTGCAATTTAAATACAGTCGTGAAAGTTAATTAAGTTCTACCGTTGTTGAGCCCGTGGATAAGTAATTATTCTATTTATTAATTATTAATAAATCCTTTACACACATTCTTTACAGTAGTTATTCAAATATCTAATAATATACAAAAATTAATTTTAAAACTTGAAAAACGATATTACGCAAAAACATGTCTTTGTGATTTAATGCTAATTGCTACATCGCTGGATGTAAGGATTAAGTTGAGAAGAACTCAGATTACATCTGTTAATATGTTATTTGAGAAGACAGGAAACTTTGAACAACATTCTATCTTCGATAACATCGGATAAGAGGTTATTCAAAAATATTGAAATTGTATTCGTCGTTGAAGCAGAACAAACAAATCCATCTTTGCTTAAACCTTTTATTGAAAAACGT
This sequence comes from Hermatobates lingyangjiaoensis, assembly GCA_026182355.1. NCBI lineage: Eukaryota > Metazoa > Arthropoda > Insecta > Hemiptera > Hermatobatidae > Hermatobates > Hermatobates lingyangjiaoensis. Next base: position 122,033 of record JAPFBL010000474.1, on the reverse strand, counting down.
TATATAAAATATAAGCTCTCCTGGTTATTTATATAGAAGATAACCTAAACTTAAACTAACCTAACAGGTTTCGTCGAATGCATTCAGTTTAAATGGATATTATAAATTATAATATAAAATTAATAAAATGTAAAAATGTTGAATGATAATTCAATCTTAAAGCTTGCATGAGCGATACAAGCTCAAGGTGTGAGCATCCACTTCAATTGTCCAAGGGACATCAATTCATACGAGCTTTCGACCATAATTACGTTGGTCATCGCCAGGTAAAATCTTCTTCTGGAAAGATGCTTATATAAACTCCCTTAGTGGATGTGATTTCTGATTGGTCCAATAAACTTGTCTTATTGGCCAATCATAGTACAGGTTTCAGTTTTCGTTCTTATTTCATTTCATTTTAGGCTGTATGTTCTTGTTTGTTGGAATGACGAACATTTCTTTCACCTGAAGATTAAATGAGAATATATATATATATATTACTTGCCGTTGCGTATACAACGTGCTTGGTCTCCCATTCTCTTTTCTCCTGAAGACGGATTACCCAAAAATTTGAGTCTGTAAGTGTGTTTCCCTACTTTGTGTGTTGCTCTTTGTTAATCTCGAACTCGTATATATATATATATGAACGTATAAGCCACAAGGAAAAAGTAAAAAACACAGAGAATATGCTCTAAGGCCTTTCAATTATATGTCATCAGAGAGCAACTCTGCTCTCTGATGACATGTAATTGAAAGGCCTTAGAGCATATTCTCTGTGTTTTTTACTTTTTCCTTGTGGCTTATACGTTCATTAATTTTCATCACGTGTTTATTGTGATTATTTAGTATATATATATATATATATATTTATTTATTTCTTTAATATATAAAGCCTTTAAAATATGCAGTTTATCAACATTTTCCTCTCGTTGGATAATGCTAGTACCTTGCAAAAGCATTTCTCTGGTTAACTGTACATTTTGCTTTTCCTGGGCATGTGTCTTTGGAGCGTCAGCAGCCAAATGAAGGGTTAATCTCCTGGAGAGCTTTGTTGTAGTCAACCCGATGTACTTTGAGGGCAGGTTCTTACATTCACATGTAGTACAAGTATACTCGTACACCAATTGACTACTTTGAAGCTCCTGGGTATTCTTCTTTGGACTGTTTCTTAGCAGCAAGTTACGTATTTTTCTATTCTTGTAGTATATTACAAGTCTTATTCGGCTGTTTTCATTCGTAGGTCTTACATGAGCATGCACAATCTTTTATATGGCCTTTTCATTCTGTCTGTACTCTGTGTTCATGTAAGCCTGATAGTACAGTTTGATATTACTTCTATGAAAAAGGTTTTAAATAAAAACCGAAACGTTGGCAATGAGAGTTTAATTTGAACCTGAAGAACTGACCGTCTTTGATCAATATTATATACATATTACTTGGAATCAAGATTAAAGGTAAGTAAAGAGTAAAAAGAAAGCACAATGAAATAAAAACTACCTTCTGCAAAGAGATATTAGTGAATTGTTCATTTTAAGAGATAGAATACTATTTTGATCGTAGTTTCAACTGCTGTTATAAAAATAAAAATTCTATTTCTTCTATATCAATTACATTTTATTTAATGTTACTTAGTATAGAGGGGTGGACTTTGATGGAATCCTTACTTACAGTAGAGTTAGATTTTCTAACTATCCGCTTCTCTTGTCTCCAGTAAAACACTGTTTCGGTCCTGGTCGTAATAATCCATTCGCTGAAATAAACTCTTAATACTGCAGCAGAGCTATTCCCCATTTCACTAAACTGCTACGACATTTGAAACTTTTCCTATTTTTATTTATTTTATTTTTGTTATATTTTATATTTTTTTTTATATTTTATAGCTTATAAGTAGTTTTGATTCTTAATGTTTTTATGCTACGAATTTATTAATAACTATAAAAAAAAACGCAAGAAATATAAAATGAAGGGGATTATGCAATGTTACAAATTCTTTTTCCAACAGAATTACACCCTTTAGAATTGTACCATCTCCAACTTCCAGAGAATTCTTACTAGACTTCTAGACATTAGTACTAAAGTATTATATCTTAGTACTAAACCACTAAGCATTACTACTAAACAACTAACCCTTACTACTAAACTTAGTACTAACCGGCTAAACCATTAACCTTAGTACTAAACCGGTAATCCACGAAACTTAGAACTAAACCACTAAAACTTAGTACCAAAACATTTCACCTTAGTCCTAAGCCCCTTGAATTCTATCCCCTCCACATACCAGAGAACTAAGTTGAGAAGTTAAGAACACTCCAACTTAGAACTAAAGCACCAAAAGTTAGTACCAAACCATTTAAATATAGTACTAATCCATTAGAATCTTATAAAATTCTACCCTCTCCACCTATCAGAGAATTCTTACTAGACAACAAAACCTTAGTGCTAAACAATGATATCTTAGTACTAGAACACTAAATGATATTACTAATCCTTTAAACCTTAGTACTAAACCTTAGTATTAACCCCCTAAGCAATTAAACCTTACAACTGAACCACTAAGAGTAAACTACTACAAACTAATAAACATTAGTAATAAACCTTTAAATCTTAGTACTAACGAGCTAAACTATTAACTTTAGTACTAAAACATTATAACTTAGTGCTAAACGACTAAAACTTAGTACTAAACTGGTAAACCACGAAAGTAAGAATAAATCTCTAAAACTTAGTACCAAACCATTAAACCTTAGTCGTAAGCCTTTAGAATGCTATTCCCTCCATCTACCAGAGAATTCTTAGTAGACTACTAAACCGTTATATCTTAGTAGTAAATAACTAAATCTTATTACTAATCCATTAAACCTTAGTCTTAAGCCTCTAGAATTCTATTCCCTCCATCTACCAGAGAATTCTTAGTAGACTACTAAACCGTTATATCTTAGGAGTAAATCACTAAATCTTATTACAAAGTCAATAAACCTTAGTAATAATCCACTAAACCTTAGTAATAAAAAATTAGACTGTTTTTTATGTCAGCCATTTCATTTCAAAGACCATTGTGACGATATATAGATAACTAGTGAGCCACTAGTTATAGTAAGAAAGTAGAAACACATATTATGATAGACTGCTACATTATATTTGACTATATGCATTGTGCAATAAACAAAATTAGCATTAAGTTAATTTATTTCCGATGTAACGAATGATTTATGATTAATTAAAAGAAACTTTCATTTTCCGGTCGAGTTAATGTTTAAAATGTGATTTTATTTAAACAGTGCTGACAAATCATTCTAAACTCAATCCTACATGGAGGACTAATTAGTTCATGTCCTCTGGGACTTCTGCCTTAGCAACGCTTTATTAACTGACCTGATGATCTGGTCATCCTCAGTCCAACTGCTTACCTCATCTTCAGTTTAATCTCTTCATATCAAAGCACAAGTAAGGTTAAATATAATAATATCACTGAGGTTTCAGCACTAACTTTTTTTCTTTTTTTGATAAGGAGGTGAAATGGAAATACGCACATAGTCCTGGGCTCCCAGAGTACTAACATATTATTGGTTTCTGATTTTTTCATCTTTTTGGTAAGGAGCTGAAATGGAAATACGCACATAGCCCTGGGCTCCCAGAGTACTAACATATTATTGGTTTCTGATTTTTTTATTTTTTTGGTAAGGAGGTGAAATGGAAATACGCACATAGTCCTGGGCTCCCAGAGTACTAACATATTACTGGTTTTTGATTTTTTTATTTTTTTGGTAAGGAGGTGAAATGGAATTTCGCACATAGTTCTAGGCTACCAGAGCACTGACATATTACTGGTAAACATTTATATATGTGTATATTGGTATAAATAGGCAGCAGATCCTCTTTCAAACAGGTATCATTAAAATAACTGCAGTCTCGGCATTCACGATCTTCAGACTGAGAGATTCGATCCCAGGAACTAACCTCCTGCTAACAGGATTCAACTGGAAAAGCAGTTGGCCAAGTGACATGTTAAAAAAATCAATGAGTCAATGGTATTAATAGATTAAATGGATTAGTAAAGGTTAATGTAAAGAGCAGATAAAAGGTCAATAAAGAACAAGAAACAGAGCGGTTAGAATAAAAGAGTTGAAAGGTCAACAGTATAACTAGATTAATAGGTAATAAATAGATTAAGAATATTAAAATAAATGAAGGATAAAAGATCTTTTAAAAAGCACCTGCAAGAGTCAAGTCAAATACCTGAAACTGGTGATGAGTCATCAGAAATGGTGATTTATCTGAGGATGATACAGAACCGGCGATACACGTGAAAACACATCACGGACCAAGAATGTACCTGAAAGTACAATCATTGACTCTAGTTTTACCTGAAAGTACCTTAATAAACACGTGAAATAACAATCAACGTCCAGTTTGGATTTGACTCAGATGAAGACCAGTTGTTATGGTTGAAAAATCTTGATCTTTTTTCTCATTTCTTTTTGTGGTTTGAACATTGATTTATATATCAACTTGAATTTGCAAAAAAAAAACATACAGAAATGAAATCACTGAAACTCACTACTATATTTCGTTGGCCTCATCATTAGGAAGGATAGAAGTCAATCACTCCAAAGGATGATAACGAATGGCTTGTGTTCAAAAAGAAGCACTCAAACAGTGTAGCCAACTTTTGGAGGAAGGGGAGACAAGGAGGATAAAGAGATAAAAGTCAAATAAAGATTAAATGAATGAAAACATTTAACTAAAGATAAAATTAAAAACTAATAACAACTAGTAAAAAACCAAACTAAAAATAACAATAAAAATAAAAAATAAGAAATAAAAAAAATAAACTGAATAGGTAAATATATATATCAAACAGCAGAGGTTATTGAGGGTTGGTCTACTCAACACATCATTTCACTGAGGCCAACGTTTCGCTATATTTATATAGCATCATCAGGGCTGTACACCAAACAAGACATGCATCAGACAGATATCTTGTTTGGCGTACAGCCCTGATGATGCTATAGAAATATAGCGAAACGTTGGCCTCAGTGAAATGATGATTTGTTTTGTAACCCCTAAGTAACCTTTGTTGTTTGCTGTTATTCTTGTGGTTGCGAAAATATGTATTTATATATTACATATATATAAAATAAATTCAAAACGAAGGAAACACACAGAAAGACACAGGCATAACTGACATCGATATTTCGACCATCGTCGTCATCAGGAGGTGTGAAGAGTGAAGAGTCCCGCAGGAAGGCAGGGCGGTGACTCCTCCTGCGGGACTCTTCGCTCTTCACACCTCCTGATGACGACGATAGTCGAAATATCGATGTGAGTTATGTCTGTGTCTTTCTGTGTGTTTTCTTCGTTTCGAATTTATTTTATTTAAAAAAGTTCGCTGGCCGTTTCTTTTAATTGTGGTGTGTATATATATATATATATATATAAACGTATTTTAAGTTCAGTTAATATTTAAAAAAGTTAATTTATTTTTGTAACATTGACAAAAGTGATTGTAAAACATTGATTGAATGATGCAAATAAAACTTGTGGGTGGACAAAAAAACATTTAGGGAAATAGAGATTTTTTTTTTTATTATAGAGAGACAGAGAGAAAAGTCTTTTTTTTTAAACAAAAATATAAATAGTACGGGGCACAATAATGTCCCCCTGCACCCTGCTCAGGAACATAGATTGGATGATAGAAACGCAACTTGTGGTTATATAAAAAACCCATTAAAGCGAACAGGGCTTGTTTTATTACAGAAATTGAAGGAAAGGTTGGGTTGGAGGGAGGGGTGTGCTGGCGGGGGTGGTAGGGTGCCTGGACCGCAAAACAGGTTTGATTTGAAAAGCTCGGTGGGGGGGGGGGGGGGGATTTTACAAGAGAAAGACAGAGTTAGAGAATGTTTCACACCGCTGACTTATGCCTGTACTTTGTAACTACCCTTGACCAAACAAAACCATTTGCGTAAAGTGGCGCCTCCATACGGCTGAGTTTAGAAACTCACTGCTAAATCACTCCCCCCCCCCCCTCACCATAGTCCCAGTCCCAATTAGGAATTCGTTGGCAAACTTTCCAAAAAGGTGCTCCACCCTACTTACATTTTTTTTTTCTTAAATCATCTAACCACTTCTAACCGCCTCTAAATCATCTAATCCAATCCTTAATATTGTACACCTGGTTATTTCCAATTCTCGCCAAGAATTTCCCCCTTGTAAATTAAAGTGAGCAAAACAAGGGGTTTGGTTAAACGAGTGTCGAGATATACTTTGAAACATTTTTAGCGTTAAAATCCATAATGCTGATAGTGGGGAATTATGACAACGATTTCGAAACTTTTAATTTGTAAAAGAAAAACAAAAACCTCTTTGGTGGCCTACAATCAACTTTACTATAGGTAAACATAATATCAAACTCATTTGACAACCAACTGATTTTTGTTACTTTACTATAAGTAAAGTATAGTGATCGTGAAAAAATTCGATCAGATTTTGATGGAAGTACTCGTATATGTTTTGAGGTTTCAGAAGTCGTTTATGATGTTTTTGCGATGATGTCTGTATGTGTGTGTGTGTGTGTGTGTGTGTGTGTGTTGTGTGTGTGTGTGTGTGTTTCTGTGTGTGTGTGTGTGTGTGTGTGTGTGTGTGTATGTGTGGGTGGGTGGGTATGTTAGCATTGCTCGTTACCACGCTGCGGACCAGAATCTTATGAATGAAATTGTTATTTTACACAAAAATGTACCTGATAGTGTATATGAGCCTTATTGTTCGGGAGAAATTATGAATGACGGGAAACTCACTTTTTTTTCAAAAATTGTTTTTAGACAACATTTTTTTTCTCCTAAACAACTAATACTAGAGTCTTGAAATTTTGGCAAAATCTTTGAGGCATCAAAAGCAATAAAGGAAAAATATTCTCAGATTTTTAAACAACAGGAAATAGTTTTTTTTCAATAAAATGTAAAAAATAGACATTTATATTATGCCTAAATGGGACCTTATATTATATTAAGTTTACTTCTAGTAAAGTTGAGTGTAGGCCACTCCAGAATTTTTTATTTTAATATGACTATACATATATTTTAATTAATACTATATAACATTGCTTTACATATGCCAATGATTATTTTATCAGTATCAATATGATATGTTATTAAAATAGTGAAACAGAGGGAGTGTCATGGAACTCCTCATTTTTTGCAAGATTGGATTAATCTACTTTTTCCTACAAAATAACAAAATATGAATGGCATTGTACCCGTTGAGTCAACTGGTAGGAAAATTTCAAAAAAAAAACATTAAAATTAAGACAAAATTAGCTTGAAGAGTGCTAGAAGATTCAGGTATTATAACTTTCAATGACTAAACTCAAGGTTAGTTTACTGATATAGTTATAATTTATATTACAAATAGGTAAAACCGTCATACCTTGTAAGATGATCATGGAGTTGGAGCGCTTTCGGATGGTGTCCATCTTCGATCGCAGACGAACCTACTGAGTAGGTTTGTTGCGATCGAAGATGGACAACGTCTGAAAGCGCTCCAACTCCATGATCATCTTACGAGGTATGACGGTTTTACCTATTTGTAATATAAATCATACTAACCTGAGTGGTATTAACGATATGCGGATATAGTTAGAGTTGAAAAAACAGATAGATCACTAAGACTCAATTGAAGTCCTATTCCTCTTAAAATATATTGAAAGAAAACATTTTTTAATACAGCTTTAGTTACCCAGTAAGGTGGCTCGGCTCTCCCATTACTAAAATGGGTGCCAAATAATTAATGAACCCCCACCCCCTCCCCTAGAACAGCTCTAAAAGGTGAAAACTCATAAGTGTGCTTCCTATAAAATTATAAATACGGATGACTTATTTATTTATTTACTTGTTGAGTAAAACGATCGGAAAAATTTTTAGATTTAATAAAAACAATTGAACCTAAGTCACAATTAGATTAACAGGTGATTGAAAATTCGGGTATTATATCATTCAATAACTGAACCCTAATATTGGGTTAGTGATAGTTATTGTTGAAAAAAAAAACAGATAAATCACTAAACTCTATATTGACGTCCTATCCCCCTTAAAATATATTAAAAGAAAACATTATCAGATCTCAAACCCACAATAGAGGAAATAACTTATTTGTGTTGGCCCTCACGAATGGATTCCATCAAATTGATTTAAGGTAGGACATCTCGTTTGTTGGGCACATTTGTGCTCTTTCTTTCCGTAGGGTTTTGATTTAATAGAATACCGTTTTCAGCTCATGAAATCTTTTAAAGAAACAAAACAAGATTCGATGATATTAAAAATCTTAACATTTATTTTCACGAAAAATCAACATCGAAACCACAATAAGAAATGAGAAAAAAAAAAGACTAAGATCATTGAACCATAACTAGTGATCTACGTCAGAGTCAAATCCCAACTGAAGCCGAAGACGTAGAAACATCTCGACAACAGGATTTCACGATTAACAAGTGAAATAAGGTTTTGGATTTTATATACGAGTTCAAAATTCAAGAAGAGTAATATACAGAGTAAAGAAACATACTTATAACCTAAAATTTTCGGGTAATCCGTCTTCAGGAGAAAAGAGAAAGGGAGACCAAGCCATATTTCATATTGTGGTTTGATTATATATATATATATATATATATATATATTATTAAAATGTGCCGCAGCTTCAGCGTTCACGACTTTCAAACTAAGCTGCTCCAGCCTCCTGACAGTTTTACGAATGCATGGTGTTAATTGCCAAATAAGTTGCCCAAAGGACATTGAGACACTTTTTTAAACACTTTAATGAACATAAAAGACTTACTTACAAAAACAAGCTTTTGACTATTCTTTAGTCATCATCAGGTTAAATTAATATCATTCAGGTTATTTAATATTCCAAATTCTTAGATTAAAATCACAGAAATCGAATAAAATAATTACACAGAAAGTTTACAACTAAACAAGGCTTTGAAGATAGCGGTTATCACTGGACTTATATATATGTACTTATATACTGCACTTATATATATATATATATGATTTGGGTTTTTGACTTTGACGAAGATAGCTTGTTACGGTTGAAAGATCTTAACTCTTGTTTTCTCATTTGATATTGTGGTTTGATCATTGACTGTTATTTCACGTGTTTATGTGAAATCTTTTTATAAATATATATATATATATATTCGTGTAAGAGGGCAGGAAATCGATAAACAAGATTCGATTATGTTAAAATATTAAGATTTATTTTCACGGTTGACAGAAAGCATAATGAAACTTTAAAATTTTTTTTTTTGAACAAACTACAACATTTAATATCAAATATTATGGTGATAAATTAAAATGTAATATAAATATTGCAAAGTATAGCTCTTTTGTTACTCGGCACCCATTTTGGTTATGGGCACACCATTATACCGGATTAACTAATTAAATCCATGCATTCCGTCCTTACCACAGAGGTTATTACCACAAGAAATGATCTAATGAGTTCTGCCTTTCTGATTATATAACCTACCTTAACCTTCCATGACTATCTTACCCTTATTTATATGGCCACTCCCTTTAATTATCATAAATACTTATTATAGTTATTGCCTATTATCGTTTTATCATCCAGTAGACATACCTATACTTATATGACAGAACTATTCTACACCCCCTTCGGGACTAACCTTTATAGAAAGAAGTGACAGAGACTGACGTCCTACGCCACCAAATAAATATAGATACTTTATATATAGAAACGGTAAAACATGTATAAAAATATGTTTAGTATAAAAAAATTGATAATTTTTTTTAGCTAGAAAAGTATGGACAGTAGTGATTGATATTGAAGTGATTGATATTAAAGTGATTGATATTGAAGTGATTGATATTAAAGTGATTGATATTAAAGTGATTGATATTAAAGTGATTGATATTGAAGTGATTGATATTAAAATGATTGATATTAAAGTTATTGATATTGAAGTGATTGATATTAAAATGATTGATATTAAAGTGATTGATATAGAAGTGATTGATATTAAAGTGATTGATATTGAAGTGATTGATATTGAGGTGATTGATATTGAAGTGATTGATATTGAAGTGATTGATATTAAAGTGATTGATATTGAAGTGATTGATATTGAAGTGATTTATATTAAAGTGATTGATATTAAAATGATTGATATTAAAGTGATTGATATAGAAGTGATTGATATTAAAGTGATTGATATTAAAGTGATTGATATAGAAGTGATTGATATTAAAGTGATTGATATTAAAGTGATTGATATTGAAGTGATTGATATTGAAGTGATTGATATTAAAGTGATTGATATTGAAGTGATTGATATTGAAGTGATTGATATTGAAGTGATTGATATTGAAGTGATTGATATTAAAGTGATTGATATTCAAAGTAAGATGACGTTTATTTCGTTTTAGCATTATTACATACGAGTATCCATGTTGATTATTATCTGAACCGTTAGGTTTGATCCGAGTCAACACTACTGGTCCATATTAATAAATGAAAGCGTTACAAATCAGTGGGAATACCATCTCTATAAAGTTTGTTTAAACAGATGTCTCAAGTATTGTTGATTCAATTTTTAGAAAAGCAGCTGTGACTGGCCGACTCAGGGACACTCATAACTCTCTCTACACTCGTCTATATAGCTCCTAGCAATGCATCTTCTCTCGATCATCTTGTTCCCTTTAATTGTAAGTACTATTATTATGGTTTTTTTTTCTTCTTCAAACTAATTATGGTCCAGTCATACATCTTCATTCTTTCTCACTCACTCTTTCTTTATCAGTAAGTCTATCTTTAACTCTATTACTCTTTAAGACATTTATTGTCTCCTCTGGGTATTACACTGATCAAATAACACAAAAAAAAAACTATTTTAGTAATTAAGTCCTTACTTCTTATTTTAAGTATGGTATTTTAATTTATGGATCAGAAGTCTTCTCAAACATGTTAACCTGTTAACTCAAAAGATTATTTTATCTTCTAATCAACCTTCAAATAAGTTTAAATAAAACTTAAAATAAAAATTACAGTAATTAAGATAAATAAAATAAAACATAAACATACTTAAAAATAAAATTTTTTTCATAATATGTTGTTTTCTAATTATATTTTGTAGAGAAAAAGCTACTGTGGATAAACATATTCATTAAAATACATTCTAACGTGGTGCAATCAGTTGTGGTATTTACTCATTGTAGGGTAAAAAGCTAATGAAATGGTCTCCACATATAAAAATTTAATGGTATAAACAACGCGTTTCGAACACTTAGTGTTTTTCCTTAGGCATTAACTAAAAAATACAATGATACCAGAGAGTTAGCTATAGTACAAAGTGAATATAGCTATTGTATTTTTTAGTTAATGTCTGAGGAAGCTCACTACGTGTTCGAAACGCGTTGTTTATACCATTAAATTTTTATTTGTGGAGACAGTTTCATTAGCTTTTTACCCTACAATTAAAATACATGTTTCAATATAGAATCAGGATTGGATTCTTCTGATTTGGTTTCTAAAGACCCCTATCAGTTGCTCACTTGAAATAGACTGAATGAACGCTGATACTTCATTTATATGGGAGCCAGGTTAGCGCAGTTAACGTACCCACCTCTGAACTGGTATGTCCAGAGTTCGATCTCCACCAGGCACTCGATTTATTCACGCAGGAGGTGAATAAATCTGAGCACGTCGTATCTCGGAGAGGATGTTAAACCGTCGGTCCCGAGCCTGTACGATGTCAAGGACTCGTTAAAGATGTCTACTCTAAATACACTTGAGTTGGGCAAAATTTAGGACTCCCACTATAGAATCAAGAAGTAATTCAGTTCGCCCATTACTTACATGGGTGCCAAATAATAAATGAGCCAAATTTTCCACCCCCTAGAAAAGTACTAAAAGGTGAAAACCAATAAGTGTACTCATTGGAAAACAAGCAAACATTGGATTTGGCAGAATTAGGTCAATTTACTTTTTTCGTATAAAAATAAAAAAAAATGGTAGTGCTATGTCCTTTGATTAAACAGCTTGGAAAATTCCAAAAAACCTTTAAAACTAAATAAAAGTTACCTTAAGAGGTAGTAAAAGATTCCAGAGTAACAACCATTAATAATTGAACCCAAGGGTTGTGTTAATCAAATAGGTATTGTTGAAAAAACAGATAAATCACTACAACTATATGATAGATAGATTAATAAAAATTCCGATGAATAAAACTAACTATAATAGCGAGTTAAATATAATAAAAACAATAGCAAATAACAACGGATATAATGCAAACGTAATAGATAAAATGCTAAAAACCAGAAGAAATAAAATAAATTTTAATAATGAAAGAACTAATAACGATAAATACGCGTGTATAACGTTTATAGGTCAAATAAGTCATAAAATCGCAAACTTACTAAAGCAATACAATATAAATATAGGGTTTAAAACAAATAATTCAATTAACCAAAGATTAGATAACTCAACGGAAAATAAAACTAATAAATATGATAAAAGCGGTGTATATAAAATAAAATGTAAAAATTGTAATCATATATATATTGGACAAACGGGAAGGACCCTAAAATTAAGATATAAAGAACACATTAAAGATTATCTAAATAACACAAATAAATCTAATTATGCTAACCACCTAACTGAATATGGACATGAACCGGACAGTATAGAAAATTCAATGACCTTAATAAAAACAGGACAAAAAGGAAAAAGACTAAACGTAAATGAAGAATTAGAGATATTTAAAAATAAAGAATCGGGTAAGCTAATAAATGAACAAATAAATCACCAAAGCGATACACTATTTAAACCGTTAAAGAAATTGAAGCGACGACTTGACAGACTTGACAATGACGAAAATAATAAGAAAAGAATTAAACTAAATAATAATAATTAAATAAAAGTAAAATAAAATAAAAATAAAAGTAAAGTGAAAATAATTAAATATTAAAATCTAGGCAGCATTGGGAAGTAGGTAGGTTATATAAACAGAAAGGTAGGACTCCGTAGTTCTAGTTGATCAGTTCTTGTTGAAGATGGGTGACGCCCGAAACCGGTCTAAGAACTTCAGCAGCAGGGTACGAGGTAAGACGGATTACTATAATTTTAATATTAACTATAACAAGAGATTTATTCCTCTTAAAAGATATTAAAAGAAAATGCTCTTTAATTAGGCAGCAATTTGGTTTCCTATAACTAAAATGGGTGCCAAATAATAAATGAGCCACATTTTTTGTATTTAGAACATTACTAAAAGGTTAAAACTGAAAACAAATAATCTTTACACTGATTTGGCAGTAGTTCATTGAAATGAGGAGTAAAACAGCCTAGAGAATGGATCTGAAACTGTCCCGTCATGATCAGCATATATAGAAGCTCATTACAATCTGCAAGTAATTATTAATAATTAGCAACTACGAATTAGCCAAATGAATCTCATTTAGTTGAACTAATTATCGAGATATGTGAAGTACCTACGTGACTTTAAACCAGATAGAAGATTTACTATTTCAAAGAAAATAGAAAAATAGAAAATGAATAGTGAGAAGAAAACTTTTCTTTTTTTTTACTCAAAGAGAAAAGGAAAGAAAGTTTAAGGAGTGTTTTTGAAAAAAAAAAAAAAAACGGTGAGAGCTTTTAGTTGTCGAACCAACTTGAGAGAACCAAGAGGCATGTCATTCGGATTCGGAGACGAATCCATCACTTCTTCATTTTTCTTCTTTAGTATCTTCATCGAAAAAAAGTATAATCATCAGTAATCGTATTAGTCATTTTCTATTCAATCTAAAAAGAAGAGTTACTAATATAATATAATATAAATATATATTTTTTTAAAAAAAAGTTAATTCCAGTATTAGTCATTCTCTAATAAAGTCATGGATATATAATAAATAAATATTTAAAAAAAATATAACAACTAAATTTTTTTAAAAAAAGTTGATATCACTATTAGTCGTTTTATACTAATCTTTAAGCTGAAAAAGACAGTTATTAATATATAATAAAATAAATAAAAAGATTTCACATAAACACGTGAAATAACAATCAATGATCAAACCACAATAAGAAATGGGAAAACAAGACTAAGATCTTTCAACCGTAACAAGCGGTCTTCGTCAGAGACGCTTGACTGACTGAACAGTTGAGTTTTTGACTCTGACGAAGACTGAAAGAAAAAAAAATCGTAATTCAAAAAATTACGTTTCCACACAAAAAAAAAGTTTAATATAAAAACTAACAACGCGTTTCGAACACTTAGTATTCTTCTTCAGGTTTACATCTGTACTCTTGTAAAGTTGTTCTATTGGACTGACCTTGGATGAACTCAAGTGTAGAAGAGCAAAAAGGTGTTTAAAACGCATTTTTATTTTTAATATTAATTTTTTTTGTGTAGAGAAATAATTTTTTGGAATTTCTCAAATATGAGTAAATACCACACTATAACGGATTGCACAAGTAATGAAACTTTTTTTGTTTTTATATGTATACATTTGTAAAAGGTGGAAGCAGTCCTTCATTTAAACATATATTGTTAAATAACGCCCCATATTTGGCTTGTATCTGTTTCTTACATAATTTCTCCAGTTTCCGGAATTCCTTCCTCGTCTCTTCATTAAAACTATAAAGCTTATCACCAATATTGCTAGTCGACATGTTTCGAATGTAGAACATTCATCATCTGGACAATAATGAGAATAATAGTAGGATTATTAGTTCATATATATAGCTCATATATAGGAATGGCCACAACTTCATTATCAAGAAGAATACGATGCACCTTTCTGCCGGCGCGCCAAAATGCCATGCAACAGCACTCCATAAGACAAAACTCACAAGAGAAATGATGGTCAATTCCACGAAAATTATCGCTAAATAAAGAAACCATGTTAAATTACAAATATTAGAAGCATTAATAATCCAAGAAAAGCAGCCAGCCATAAATTTCCAACTTAATAATTCTTGTCGAATTTTAAAACTATTTTCCAACAGGCCAAACCAGATTAGCCAGGTAGTAGGTGAGTCCAACCACCCTGCCTTAATCCCCCATAATGCCCCGTGACCCAGGGTGATGTCCTGTGAACATTTCAATAGTAATCCACCTCTATAAATATAAACTAACAATCCTACTATTATTCTCATTATTGTCCTGATGATAAATGTGGTACATTCGAAACATGTCGACTAGCAATATTGGTGATAAGCTTTATAGTTTTAATGAAGAGACGAGGAAGGAATTCCGGAAACTGGAGAAATTGTGTAAGAAACAGATACAAGCCAAATATGGGGCGTTATTTAACAATATATATATATATATATAATCATATATATATTATATATAAGATATATTATATTATAATATATTATCCCAAATATATGATAGAAGTGTTGACAAAGTCACTTTTATTAAGTAGAAACAAAGTAAAATTTATCATGACTCTGTCAGTGCTTCGGGTTCATATTCAATACATTGAATATGAATTATACTTATGTAGGTTCATCACGCAACACAATTACTACGTAACTATAAAATATATAAAATCATTAAAAACACTTGGAAAAACTACACCATTTCTACGTAACTATAAAATATAGAAAATATCCAGCTATATTGGAAATTTTATTTCACCCCTCCTGAAAAGAAAAGAAAGAAAACTTTGTATTTATTAGTTTACAAAGCAACAAGATACTTTGAATGGACTCCCTTCTATAAAATACATGGATATATCTTAAGGGAGGCCCAAGTGCTTATATATTCTTAAAATTTACTTACATATCTCAGAGATTCGCATTTACGCAAACCATGAGTACACATTCTGGACTTGGTATATGGTTATATACCCAGGTCTAGGGTTACGGTATCCAGAGACATTTTATCGCCTATAGAACACTGAATACATCAGTTACATGTCTAAATATTGAAATAATTCATATATTATTATTGATTTTAACAAGAGTAAATATATTCTGCAATATGAGATACTAAATAATTTTTTTGTGCAAATATATAAAAAATATGGCATTCATAGAACTCGACATCATAAGTAAGTCTTATTACTTAAGTTCTTCTTAATGTAAACATGTTAAGTATATATTAAGCTACACCTTTTGACTTTATGAATACCTGATACTTTGCAATCGAATCAGGCTATGAACTAATGTCGTATTAATGATAAACATATTGGGAAAGTAGACAGATATGAAGAGAAGGAGAGAGAGCGAGAGAAAAGAAGAAACAGAATGAAAGAGGAAGGGATATAGAAAGAAAGAGAAAGAAGGTGATGGAGCGAGAAGGGAGGGAGCGAGAAAGGGAGGAGGTAGAGATATACAGTTAGAGAAAGATAAAGTGAGAGAGAGATATGGAGAGAGAGAGAGAGAGAGAGAGAGAGAGAGAGAGAGTGAGAGAGAGAGAGAGAGAAAGAAGAAACAGAATGAAAGAGGGAGGGATATAGAAAGAAAGAGAAAGAAAGTGATGGAGCGAGAAAGGGAGGAGGTAGAGATATACAGTTAGAGAAAGACAAATGAGAGAGATATATGGAGAGAGAGAGAGAGAGAGAGAGAGAGAGAGAGAGAGAGAGAGGAAAAAAGAAGGAAGTAGGGAGAATATGAGAAAAATGAGAGAGGGAAAAGACGAAACAGAATGAAAGAAGGGAGGGATATAGAAAGAAAGAAAGAAAAAGAGAAGGTGTAAGAAAGGAAGGGAGTTAAAGGACAGAAAGGGAGGAAGATAGAGAGATAATGAGAGAGATAAACATATAGAGAGAAAGACAAAGAGAAATAGAGATAGGAAGAGATAGATAGAAAGAGAAGGTTGTGAAGATACAGAGAGGAAGAGGGATTAGAAAAAAGTAAGAGAGTGATAGAGCGAGAAGTGAGGTGGTAGAGATATACAGTTAGAGAAAGACAGAGTGAGAAAGAGATTTGGAGAGAGAAAGAAAGAGAGAGAGAGAGAGAGAGAGAGAGAGAGAGTGATAAGAGAAGCTTTCAGGGGTAGACACTATGGGATCAGAGATAGACAAAAGAATAAAAAGAGTGATAAGAAAGAGGTAAAGAAAGAAAAAAAAAACAGAAAAAAATGGATACACAAACAGCTTGTCTTTATTTATATACAGGTAGCCTATATACCATTTCAAAATCTAAAACAATTTATTAAATTTTTATCAAAATTAGCAGAATGAATCACAGTTACATTACAATAATCAAAAATGGTTAATTTAATAAACCTTGAGTTATATATAATATGTTGACATGTTTGCTGATAGTGTCTAATAAATGTTGTTTACTAATATTGATTCATCAAATTAACATTTTACATAAAATATTAGGAGAAACTAGTATAATTGTTGATTAAATACTTTAAAAGGTGAAAATTATATCAGAGTTTAAGTTGCATTGAGACAAAGTCAAGAGCTAAGGAGAGCTGATGAATCATTGAGTGTTGTTGAATAAGTTCATTGGGGAAAGTTTACCGACTTCTAAAGTAGTCTGTTGCAGTTAAATTTATTTATTAAAGCCAAGACTTTGCCTTTCTCTGTGTTCAACTTCACTTTCTTATAGAAATCTATAGAATTGATAACAATGATTTAAATTTATAATATATTTTTTTTTAAAGAGAATTGAAATATTAAATATTTTCTTAACGATATTTATGTTTGGGGTATAAGGAATGAAAAGTTAAGGGAGTTTTGAAATGCTAGAAAATCAGAGACTGAGTTTGTATACATATATAAATCAACGTTGAAACCACAATTAGAAATAAGAAAAAAAGAATAAGATCTTTCAACCATAACTAGCGGTCTTCATAAGAGTCAAAAACCAACTGAAGCCGAAGACGTAGAAACATCTCGACAACAGGATTTCACGATTAACAAGTGATATAAGGTTTTGGATGTTGTTTTGTCTTTTCATGCGCTAATTGTAAAATCTTTTTATAATTATATATATGTATATATATATACAATTAAAAGAAACGGTCCAGCGGACTTTTTTAAAATAAAATAAATTCAAAACGAAGGAAGTTACCCTAAGAGCTTCAGAGGAAGCATACATATGCTTACTTGATGCTCGCTCTTCCCCTGGACTCAACCTCAACCGATAATTTTTTTTTTATATATATATATATTTATTTTATTTTATTTATTTATTTTTTTCTTTATTAATATTAATTTGATTTATCTACTTTTTTATAATTATGATTTTTACTCGTTCCTTTATATTATAAAACAATTAACACTCTGTTTTATAATAAAATATGTGTGTGAACTATACAAAACCTTTCACTATCGACCTTATGCATTCAAAAAGGTCCTTCTATTATTATTTTGATTAGGTTCAGTAAATACTATTTGAATGAAGCCGCTTTGTCATGTCTGTGCAGTGGTTGGTCGTGAATGCCGTTTCCCCAAGGCTTCACACAGCTGTCGCCCCAGGACTGCTTGTATACGCTCCTCTTGCTTACTCTCAGCCTATTCTCTTTCCAAGTCTTCTCTACTCATCCTCTGATATGCCGTCATTTCTATCTACACAGGTAATTTATAACGTTTTTCTTTCAGATAGTATATATATATTCGACGGCAAGACGCCGAAATTATCGAGATTCGTGAGTGTT
The DNA here is from genome assembly GCA_026182355.1 of Hermatobates lingyangjiaoensis. Lineage (NCBI taxonomy): Eukaryota > Metazoa > Arthropoda > Insecta > Hemiptera > Hermatobatidae > Hermatobates > Hermatobates lingyangjiaoensis. The sequence continues at coordinate 103,420 of JAPFBL010000474.1, read as the reverse complement.
CGTCCTTTTTCTTGTGTTCTCTAGCTGTAACTTTAATTATATATATATATATATATATATATATATATATATATATATAGTTCAATATAGACAAAAAAAACATAGAGAAATCAAAAGAACACACTTGCAAACTCTAATTTTCGGTTTGAACCGTCTTCAGGAGAGATAAGAGAGGGAAACCACCAAGCGCACTGGTTCAGAGACGGTTGGAGACTCCAATATACTATATTTATATTGGTTTACACAGTGCGCTTGGACTGTAAGTGTGTTCTTTTGATTTGTCTATGTTTCTTTGTCTATATTGAACTATATTTGTCCGTTTTGGATCGTATTTCCTACGAAAAAGTGTATATATATACAAAACTAAAGTTTATCGGGACTCGGTCAGTTCTTCAGGTTCAAATTAAATTCTCATTGCCAATGTTTCGGTCTTTATTTAAAACCTTTTTCATAGGCAGAAGTATGAATTTAGAAACAGAAAAACTAAGTATTACATTACAAATTATTTTACAAAGAAAAATAATATATGGATTTTAACAACAACTGTAGTCTGAATGAACGTTCATTCAATGTTGCCACAAACGCGCCCGGTCATAGAGAATAAAGTAGACAAGAATCAATTTAAATTAAAATAGGAATATGAAGAATAATAGCAAATACAAAAAAAAAATAAAATAATAAAAAATAAAAACTTAGGGATGAACAGAAGAAATGATATATGAATAAATAAAAATTAAAAATTATGGACTAGCTTTAATAAGAAATAGAGAATAAAACTTTAAATAAATTAAATAAATGAAAAATATATAAAAACCAGATGCAGAGACAAGAAACTAATACAATGAAGCATTATCTCTTAAGATTAAGGCCAGATGCACTGTGCGCATTGAGCAACCAAATATGCGCTTCTTCGGAGGCTCGGAGGGTGAGGTTTTTGCAGTCAGAGTTTCACCAGTTTCAGGTTTGAGGTTTTACCAGTGCGCTTGGTTTCCATCTCTTATCTCTCCTGAAGACGGTTCAACCGAAAATTAGAGAATGTAAGTTTGTGTTTTTAATTTCTCTATGTTTCTTTATGTACATTGAAGTGTATTTGTCCATTTCGGATTGTATTTTCATCGAAAAAGTGTATATATATATATGTATATATGTATATATTTATGTATATATATATATATATATACAAGATTTCACATAAACCGTGAAATAACAATCAATTATCAAACCGCAATATGAAATGAAAATAAAAACTTTTTCCCATTTCATATTGTGGTTGATTATATATATATATATATATATATAGTATAAACTGTTTAAAGAAATACCATAGAAGTTTTACAAGTGGCTAGATTTTCCAAAAAGAAGAGGGGAGGGATTACGGGATTACTCAAGGCTCTTTTAGAGCATAATAAGTATATATATTATGTAAAATATATATATATATATATATATATATAATAAACATAAACGTAAACAAGAAAATTATGCCCTCAGGACGTTCATTTAATATATATCACACTTATTTTTATATTCCCTGTATGCTAAATATCTTCCTGGTTATAAATACCACTGGTTAATGTTAGGTTAAGTTAGGCTGCAGTAGCCGTCTGATGAGAGAATGCACAATGACTGGGCCTTTGTAATACAAAACAATGAACGGTCTATATTTAGAGTCCTAAATTTAACCTAACTCAAGTGTAATTTAGAGTAGAATTATTTAACGTGTTTCTGACATCTTAGAGGCTCGGAACCGTCTTCTTGGACGAATGACGTGTTCAAATTTTTTTTTTATCTCCCTCGTGAATATATCAAGGGCCAGAATGGGTATTGAACCTCGGATCTACCAGTCCAGAGAAGAGCATGTAAGCTATTCGGCTACCTTGATTAATTTACCTGAATGGTTTTATTTACATATATATTTGAACAATGAAGAGCTAACTGTTTAGGCTATAGAATATTCTACTTCGGAAACTATTTCCGAATCCCAAATATTCTGATTTTATGTAAATATGTATGTTTTTATATACTCGTAACGTGTGCTCAAAATGTTGTTATTTTACTTTCTGTTTATTAAATAATATATTGACGTTTAAGTTATATTAAATTGAAACTAAAAACTGTACTAGATTAAAGTTTTATAGGTTTCTGATATACTCATATACTTATGTAACCAAATGACCCTGTGTCCTTACCTAACAAAAGGTCATTTCCACTGAAACATGAATAATAATAAAAATGACCGTATTTACCTAAACAAATGACCTTGTATCCTTACCTAACCAAAAGGTCATTTCCACTGAAACATGAATCATAATAAAAATAACCCTGTTAACCTAACTAAATGACCTTGTATCCTTACCTAAGCCAAAACATCATTTCCACTGAAATATGAGTAATAATAAAAACGACCCTATTTATCTAAACAAATGACCTTGTATCCTTACCTAACCAAAAGGTCATTTCCACTGAAACATGAATCATAATAAAAATAACCCTGTTAACCTAACTAAATGACCTTGTATCCTTACCTAACCAAAACATCAATCCACTGGTATATAACTAGTAATAAAAATGACCTTATTTAAAACGTTGGATCTGTAAGACCATACGGGCATCTTATGCTTGACCATATGACCATATTGACCATATTTCACTTATGGTTGATCTTATTTACCTACTATGACCATTTCCACTGATCATTCCATTTATGAGTGGTGCAGTGATTCAGCAATGGTGATCTTCTGGTCTCATACTACCAAGGACGATAAACATTACATACTTTTTTTGAGGTATTTTTTGAGCATTGATTATGGATTTTATTTTATGACTAGCAAATGTACCCGTCTTTGACAGAATCAAAAATTCTATTATACTTGGTATTCCAACATATCAATTATAGTATTATACTAATACTATAATTAGAAATTATAGAATAGTAGAAAACACCATTATTAGTACAGTGTTAAACAAATGCCTCTGTATACACTACATTAGCTGTCTGTCCTTCAGGTTCATGGAAGAACAATCAGTTGAAACCTCTGACTATTGAGCAAGTAAACTACAGTTGACCATGTGAGAAAAACTTGGTTTCGCTAACTTGAATTCCTGCGTTAGATAAAGTCTCCCTTTGCGACTTAGTTAACGTCATTGCGAAATAGACTCTGAGGGGACCTTGCAATCATTTGAATGGAAACAGACAGTGGTTCGGAAGACTCCCCAATACCACATCCAGTCATTATGTCCGCCTCTATGGCATATCTGTGTAGAGCACGAACTCAGAGTCGTGTCCCGTTGCACAGTTTTTGGGTCACTCATGTTTCGTAACATGAAATTTGTTACTGCTATAAATTGCAGCATCATTGGTGCTCCTACTTTAAGTTTTTACTCATGAGCAGGCAGTCCAGGAGAAATAAATTCAGAGTCAAGAAATTCAATTAGATAATGAACTGCTTCTTCATCACTAATCCAATCTCTTTACTAACTTGTAAGTTCTTTCCTCGGCTTCATATAGCGTAAAAACTTGTTTGTTGATTTCTCATGCCTGTTCATATTAAGGGCTGAGAATTGCTCGTTTACAAAACATTTATTCTCAATAGATAGTACATCCTTAACTCTGTGAAACACCATTTCAATGATGTCAAATACGCAATATATTCATGTGCTCAATTGAAATTAAAATCAACTAACAATACCTACTTGCCACACCTGTGTATTTTCAAAACAAACTTGTCTGTGAAGTTAGGAAAATACAGCTAAAAGCCCCATAACTTCGCTTCTGTACTGAATTAATAATCTATTTAGAGCCCATATTTTAAGTTAGGCACACACAAATCCAGTGTCAATGTTTCAGCTCGCTATGTCTTATGGTGGCTGAGTTTACTTGTGACAAACATTTTTGCGTTAAACGTCCATAACTTCACTTCTACGTTGAATTTCCAATCACTTCATAGCCTATATTTTAAGTTAGACCTACACAAATCTACTGTAAAAGTTTCAGCTTTATATGTCTTATGGTAGCTGAGTTTACCTGTGACAAAGTTTTGCGGACAAACCGACAAACCGATAAACCGACAAACCGACAAACCGACAAACCGACAGAAATTTTTCTAAGGGTGGATTCGGTTTCTCCAATGTATGAAACGTAAAGAAAACTTGAAATGAGTCAGTTCTAAGCAATGTACAGACAAAATCATTATTTTATTTATAAAGAAGATATATATAATGTGTGAACCGAAATGGTACATTAACTCAAATTCAGAAAAAATATTTCCTGTTGTTTTAAAATTCTGAATATATTTTTCGTTTGTTGCATTGAAACCTCAAAGATAATGTCAAAATTTCAAAACTCTAGGATTATCAGTTTAGGAGAAATAAATGTTTTAAAAAAAACGGTTTTTGGCAAAAAAAATGACTTTCCCATCATGCATAATTCTTCCCAAACAATAGGGATCTTCGTCTTTATGAGGCCCATTTTTGTGTAAAATATCAACTTGATCCATCAAAGATTCTGGACCGTAGCGTGGTAACAAGCAATGCTAACACACTCACCCACCCACCAACCACCCACCCGCCCACCCACCCACCCACACACACACAGACATCATCGTAAAAACGTCATAAAACGACTTCTGGGACCTCAAAACATGTAATTCCGTCAAAATCCGAGATCGAATTTTTTCACGATCACTATACTTTACTTATAGTAAAGTAATACAAAAAATTCGACAAGTATAGCAGGTGATCTCTTAGTCTAGGATAAACAAAGAGTTTTTATATCGTTATTGCTCTTTCCCGTAATTGAAACCTCATGAATTTTTTTTATGAATTGCTAATTTTTTGTTCCATTTTTGGTCAAATTTTCATTATTTTTTAACGAGCCGTTTAGCGTCAAAAAAACATTTTCTGAAAACACAAATCGTACTATAACGCCCCTTTAGCGAAAGTAATTCCAAAAAAAAATATCTCAACTCATTCGCCATATAATGTTCTATTTGTAGGCATAGTTTCATTCTTGTCCGGCAAACAGTATGGCTTGTATCGCTCTCACAAGGTTTGAGATTGAATTATAAGTCAAAATTTTTACATTTTATTGAAAAAAAAATATTTCCTGTTGATTTAAAATTCTGAATATATTTTTCGTTTGTTGCATATGAAACCTCAAAGATAATGTCAAAATTTCAAAACTCTAGGGTTATCAGTTTAGGAGAAATAAATGTTTTTAAAAAAACGGTTTTTGGCAAAAAAAGTGACTTTCCCATCATGCATTATTCTTCCCAAACAATAGGGATCTTCGTCTTTATGAGGCCCATTTTTGTGTAAAATATCAACTTGATCCATCAAAGATTCTGGACCGTAGCGTGGTAACAAGCAATGCTAACACACGCACCCACCAACGCACCCACCCACCCACCCACACACACACAGACATCATCGTAAAAACGTCATAAAACGACTTCTGGGACCTCAAAACATGTAATTCCGTCAAAATCTCGAGATGGAATTTTTTCACGAACACTATACTTTACTTATAGTAAAGTAAAAAAATCTGGAGTGCCCTACACTCTACTTTACTATAAGTAACTTAATGTCAAATTTCTTGAGTATATAAAACATAACGTATCATTTAAGCATAACGTAAACATCTAAATGGGATATAATTATTAGCCTGTCATTCCTGAGGTAGTACAGATAGTGATTGAACGACATATCAATTTATAAGCTTATTTTTGTACATCACAAATAATTTATTATTTGCAAATAATTTCATTAGTATAACTACAGCAGTAATAACATTTTTGAAAAACCGAAGTGAACATTTCTTGAAACGAAATAGTATCCTACAAGAGAACATGGCTATTGTTCAAATAGCCAGTAGATTTCTTACATCGTTTACTTGACATCCTTCTACATTGAATATTAATGTAAAATTTTCAAATTTGAAACGGTAAAATACACTTTTTTTCTCTGAAAAACTTCTTAAACAGCGAAGAAAATGTTGTTTTAAGGTGATTTGTTAATTAAAGATGTACGATAATTACAGTTATTAATCTCTAAACGAAAGATTTATATTTTGAATTATCTTTTACATTTTTGGTTTTTAACAGAATTATTACACTGGGAATTTTATGGCTTCTTAGTATTTAATAAGATCATTTTCCTTCCCCTTTGTGAAATAACATATATACGAATTTTTTTTTTATTGAGTGTTATCATTTACCTGCACAATATTATTCCACTTACATCTCTTATAAGTCAATAATATATTTTCATTTTTCCATTAGAAACATCAATTTTACCTCAGTGAATTCGCTCAAAAAATTTCTAAGTCAATGTAAACAATGTAAAAAAATACAAAAAATTCGACAAGTATAGCAGGTGATCTCTTAGTCTAGGATAAACAAAGAGTTTTTATATCGTTACTGCTCTTTCCCGTAATTGAAACTTCATGATTTTTTTTTTATGAATTGCTAATTTTTTGTTCCATTTTTGGTCAAATTTTCATTTTTTTTTAACGAGCCGTTTAGCGTCAAAAAATCATTTTCTGAAAACACAAATCGTACTCTAACGCCCCTTTAGCGAAAGTAATTCCAAAAAAAAATATCTCAACTCATTCGCCATATAATGTTCTATTTGTAGGCATAGTTTCATTCTTGTCCGTCAAACGGTATGGCTTGTATCGCTCTCACAAGGTTTGAGATTGAATTATAAGTCAAAATTTTTACATTTTATTGAAAAAAAAATATTTCCTGTTGTCTTAAAATTCTGAATATATTTTTCGTTTGTTGCATTTGTAACTTCCAAGACAATGTCAAAATTTCAAAACTCTAGGGTTATCAGTTTAGGAGAAATAAATGTTTTAAAAAAAACGGTTTTTGGCAAAAAAAGTGACTTTCCCATCATGCATAATTCTTCCCAAACAATAGGGATCTTCGTCTAAATGGGGCCCATTTTTGTGTAAAATATCAACCTGATCCATTAAAGATTCTGGACCGTAGCGTGGTAACAAGCAATGCTAACACACGCACCCACCCACCCACACACACACAGACATCATCGTAAAAACGTCATAAAAAGACTTCTGGTACCTCAAAACATGTAATTCCGTCAAAATCTCGAGATCGAATTTTTTCACGATCACTATACTTTACTTATAGTAAAGTAATATAAAAAATTCGACAAGTATAGCAGGTGATCTCTTAGTCTAGGGTAAACAAAGAGTTTTTATATCGTTATTGCTCTTTCCCGTAATTGAAACTTCATGACTTTTTTTTTATGAGTTGCTAATTTTTTGTTCCATTTTTGGTCAGATTTTCATTATTTTTTAATGAGCCGTTTCGCGTCAAAAAATCATTTTTTGAAAACAGAAATCGTACTGTAACGCCTCTTTAGCGAATGAAATTTTGAAGAAAAATATCTCAACTCATTCTCCACATAATGTTCTATTTTTAGGCATAGTTTCATTGTGATCCGTCTAACAGTATGGTTTGTATTGCTCTCTCAAGGTTTGAGATTGAATTAAAAGTCAAAATTTTTACATTTTAGTGAAAAAAAATATTTCCCGTTGTTTTAAAATTCTGAATATAGTTTTCGTTTGTTGCGTTTGTAACCTCAAAGATAATGTCAAAATTTCAAAAGTGTAGGATTACCAGTTTAGGAGAAATGAATGTTTTAAAAAAAACGGTTTTTGGCAAAAAAAGTGACTTTCCCATGATGCATAATTCTTCCCAAACAATAGGGATCTTCGTCATTATGGGGCCCATTTTTGTGTAAAATATCAACTTGATCATCAAAGATTCTGGACCGTAGCGTGGTAACAAGCAATGCTAACACACTCACCCACCAACCCACCACCCACCCACCCACGCACCCACCCACCCACCCACCCACGCACCCACCCACCCACCCACACACACACACAGACATCATCGTAAAAACGTCATAAAACGACTTCTGGGACCTCAAAACATGTAATTCCGTCAAAATCTCGAGATCGAATTTTTTCACGATCACTATACTTTACTTATAGTAAAGTAAAAAAAAAATTCCCTTCAGAGGACAAAGACTAAAACTAATTTATCACTAATGACGACTAGCCAAGACTAAAAACTAAACCACAACCACTAAACGAGAAGGTTAAACCGTCGGTCCCTTAGCCCTTACGATGTCAGATACTTGTTAAAGATCCCTACTCAAAATACACTTGAGTTGGACAGAATTTAGGACTCCCAATGTAGAATCAACAGGTAATGTCACTCTACCATTATTAAAATGGGTACCAAATAATAAATAAGCCACAATTTCTTCACCTAAAACACCACTAAAAGGTGAAAGACCTTATAATTGTGAGCGTTGAAAAAAAAAACAAAACAACTTGAACTCAAATTTAAATGATTGAACTGAAATAAAAGTATTCAAAAATATATTTAATTGAAATTCCTAAAGCTGTTTGGAATTTAAAGGAAAGCGAATTGGCCTGAATGTATATTTGTTGATGTAACCGGTATGTGCAAATTAAATTAAAATAGTTTAAAACAATGGAAGTATTTTTTAGAATAAAAAATTTAAATTAAACAATATATATATATAACAGTTCAAAATTGAAGATAGGTGGCACAGAAAGTAAAGAAACACACTTACAGACTCAAATTTTCGGGCAATCCGTCTTCAGGAGAAAAGAGAAAGGGAGACCAAGCACGTTGTAGGCGCAACGAAAATTTGCCCGAAAATTTGAGTCTGTAAGTGTGTTTCTTTACTTTTTCTGTGCTACCTATCTTCAATTTTGAACTGTTATTGTGTCCAGTGTGGACCGTCTTTCTGTTTATCAAATTATATATATATATATATATATATATATATATATATATATATATAAAAAGATTTCACATAAACACGTGAAACAACAATCAATGATCAAACCACAATAAGAAATGGGAAAACAAGACTAAGATCTTTCAACCGTAACAAGCGGTCTTCGTCAGAGTCAAAAACCCAACTGGATTTTTTGATCCTCCAGTTGGGTTTTTGACTCTGACGAAGACCGCTTGTTACGGTTGAAAGATCTTAGTCTTGTTTTCCCATTTCTTATTGTGGTTTGATCATATATATATATATATCAGTATACTTTGTGGTAGCAGTCCTTCGGATATGCATGCTTTGTTGAACACGACAGAGTAGTTGCTGTCTATAAGTTTCTTCTCAAGACCTTCGATTTGCTTAAAAACAGCTTTTTCGTTGTTAGAACAATATATATATATATATATATATATATATATATATATATATATATATATATATATTGTTAGAACAATATATATATATATATATATATATACATATATATATATATATATACATAGGCACTGAAAGAAATTGTTAGAAGTAAATGTAAAAAATATGATAAAAAGAGGTGTCAGATTTAAATTAATCAAACCTTAAAAAAATGGAGGAATTACTTGGAAGGATTTGTTAAAGTTTATTGCATAGTGAGAGCTAACTACAAGAAGCTTTTAAGACAAAAAAACGACAGTTTGATGAATATATGAATAATATAATAAATGAAAGAAAATAGAAGAAAATTCTGGCAGTTTTAAATCTTTTGTAGAAACTTCTATAAAATGGAGCAAACTTTAACATTTTTTAATATTATTTATTCTTTTTGCTCTCTCATGATATAAAGTGATGTAAATGCATTTAAAAACTTTGTCTGATTCCACTTGATTTAACTTTGTCGAATATTTTTCTAAATTTCGAAAGCATTTAAAAACTATATGTCTGATTCCACTTGATTTAACTTTGTCGAATATTTTTCTAAATTTCGAAAGCATTTAAAAACTATATGTCTGATTCCACTTGATTTAACTTTGTCGAATATTTTTCTAAATTTCGAAAGCATTTAAAAACTATATGTCTGATTCCACTTGATTTAACTTTTTCGAATATTTTTCTAAATTTCGAAAGCATTTAAAAACTATATATCTGATTTCACTTGATTTAACTTTGTCGAATATTTTTCTAAATTTCGAAAGCATTAAAAAACTATATGTCTGATTCCACTTGATTTAACTTTGTCGAATATTTTTTTAAATTTCGATATTTAGAAAAATATTCGACGAAGTTAAATCAAGTGGAATCAGACATCAAGTTTTTAAATGCATGTATTCAAGAAGGACTGCTCCCAACTTTTACTAATATATATATATATATATATATACAATATATAAATATTGATAAAAGTATCGACCGTGGAAGAGAAACAAAACTAAAGTTTATCGGGTCAGTTCTTCAGGTTCAAATTAAACTATCATTGCCAACGTTTCAGTCTTTATTTAAAACATTATTCATAGGCAGAAGTATAAATTTTGAAACAGAAAAACTAAGTATTACATTAAAAATTATTTTACAAAGAAAAGTAGTATGTGGATTTTAACAACAATTCAGACTAAAGCTGTTAAAATCTACATACTATTTTCCTTTGTAAAATAATTAGTAATGTAATGCTTAGTTTTTCTGTTTCAAAATATATACTTCTACCTATGAAAAAGGTTTTAAATAAAGACCTAAACGTTGGCAATGAGAGTTTAATTTGAACCTGAAGAACTGACCGAGTCTCTATAAGCCTTAGTTTTGCATATATATATATATATATATATATATATATATATATATATATATATATTATATATATTTATACATATATATATATATATATATATATATATCAAATTCTTGCGTTGAAGTAAAACTCATCTAAGGTTACCTAAAGTTGTGGAATGAGTAATTCAAAGATGACAACGCTTCTTTTGAGTTCAAAAGAACAAGCTTGTTTGATGTGGTAAGAGGCTGCAAACCTTGTAGCTACTTGTGGTGTGTTAGTTTAATTAGCATATTGAATTTTAGATTAAAAACATTATTGTAGAGTACTCCTTGGAGTCTTATTGAAATACGATCAAAAATATTTGACTCAACACAAAAGGAACACAATATTAAAGTATTGTTTAATTTAATTAATTGATTTACAAAAATCAATTAATGTAAATAAATATGAAACATTGTATCTTTTTGTTATGAAATATTCATGTCGTACTTATTACATAGCTTATTTTCCTACATATATATATATATATATGTATATATATATATATATATATATATACAACAGATTCAATAATATATCGACCGTTTGATAGAATAGGTGTGTTCTCTAATCGGGGTTCGATCAATTTTCCAGGATAAAAAATCAAACTCTCGTTGCCAACGTTTCGGTTTTATTTAAAACCTAACCTAGTTGTGTGATTTCTTATTATCCTTTGTTTGTAGGCCTATGAAAAAGGTTTTAAATAAAACCAAAATGTTGGCAACGAGAGTTTGATTTTTTATCCTGGAAAATTGACCGAACCCCGATTAGAGAACACACCTAAGCTATATATATATATATATATATATATATATATATATTAGTATATTTAGGAAGCAGTCCTTCATTTATACAGGTTTGATTAAATAATACGCCATATTTACGGTTGATTAGCATAGTGAAATTCATTTCTCTGACTGCGGGGTCGTAAGTTCGTATATTAGTATATTTAGGAAGTAGTCCTTCATTTATACAGGTTTGATTAAATAATACGCCATATTTACGATTGATATATATATATATATATATATAGGTGTATAATGTAATCGGGATTCGGTCAATTTTCCAGGATCAAAATCAAACTCTCAATGCCGACGTTTCGGTTTTATTTAAAACCTTTTTCATAGACAGAAGTCAGAATTTTTGAATTAGAAAAATGATGAAATTTACATTATATAAATTATACATTATATATATTATTATACATTATACATATTATACATTTTATAAATAATTATATATATATATATAGGTGTATAATGTAATCGGGATTCGGTCAATTTTCCAGGATCAAAATCAAACTCTCAATGCCAACGTTTCGGTTTTATTTAAAACCTTTTTCATAGGCAGAAGTCAGATTCTGACTTCTGCCTATGAAAAAGGTTTTAAATAAAACCGAAACGTTGGCATTGAGAGTTTGATTTTGATCCTGGAAAATTGACCGAATCCCGATTACATTATACACCTATTCTATCCAACGGTTGATATATTATTGAATTTGTTATATATATATATATATATATATATATATATATATATATATAGGTGTGTTCTCTAATCGGGGTTCGGACAATTTTCCAGGATAAAAAATCAAACTCTCGTTGCCAACGTTTCGGTTTTATTTAAAACCTTTTTCATAGGCAGAAGTAAGAATTTTTTAACTAAGAAAATGAAATTTACATTGTTGTTCCTTTAAATAATGTAAATTTCATTTTCTTAGTTAAAAAATTCTTACTTCTGCCTATGAAAAAGGTTTTAAATAAAACCGAAACGTTGGCAACGAGAGTTTGATTGACCGAACCCCGATTAGAGAACACACCTATTCTATCAAACGGTCGATATATTATTGAATCTGTTATATATATATATATATATATTTATGCGTGTGTGTGTGTGTTTGTGTAAATTTTTGTAGCAGTTCTTCCTGTATACATACATTGTTTAAAACTAGACTATATTTAGCTGAACTTGCTGTTACATAAGTTTCTCGAGTTTCCGGAATAACGATCTTGTGACTGTATCCACAGAATATAGTAAGTTACCAATCGACATGCTAAAGGAACACATGTTTCCGCTGTCTTCAGCCAATATCAAGAAATGAATGCATTTTGAAGTTTAAAGCTTTATATAAGAAAGGTGGAATGTGTTGCTGGGGTTGGGGGGATTAAAGTTGTTTTTCTAATCGGTGAGGGTTGAGTGACCTAGGGCGTCGTTGCAGCTACCTGGGAGAGGCCCTAATTGGCTCATGGTTGATTTAAACAATTTGAGAACTTTAGAACTAATTTCTAATTGCTTATTAATATATGGCTTCTGTTATTTTAAGTCTATGCTGATCTCTTTTCTTTTTTTATTATAAAGCTCTGCGTGCTTTCTAGGGGCTTCAGATATCAAGTGCACAGTGAGTCTCCTAGAAGTGTAGTTGTAGTATTTTGAGAGTAAGGTTGAGGAAGGTTGGTGACAGGATTTATAATTTGTATAAGGAGGTCCGGATGAGTAGGTAGTCTATTGTCTTCCTTGGTAGTAAGTCAGTGATGTAGCTATCTATGGATTCCATTTTCAAATCATGTTGATTATCAACATTACGGGCGTACCAAGAAGCCCTGGCTATAAGGCGTGCACACTTATTCTGAACGATCTGAAAACAAGTGTCATAAAGGTGTTTTATTATTTGAACCTAGACTAAACCTAGATAAAACTAATAGTATTGAATATTGACCGTTTTTTACCATTTTGACATGTGTGAATTTGACTACCAACCTATTTAAGGTGATAATATTATTACTTGCAAGTAATCTATGACTTTCATTTTAAATGAATGTTTGTTTTTAAATGATTTTTAACCATATATTCTTAAAATACATGATTATATCTAAGTCTATGAAATTTTTAATTCTTTTGTTTTTTTTTTGTTCAGTTAGAAGATTTATTGGATTACATTTATGGATCTGAAAGCGATTATGAAGATGAAGCTGATGATGAAGAAAATGATGATGAAGAATCTACAGAAGAAGATGAAGATGATGAAAACGAAGTTACAACTACGGAGAAACCAAAAACAACGACAAAGAAGAAGAAACCAAAAGGGAAGTAGACGCAGGGAAGTGTAAGGTGAAACAGTTGAGTACGACTGCAGCACCATCTAGTGGAATAACTTCAACCTAATTTTAGTAAATAGCTTAAAAATAAAAACACAGCGCTAATAAAGTATCATAGCAGCTAAGCAACAAACTTTAGAACTTAAAAATAAACTAAAATTTATTTGATATGTACCAGAGATTAAAATTTATAAATTGTTGAAGAAAAATACGAAATAAATCATGGTGTTTTGTTTTTTTTAGTAATTTTTAATTATTTTTTTCTGAGTTAATAAAGGGCTGCCCCACCTTCTCTTAAGCCATAAAAACTTTATTTTCTATAAACAATTCAGGGAGTATAAAGGAGAGTAGTAATTAAAAATTAAATTAATTTTGCCACTGGTGACACGTGTCAAGAAACAGCATTTTAAATAGGGGTATAATATAGAATATAGAACATAGAAAATATTAAATAAAAATATTTATTATATAACAAAAATTTGCTTTTGATTATCAATCCTTGAACTTATAACCTTTGGGTTTAAAGTTCAATGACCCTAGTATCTATCCGCAGTAGATCGGTATGTGAAATGACTATTATTGATAGGGCGCCTGGTTTGCTAGTGGTTGTCGTACTCGTCTCTGAACTGGTAGGTCCGGGGTTCGATACCCACTCTGGCCCTCGATTTATTCACGTGGGAGGTGAATAAATCTGAGCACGTCGTCCCTCGGAGAAGGACAACAAGGGAACACCATAGGTCGAACATTAACCCTTTATGATACCCCACAATGAAGATGATTCTACATTGTTAGTCCTAAATTTTGCCTAAATCAAGTGCATTTAGAGTAGGGATTTTTAATGTGTACCTGACATCGTACAGGCTCGGGACCAAGTGCTTAAGAGTCCTCTGCGTGGGACGACATGCTCAGATTTACCTCCAACGTGAATAACTCGAGGGCAAGAGTGGGTATCGTACCCCGGACCTACCAGTCCTGAGTCGAGCACGCTAACCATTAAGATAACCTGGCCCCGTGAAACAATAGGTTGCTTTAGGTTAGGTTGCAGTGGCAGTCCTACAAGGGAACACCATAGGTCGAACATTAACCCTTTATGATACCCCACAATGAAGATGATTCTACATTGTTAGTCCTAAATTTTGCCTAACTCAAGTGCATTTAGAGTAGGGATCTTTAATGTGTACCTGACATCGTACAGGCTCGGGGCCTACTGCTTAACGTACTCAGATTTATTCACCTTCCACATAGTGAGTATTTAAATTATATTAGTCTCCCAAACTATCTCACAGACAAATATAAAATAGCTCGTTTGTATATATGTCATTATATCACAAACACATGTTAGGAAAAGTATTAAGTATCCACACAAAAAAGTTTATTACAAGAAACTAAACAACGCGTTTCGAACACTTGATGTTCTTCTTCAGGTTACATCTAGAAAATATATATGCATTTAAAAGCTTTGGGAACATAGGGGCGAATTAATTAAAATGAATACATCTGACACATTGAGTGATAACGGGAATAATATTGAAAGGAATAATAATAAATGAATATATTAAATGAAAAAAATTGAAATTCCTGTTATCACTTAATAGTATCAGATGTATTCATTTTAATTATTTCGCCTCTATGTTACCAAAGCTCTTAAATGCGTATATATATATATATATATATATATTATATATATATATATATATATATATATATTTCTAGATGTGTACATCTAGTTTAGTTTCTTGTAATAAACTTTTTTGTATGGAGACTTAATACTTTTCCTAACATGATAAGAGAACAGATTGTACAGTTAATTAATACCACAAATACTGTGAAATGGATTACATTCATGAATACAAAAAAATATTAAACAACAGTGGACATAAAAACACCTTTTAATGGGTCCGACAGACAATGTGGTCATCAGTTGAACACAATGCCTGTTAAAGGGCTAATCGTATTTGATCATTTATATTGAACTATTGTTTTCTTCTAATTTAAATCGAAATCTAAATGATTTTCATTAGTTACCTATTTTTTTTATTTATTTATTTAAAATTTGTTTATTTAACAAAATTAAACAATAATATATTACATTTCAAAATAATTTATCAGGAATCAAATTAAATTCAAAGTACCAGTAGATCGAAGTTTGAAAACAATTTCTGTTAATATTGGTAATGATTCAGTAGTACTGTTTGATGTTTAGTGGAATAGATGCTAATTACTAACCTTTCAATTGTTACGTTTAATCACAGAATATATTACTTTGACTAACAAAAAAACATTTAGTTTATGAATAATTCCTTTTTTTACTTTCCTGTAACTATAGTGATAATGAAAAAGAAATAGCAGGTATGAACGCACATACACATATACACTCACAGATACACACACACTCTCTCTCTCTCTCTCACACACACACACACACACACACACACACAAACTCATAAAAACACACAAACGCACACACACACACACACTCTCTCTCACGCACACAAACGCGCACACACACACACAATACACTCACACACATTCTCTCTCTCTCACTCTCTCTATCACACACACACACACACACCACACACACACACACACACACACACACACACACACACACACACACACACACACATACATACAACACCGTTTATGCACTTTATTAAGAAAATAGACTTAGACGTATTTTAAACCATTATTAGTGTTATTATATTTATGATATGTTTTGTTATTATGCTATGGTATATTACGCTATGATCGGTTATGCTATATTAATTATTAGATTTAAGTCAATGTGTAAATATTTAAGTTAATAATTAAGTTTAGTAATTGAATAATCTAAAAATTGTTATAGTTAATATAGTAGAATACTATAACATGTTATACTCAGCGTGACACATGTTTGTAAACTATTCAATAAACTCCCAACCAGCAGGGGTACTGCTGGGTGGAAAACACACACACACACACACACACACACACACACACTCACATTGTTATAGTTAATATAGTAGAATACTATAACATGTTATACTCAGCGTGACACATGTTTGTAAACTATTCAATAAACTCCCAACCAGCAGGGGTACTGCTGGGTGGAAAAAAAACACACATACAACACAAACACATCATATTTATCAAACATATCTCATATAAGCGATGATGAAACTTAACTACATATTATTTTTTTTGTAATGTTGCTCTTTTAATATAGTAATATAGCTACCTTGGACTGCACTTTGATACACGCATGAAATGGAACCCGCATACAAGACTGTAACGAACAGAGACCAACAGACGTTACAAACGCCTTATAAGACTCTTAGACAGAAAATCAAAACTCACACTAACAGACAGACTCCACGTATAGAATCCTATGTCATATAAGTTAGTTTTTATTGCTATAATCTATGCATGGACTTATAGTTACTTTATAAAAATGATATTAAATCAGTAAAGTTTGGCATAGATAGTATTTACTAACACGCAACTACGAACTCTCAGGCTTGCAAAAAAAAAAATAAAATAAAAATTTGCTCTAAATAATTGTTATATGGTGTCTGTATAAATAAAGTAATGATTTTGTCTGTACATTGCTTAGGACTGACTCATTTCAAGTTTTCTTTACGTTTCATACATTGGAGAAACCAAATCCACCCTTAGAAACATTTCTGTCGGTTTGTCCAAAAAATTTTGCCACAAGTAAACTCGGCCACCATAAGACATAGCAAGGTGAAACTTTGACAGTAGCTTTGTGTATGTCTAACTTAAAAAATATAGGCTCTGATTGGTTGGAAATTCAACGTAGAAGTGAAGTTGAATAGGTTGCTTAATTCCGACACTGTGTTGTTTTCATTTTTCGAGTTTAGTGTTTTATAACTGAAAAAGTTAACAACTGTAGTCTGACTTTGATTGGGAACACTGTTCTACTATCTGGCAACACTGTTTTTGTATTACTGTTCGTTGAGAGACCATGCGAATCATTACATACTTGTATTTTGTGAACAGAGAGATGTTGAGTTGTAATTATTACTGAAGATTATAATGGCGTTCTATAGAGAGAGAGCCGTTGAATTTATTAATGTGACAACAGATTACATTACATAGGAAACATTCGTTTCCACTAAAGCAAAAACGTTTGTCACAAGTAAACTCCAACCTCCGTGAGACATAGCGAGCTGAAACTCTGACAACATTTGTGTATGTCTAACTTAAAATATAGGCTCTAAATGGATTGAAAATTTAGTGTAGAAGCGAAGTTTTTGAACCTTTTGGCTGTATTTCGCTAACTTCACAGACATGCTTATTTTGAAAATATACAGGTGTAGCAAGTAGGTATTGTTAGTTGATTTTAATTTCATTTGTGTATATGAATATATTGCATATTTGAACTTATTGGCAAGGTGTTTCCCAAAGTTCAAGATGTACTATCTATTCAGAATTAATGGCTTTGTGAACGAGCAATTCTCAACCCTTACTTTGAACAGACAAGAAAAATCAACAAACAAATTCTTATGCTAGTATATCAAGGTTAGTAGGTCGCAAGGGGAAACTCTATCTACCATATGAATTGAAGTGAGTGAAAAACCAAGTTTTTCTCACATAGTCAACTGTATGTTGCTTGCACAAGAGTCAGAGGTTCCAACTCTCTGTTCTTCCATGGACCTGAAGAACAGACAGCTAACGTGGCGTATACAGAGGCATTTGCTTAACACTGTACTAATCAGGATATTTTCTAGCACTCTATAATTTCTAATGATATTTTGGAATACCATGCATAATCGAATTTGTGACACCGTCAAAGACGTTTGATAGTTCATTTATAAATGAAAAAAAAATATAATCGGCAAGAAATCTTTATTACTTTCCTCTTTTATTCTCTAATTGTCCAAACAAAATAAGTTATATTGCCTTCTATCCAATCGGAGAAGTCATCGAGTTTGTGACGATGTGGCTGCCTCACTTTCTTCGTTTCCTAAAATTTGAATATAAATTAGTTTTTTTTGTTTGTTTTAGTATGATTTTTTTTTCATTTTCGTTTTGCGCTCCTAAAAAGAATAATTGAATTGTTTATTGATGTTATATTCACTATTAAGGCTCTAAAAAAGACCATTTATGGCAAATCTCATTTGTTCGACAATATTGAAGTTAGGGCTTCATATTCGGTATTGACATGTCGGCATTTAGGGTTGTCTACAAATTATATTAAATCCTATTATGGTCCTTTTAAAAGCCGTAACAGCGAATAAAACCCCGAGGAACAATTCAGCTTTTCATTAATATCCAATAAACAGATCATATTGAAAACAACACTGGATCATATTGGAGTTGTTTCCACTGGACCAACCCTTCAGCACCATATCCTTTGGTGCTTCCTGATAATGAACACAAAGTGTTCGAAACGCGTTGTTGTTGAATAAAACTACATTTGTGTGGAGACTTTTGTTTGTTTATACAGATCATGTTGTTTTGGTCACAATTTCCTGTTCTTTCTCTGTAGAACAGTAGCACTGAAAAGCTTACCAAACTTTCTCACTTTGGCAGGCTTTCTCTGTTGGCCGGAAGGACCACATCTACTCCTGATAACAGACAACACTTGAAATATAGAAGTGACTTTTATAATCCCTTTGTGTTTTTCCAGTTTAATTTTAGTAGTTTTTTGTGAACCTAGTGAACTTATATATATATATATATATATATAGTAGGTGTGTTATCTAATCGAGATTCGGTCAAATTTTCTAGGCTCAAAAATCAAACTCTCATTGCCGACGTTTCAGTTTTATTTTAAAACCTTTTTCATAAACCTACAAACAAAAGCATACATACCTTTGTTTGTAGGCCTATGAAAAAGGTTTTAAAATAAAACCGAAACGTCATCAATGAGAGTTTGATTTTTGAACCTAGAAAATTTGACCGAATCTCGATTAGATAACACACCTATTCTATCAAACGGTCGATATATTATTGAATCTGTTGTATATATATATATATATATATATATATATGATCAAGCCACAATATGAAATGGGAAAACAAGACTAAGATCTTTCAACCGTAACAAGCGGTCTTCGTCAGCGTCAAAAACCCAACTGATATATATATATACCGCTTGTTACAGTTGAAAGATATTAGTCTTGTTTTCCCATTTCGTATTGTGGTTTGATCATTGATTGTTATTTCACGTGTTTATGTGTAATCATTACATATATATATTATATATGAGGTGTATAAATAAAGTAGTGAGACTGGCAACGTCGCTTTCGATCTGGCAACGCTGGAGACGCGTGGCCTTGAGTAGCGTCAGGTGCACCTGTGATGCGCCTCCAGTATGAATCTGAACTCGCCACAGTCATTTGTTTGTCCGTAGCGTTGGTTTTCGTGAAATGGTTTTTTCTTGAGCGTTTTAAAAATGAGTGACCTCAAAGTTGAGCAGCGGTGTGCAATCAAATTTTGCTTCAGACTTGGACATAATGCAACCGAAACTTTTGAAAAACTTCAGGAGGCCTATGGAGAACGTGTTTTATCAAGGGCACAGGTTTTTCGGTGGTTTAAGGAATTTTCAGAAGGAAGAGAGTCGATTGAAGATGAACCACGAAGCGGAAGGCCTTCAAGTGCAAACACCGATGAAAATGTCAACAGAGTACGGAACCTTGTGCGTTCAGATCGACGCTTGACAGTCAGAATGATCGGGGAACAGTTGAATTTGAGTCACACCTCCGTTCATCACATTTTGACCAATGAATTGGAGATGAGAAAAATTTGTGCGAAAATGGTTACGAAAATTCCGAAAAGAAAACGAGTTTTTGGCCAGTAAAAACATTCCTGTTGCTCCTCAGCCTCCTTATTCACCAGACATGAGTCTTTATCACTTTTTCCTCTTCCCGAGATTGAAAAATCACCTCAAGGGAACTCATTTTGGGACACTACAAAACATACAAACTGCTGTAACCGACCAGCTGAAGGCCATTCCAGAATCCGAGTTCCAGCAATGCTACAATGATTGGAAGGACCGTCTCCAGCGCTGTGTGGCTTCCGAAGGGAACTATTTTGAAGGTGACAATATCACATTGTAATTATATTTGAATAGAAAATTTAAAAAAAGTCAGTCTCACTACTTTATTTACACACCTCGTATATGATCAAAACCACAATATGAAATGGTAAAAAAAGATTAAGATCTTTCAACCGTAACAAGCGGTATTCGTCAGAGTCAGAGAAACATCTCTCAACTCCTCACCATGATGTTTCTGGATCTAGTGTTTCAGTTGGGTTTTGACTCTATCGAATACTACTTGATACGGTTGAAAGATCTTAGTCTTATTTTATCATTTCATATTGCGGTTTGATCATTGACTGTTATTTCACGTGTTAATGTCAAATCTTGCTTTATATATTACCAACAGAAAAACGATCCAGAAAGGACAACAAACGTCTCACAGAAAACTATAGATACAGAGTAAGGGAAAATCACATTTACAGTCTCTAATTTTTGGTTGAACTGTCATCAGGAGAATAGAGATAGGGACACCAAGCGCGTCGACGCTTCGCAAGTGCCCTTGTTGTCTCTACGATTCGTATGAACCGAAAACTACAGACTGCAAGTTTGTTCGTCCCTTTACTATGTATCTATAGCTTACTGTATATATAAATATATTTTTTTTCTAAATATATCAATCTGGTTAGGTTGCACATACAGAGTATACAAGTAACTGTTTTCTAATAGAGAAGACATTTTTATAAATCCACAATTTAATGAATTCGTTTAATGATGAGTGACTACTGAAATTTACGTATGAACTGAGCAATAACAAAATATTTAACTTTCTTTACTTAACTTTAAAGGAACTTAAGCAACATTTACAAATATTCCTTTACGTGAATCCAGCACATAACATAATTTATTTGATTTTTCAAAGTCAATTCTCTGATAGATGGAACCATAATGACACCTGATGATTGATACAAATACTGATGATTCGTCACATCATCAACATAATAATTATAACCTAATGACATAATTTTCTTTTTTATACTTAAAAAAAATTAGCAAAACAATATTTATTATTTCTCGTATTCAATGTAAAATGTTATTTTAAACCTTTTTGGAAGATGCTCTGTAACTTTTGAATCATTTCACGCCAAAATTCTCTAATTTTCTCTAAAAAGCTATTTGCTGTTGAGGCACCATCATCGTCTTGTTGTTGTTCAGCCCAAACCAAACCTAGCTAAAAAGACAGTCAAACAATCATTATACAACAATAGAATAGTACAGTTAATTTAGTTTTTTATTGATAAACTAGGTGTCGTGTTTTACCCAACGTGTGTTACTCTTCTTCCGATTATAACTTATTTATATATAATATATATATATATATATATATATATATATATATATATAATGATTTCACATAAACACGTGAAATAACAATCAATGATCAAACCACAATAAGAAATGGGAAAACAAGACTAAGATCTTTCAACCGTAACAAGCGGTCTTCGTCAGAATCAAAAACCCAACTGATATATATATATATATAATATTATATATATATATATATATATATATGACTGAATACAAAAAGAGAAAAACATGGATAGGGACATACAACACTCACTACTATATTTCGACTAGCGTCGTCATCAGGTAAAAAACGTAGATCCATAAAAAAATATATTTGACTTATGATTAGACTCAAGCTGTCAGTGAAGTCGGTGAAGTCACAAACCGTTATGTAGCGGAGGCGTAGAGAGGATTAAACCGTAGATAACAAATAATGTCCTGTTAGACTTCTCTCACTCTCATTTCTTGAAGACAGTTTTTCCGAAAATATGAGTTTCTAACCCTACTTGTGTTACACTTCTTCGATTTTAAACTTTTATATATATATATATATATATATATATATACGATGAGTTTACATCGGCCAGTGGACGAATTTACGTCTCCGTTCCTTCATTCTTTCTCCTTTTATTTTATTTTCTTTCTTTCTACTCTCCTGAAGACGGCAAGACGCCGAAATAATCGAGATTCGTGAGTGTTCGTCCTTTTTCTTGTGTTCTCTAGCTGTAACTTTAATTATATATATATATATATATATATATAAAAAGATTTCACATAAACACGTGAAACAACAATCAATGATCAAACCACAATAAGAAATGGGAAAACAAGACTAAGATCTTTCAACCGTAACAAGCGGTCTTCGTCAGAGTCAAAAACCCAACTGACTATATATATATATATAGATATAAAATATATATACATGAAGTTTAAACCACAATGGAAAAAGGAAAACAATAAAAAAAATGCTCTGAGGCCTTAGTGATCAGTAATAAGTGATTAGTAAATATGGTTGTAGTTTCCTGGTCGTTTTTTCTTGTTTGATATAGTTTTAATGAGTTTTTGGGTTGTTTTGAGTTATCAAGTCTGATTAGAAGGTTCAAAAAACTGTCACTAGGGCAGCACACTAGCTGATTTGAACACAAACTGTTATATAGTTAGTTCCTCATAATAGAAAAATAACAAGGTAATTATATATATTATTTAAATAATGTAATATAATTAAGTTTAATGTTATAGTAACTAAACTCTAGTTTTATCTTACTTTTTTTTAAGTAAGATAGCCCTGAAGATGTCTACAAATATAGACGAAACGTCGGCTTAAAGGTCTTGCATTACTGAAGCTACACCAAACCTCGATAAAAAATCTGGAGTGGCCTACACTCTACTTTACTATAAGTAACTTAATGTCAAATTTCTTGAGTATATAAAACATAACGTCTCATTTAAACATAACGTAAACATCTAAATGGGATATGATTAAATGGAGAATGAAAACATTAATTTTTTTGGAAACAAAGTTGCGCAAAACATGTAAATAATAAGAATTGTCTAAAAAATCTATTCAATAAAAATTGCTTTTCTTTTCATCTGTCAAAAAACGTATATTCAAATTTACTCTGAGCGAGTGTTACCTTTTTCATGCTGCTGTACTCTGTTATAAGGTTGCTTTGAATGTATATTGAGAAAACAAATTATAGTAATAATCAAGTTTTCCATACTCCATTCAAAGTCAAAATCGGCTATTCAGTATAATATAAAGCTTTTATAGCTGGAAGTTTCTAATTTTTGAAAATAATAAATATCAACTATTAGACTAGAATAGTGAAAAAACTGGATATTCGTCAACAAATATAAATCCTCTTTCTTGAGGAAAGAGTCCATTCCTCACATTTCAATATCATGGTAAGATACTACAATTCACAAAGATGAAGAAACTATAACTGTTATTAAGTTTTGCTCAAGAGTGCAATATGTAGATTTATTAAAGTAGTTTATGAGACAAATCCATCATACCATGGAAGACAGAGGAAATTAATTTATGTTCGTTGGCGGTGATTTTTTACATGTAATAATATTATTCCTCTTACATCTCTTATAAGTCAATAATATATTTTCATTTTTCCATTAGAAACATCAATTTTATCTCAGTGGATTCGCTCAAAAAATTTCTAAGTCAATGTAAACAATGTAAAAAAATTCAAAAAATTCGACAAGTATAGCAGGTGATCTCTTAGTCTAGGATAAACAAAGAGTTTTTATATCGTTATTGCTCTTTCCCGTAATTGAAACTTCATGATTTTTTGTTTATGAATTGCTAATTTTTTGTTCCATTTTTGGTCAAATTTTCATTATATTTTAACGAGCCGTTTAGCGTCAAAAAAACTTTTTTTGAAAACACAAATCGTACTGTAACGCCCCTTTAGCGAATGTAATTTTAGAAAAAAATATTTCAACTCATTCTCCACATAATGTTCTATTTTTAGGCATAGTTTCATTTTGATCCATCAAACAGTATGGCTTGTATCGCTCTCACAAGGTTTGAGATTGAATTATAAGTCAAAATTTTTACATTTTAGTGAAAAAAAATATTTACTGTTGTTTTTTTATTTTGATTATATTTTTCGTTTGTTGCATTTGAAACCTCAAAGATAATGTCAAAATTTCAAAACTCTAGGGTTATCAGTTTAGGAGAAATAAATGTTTAAAAAAAAACGGTTTTTGGCAAAAAAAGTGACTTTCCCATCATGCATAATTCTTCCCAAACAATAGGGATGTTCGTCTTCATGAGGCCCATTTTTTTGTAAAATATCAACTTGATCCATCAAAGATTCTGGACCGTAGCGTGGTAACAAGCAATGCTAACACATTCACCCACGCACCCACCCACCCACCCACCCACGCACACACAGACATCATCGTAAAAACGTCATAAAACGACTTCTGGGATTCCGTCAAAATCTCGAGATCGAATTTTTTCACGATCACTATACTTTACTTATAGTAAAGTAAAAAAATAGTGTTATATATATATATATATATATATATATATAATAAAATAAAAAACGAAGGAAACACACAGAAAGACACAGACATAACTCACATCGATATTTCGACAATCGTCGTCATCAGGAGGTGCGAAGAGCGAAGAGCGAAGAGTCCCGCAGGAAGACAGGGCGGTACTCAGTATATATATATATATATATATTGATCAATGATCAAACCACAATAAGAAAATGGGAAAACAAGACTAAGATCTTTCAACCGTAACAAGTGGTCTTCGTTAGAGTCAAAAACCCAACTGAGTTCACAAATTTCACGTGTTTATGTGAAATCTTTTTATATATATTAATAAAAGTATAGACCGTGGAATAGAAACAAAACTAAAGTTTATCGGGACTCCGTCAGTTCTTCAGGATCAAACTAAACTCTCATTGCCAATGTTTCGGTTTTTATTTAAAACCATTTTCATAGGCAGAAGTTTAATTTTCGAAACAGAAAAACTAAGTATTACATTACAAATTATTTTACAAAGAAAATTAATTTGTTATGTAATCCTTAGTTTTTCTGATTTAAAATTTATACTTCTGCCTATGAAAAAGGTTTTAAATAAAGACTGAAACGTTAGCAATGTGAGTTTAATTTGAACCTTTGAACCTGAAGAACTGACCGAGTCCCGATAAACTTTAGTTTTGTTTCTATTCCACGGTCGATAATTTTATCATTCATATATATATTATATATATATATAATATATATATATATATATATATATATACCAGTTCAAAATTCAAGAAGAGTAGTTGTACGTTGTAGACGCAACGGCAAGTAACCAACCCGGCAACCGCCAGTGCTGGGCGGTTAAAATATAGAATTAAGAGAAGAAATAAACAGAAATTGAGATAGGCAGTACTAGTTGGGTAAATATATAAATGAGAAAAAAATTATAAGCAATAGAAATTAAAAACAAACTATATCAAACAAAAATAATGGTAGAGAAAAGAAAAAATAAATGAAATTAATCCAAACTTTTTTAGTTGTATTAGTAAATAAAAGGTAGAGACCAAATAAAAAGGTAAATATGTAATTATAGGAAACTAGTTGAGAATAAGAATCTAGTTCAATAAAGTAAGATAAAACAAACTAATAGTAAGTGAAGGAGACAAAATATATAGACAAATATATTTTGTTGGGTCTCCAACCGTCGCTTCACAAGTCCGTTTGGTGTCTCTATCTCAACTGTCCTGATGACAGGAGAGTCCTGTCATTTTCGGTTCAACCAAAAAATTGGAGACAGTTAAGTGTGTTGTTCCTTAGTTCTGTGTTTGTGATTCATCGTGAAACGTTTGTTGTCCTTTTGGATCATTTTCCTGTTTACAATATATATATATATATATATATATATATATAGAGTTCCAAGCGCACTAGTTCAGAGACTGTTAGAAATGAAATGAAAAAGTATATATATATATATATATAAACGTATTAGTAAAACAATACTATAATAAAGAGATTGTAAATATCCTGACACTTGAATCCCATGTCACTCCTCTCTTTCTTGTTATACTATATATATGTTGGCTATCAGTATTTCTCGACTGGTGTGTTATATTCATGCTCTATATGGATTTTTAGTGGTCCGGCTATTAAGTTAAGAGGGCGCGCCTTCTCGATAGGGTTGTTGTAGTAATCCCAATGCATGTAGTATTGTTTGCGGTCCCCTATTGTCTTCTTGATTACATTTGAATTCATACGCTAGATTGCTTTCATTTTCATTCTG
This sequence comes from Hermatobates lingyangjiaoensis, assembly GCA_026182355.1. Classification (NCBI taxonomy): domain Eukaryota; kingdom Metazoa; phylum Arthropoda; class Insecta; order Hemiptera; family Hermatobatidae; genus Hermatobates; species Hermatobates lingyangjiaoensis. The sequence continues at coordinate 76,583 of JAPFBL010000474.1, read as the reverse complement.
TTACACCATGGACATAGACCTCTTGTTTTCATAGTTATTTTGCATAAATGAACAACTAATAGTTGTTGGCCTTCTATAAACTTGAAACTACAAGGTTTATATTGTCTGCCCTGTGATTTCATTTTCCATTGCTTTTGATTATGTTTTAAGTATCCCTTCAGGTAATATAGTCTTCTAAAGGGTCTAAATTCAATACAGAATTCTTATGTTGACTAAATTAGGGAATTTCAAAAGTTACGTTTCCACACAAAAGAACTTTACATCGAATTCAACAAGGCGTGTCGAACACTTAGTGCTCTTCAAAACGTGTTGTTAGTTTTGACATAATAACTCTTTTGCATAGAGACGTAATTATTGAAATTTACCATCATGAGTAAATACCATCCCACAACAGTTTGTACAAGTAATGAAAGAAGACTTATGTTGACTAAATTAGTTGTAGAAGACTTATGTTGACAACATTAGTTACAGAAGTCTTATGTTCACTAAATTAGTTGCAGAAGACATATATATATTATTATTATAATATATATATATATATATATATATATATATATATATAATGCCGATTCGGCCAACCCTCTGAAATGGGAAAACAAGACTAAGATCTTTCAACCGTAACAAGCGGTCTTCATCAGAGTCGGTTGAAAGATCTTAGTCTTGTTTTCCCATTTCTTATTATGGTTTGATCATTGATTGTTATTTCACGTGTTTATGTGAAATCTTTATATATATATATATATATTCTATGAGTTGTCCGGAGAAAGGAATGGCAGAACGTAGAGGCTTTTTGCTGAGCAGCGGGCAACTGGGACCTTACGCACGGACCTGTAAACTCCACTTCCATTGGTCAACATCGCAACGAATCATATAATATATATATATATATATATATATATATATATATATAAACTTTAAGAAATAGGAAAGAAGATAGGAGAAATGCCGATTCGGCCAACCTTTGATTGCGGGCATTCAGGGGCTTTTACCCGAAGACGTCGCAGATGAGAAGGAGGCTGGGATGACCAGAGCTGCGACTCCGACTCCTACAGCCAACGACCCAGCAGGTTGACGTTGGCCAACATCTGTGATGTTCTACTTATTATTATTTGTAGTAGTATTATTATATTATTAGTCTTATTATTATTATTTTAACATTAACATTATCATTAATTTTATTAGTACTAGTATTACAGATAAATTATTATTTGTATTATCATTGCTGTATTATTAATATTGTTATTATCATTGTTATTATTAGTATTTATTATTATTATTGTTACTCATTATTAAAAATTAATTAGTTATAGCTTATAATTATCATTATAACGGACGAAGGGGAAAAAGCCCGGTGGAGAGGACCTAGTCTTCTCTGTACGGCTACCCCAGTATTTATAACTGGAACTTGTTCCCAATAAAGAATTTATTCATTCATTCATTCATTTAAGAAATAGGAAAGAACACAGAAAGTAACTGCAGAACTGACTTCGATATTTTGACATCTGTCGTCATCAGGAGTAGCAGTTTGCTTCTCAACGCGAGTACTTCACACTTCTTCTCGATGACGGCGGATGTCGAAATATCGAAGTGAGTTCTGTAGTGACCTTCTGTGTTCTTTCCTATCTGTTAAAGTTTTTACTGTCCACACGAACCTTTCAATATATATATATATAGACCACAAACCCTCAAAAAATCTCAAAACCTATATATACATATATATATATATATATATAAAGATTTCACATAAACACGTGAAATAACAATAAATGATCAAACCACAATAAGAAATGGGAAAACAAGACTAAGATCTTTCAACCGTATTTGTGGTTTGATCATTGATATATATATATATATATATATATATATATATATATATACCATGATAAACGAAAAACGGTCCGGCAGGACAGATTACAATTAAAATAAGCAGTGACACATAAACTGAAACACAACAAAGACTCACTTTTCAATATTACGACCGTAATGGCGGTCGTCCTCAGGAGAAGAAGTGAATTGACGGAGGGACGACAGTCAACTGAAGAACTCACTGGGTGAGGGCTAAAGCAGTCATATATATATATATATGGATTAATTTACCACAATGTAACTAATTTGAAAACAATGCTCTAAGGCCTTTCGTCAACACATCATCAGAGATCAAGTGAACTAAAAAATAATAAATACTTGTTAATCTGGTTGATTGAAGTTTCTAGAATTGTTTCAGGTAACCCTGAATGTGTTTAACGATGAAGAAGTCTTCATCTGTTTAATTATTACAAGGACAGTCCTTGTTTGAAAGATATGCCTTCGTTTATGAAAAAGTTGAACGTTTCTGTTGTGTTCAATAATGATGGTAACTTGTTTAACAGACTTGTCAATAATAAGCCAGAAGAAGGGACTGTTGTGTATACAGGATACCATGTACTGACTGCGAAATGTCTTATTTTGGACTAAATTGAAGCAAAGGTCTTCTTACAAGGATAAAACAACACCAATATTCGACCAGAAGATGAAAAGAGTGCCTTGTTCATGCACATGAGAAACAGTAATCATGTGATTAATTGGAATGAGGCAAATGAATTAATATTTGTGTCTTCGGAAAGAAGAAGAAATATTGTGGAAAGTGCACCCATAAAGAACTGTTATGAGAAATTAATGAACAATAGCCTAGGACTTTAAAAATTGGATGAAGTTTTGATTAGCGGTATAATTAAAGAGATGAAGACTTCTTCATCGTTAAACACATTCAGGGTTATCAACAATTCTAGAAACTTCAATCAACCAGGTTAACAAGTATTTATTATTTTTTAGTTCACTTGCTCTCTGACAATGTGTTGATGAAAGGTCTTAGAGCATTGTTTCCAAATTTGTTCCATTGTGGTAAATTAATCCATCTATTACATCAAGTGTTGTTTTGATTATTATTCATATAAATATATATATATATATATATATATACTTTTTCGTAGGAAATACGATCCAAAACGGACAAATATAGTTCAATATAGACAAAGAAACATAGAGAAATCAAAAGAACACACTTACAGTCTCTCCTGAAGACGGTTGAAACCGAAAATTAGAGGCTGTAAGTGTGTTCTTTTGATTTCTTTATGTTTCTTTGTCTATATTAAACTATATATATATATATACATATATATATAAAGATTTCACATAAACACGTGAAATAACAATCAATGATCAAACCACAATAAGAAAAGGGAAAACAAGACTAAGATATTTCAATCGTAACAAGCGGTCTTCGTCAGAGTCAAAAACCCAACTATTCTTAGTCTTGTTCTCCCTTTTCTTAATGTGGTTTGATCATTGATATATATATATATATATATATATAGAAAGAGAGAGAGAGAGTGTGTGTGTGTGTGAGAGAGAGAGAGAGTGCTTAAGCATAAGAGAGACAGATTTAAAAACAATGAAAGAAAATTTGAAGTTAAATAAATTTAAATTCTAATATAATATTGGGGAAATATTAAAAAAAAACAAAGAATAAATTGATAACTGGACTCATACCAAACTGACCAGGAGGCAGATTATCCAGAGGCGAGACATGATTGAAATGACTGTGTTTTTGAAGCAACAATAGTCAATCAATAGAAAAGCAGTTGAATGTATGGAGGCTGATGAGTATATTGTAGGAGTACAAACAAGTCTAATGGGCTGATCCATTGTATTGAAGGAATTCATCAAACAAGGTAACAACACCTCAGGCTTCTGCAATTGTTTAACCACAAAACCAATATCCAATTTATATATATATATATATACAAGATTTCACATAAACATGTGAAATAACCCAACTTCAATCAATGATCAAACCAACTGAGTTAGTTTTTTTGACTCTGACGAAGACCTAAAAAAATTAGACTGTTTCAATATTGAGTGTACTTCTTAAGTTTTTTTTTACATTTTTATAATATATAAAAGATATTTTCAACTGTGGAAAAATATTTATTTAAATTACTAATAAAAAATTAACAAACCATTTTATAATATTTCTGATGATTCTAAACGTTTATTAAATTAATTTAGAATATTGTTTATTTTGCACGAAATAATTAATTAATAAAATATATTTAATCAATGTCTGTGGAAACAATATTGAAAGACCGGGATAGGGGGGGGGGGGGGGGCGTTTGTTTAATTTTAAAGGGAAGTAGCCGAAGTGAAATTGGAAAATATTAATTAACTGTATATATATTTAGAATTGACCGGGTAATTAAGCTAATTGAAAGAGGAAATTTTAAACTGTTTAGGCACATATTGATAGTAAATTGGAAATATAGAAGGGAATATGTATCGACACTACTCCTTTCTATTTGAGGATAAAAAACAAATTATTTGAGTTTTAATAAGAACAGTTACTCGCTATTATTGTAAAGTTTCTTTAACTATTATGGACTCAATCTTGTTTGATTTAATCATCATTATAGTACTGTTGTTGGGGTTTATTTATTAACAGGATTGTGTCTTAGCTAGGTTGAACTGGGGTAACCACCTTGGGTTATGCAATTGTGGGGAGGCATCGTGGGAGGACGATAGTGACATAGGACATAGAGATGGGCGTACCGAATACGACGTATTCGAAGTAGTCGAATCAATTCTGATATCGATGTATGGAGATTTCGGGGGATACCTCTTCAGGTTCAAGAGGAGGGAAGATGAAGGTTGAGTCTGTGGGGCCCCCTCCTCCGACTAATCAGATCACCAAACTCACGATGACTGACGTCTTTTGGCTCTTAAGACCAAGAAACATACTCATCATAGGCAGGGCAGAAACTCAAATACCAGCTTACACGACAGACCTACACAGTTAGACCACTACAAATAGACAAGAAGGTGAAAGCCTCTGGCTTGGAACTGCCTGACTCCAATGTGCAGCATTACGAGGGAAATCTCTTTGGTCGTAGGTTGGTTAAATAGGTGAGGAGTCGGAGTCGGAATCCAAGTCGGAGTCGGAGTCAAAGTCGGAGTCAGAGTCCAAGTCGGAGTCGGCTGATTTCTACCAATTCCTACTACGACTCCTCAAGGTCGAAAAATGCCCCAACTCCGACTGTACAGCCCTGGGCAAAAGTATAAAATTTTAAAAACAGAAAAACTAAGTATTACATTAAAGATTATTTTATAAGATAAAATAGTCTTTGGATTGTTGTTCATTCAAACTAGACAGTTGTTAAAATCTACAGACTATTTTTCTCGTAAAATAATCTTTAATGTAATACTTAGTTTTTCTGTTTTTAAAATGTTATACTTCTGGCTATAAAAAAGGTTTTAAATAAAAACCGAAACGTTGGCAATGAGAGTTTAATTTGAAACTTAAGAACTGACCGAGTCCCGATTAACTTTAGTTTTCTTTCTATTTCACTGTCGATACTTTTATCAATATATATATATATATATATATATATATATATATAGTTCAATGTAGAAAAAGAAACATAGAGAAATCAAAAGCACAGACTTACAGTCTCTACTTTTTGGTCTACAATTTTGGTCTCTAACTGTCTCTGAACCAGTGCGCTTGGTTTCCCTCTCTTATCTCTCCAGAAGACGGTTCAAACAGGGGTAAATTTGTTATAATTTATAAATTAATTTTATTTTATATGACTACTGTAGTTTTTATAGTAAAATTAAATATAACAAGATTTTTTTCAGAAAATGATAGATTCAAAACATGTATATTTGAGAAAAAAACACGAATTATTTTTTTTTAATTTTTTTTTTATCATTATTATGTTTCGCTTAAACTAAAGTTATTTTTTTTTTTTTAAAAAAAAGAATGTACTTTAATTAAGCTAATTAAATCACATTATTTATAAAGAAATGTGAAAAAAAAGGTTAATTAAGATACTAAGAATTAGAAGAAAAAAAAAGAAAAAGAAAGATTTTACAAGTGAGCGGAAAAGAGTGAGGAAATGTGTTTTTTGGGGGGGGAGTTAAAGGTAGAGAGTGCGTGAGATATTATTTAATCCCAGGCTCCTAGTGTGGTTAATATTTCTCGAGTTTAATTAAACGACAATTACACTGCCAATAATCTTATAGTCCTTTAGTGTCTTTTTATGTCTTTAATTAGTGATCTTTGCTCCCTTTCTTTCTCAAGTGGTTTTTATACTCATTCATCTCTTTTCTACTTCATGGATTTCACATTTCTAAAGAAAACAGTTTTTTGTTTTTTTTATATGTATATATATATAATGCCTTCTACTATTTCCTTATTAACGTTATAATTGTATTCTTATAAAATGTTTATTTCTTTTAGAGAATAATAAACATTATTCAACCATGATAAAATTATAATCGTTAAAACAATATTAGAGACATAATGAGATATAATCTACATAATTAAATTGTTCTAATTAATTCACTATTTTTATCATTAATAACTAAATTTCTTGTCATGTTTCGGTATTCACAATCATCTTCAGGAATTAAATATTAAATTAGCATAATTAGCTATTGAAGACATTAAAGTAAAATATACAAAACTAATTAATAAGGAATTGTTTTCTTGACCACAAATACTAATGAATACTTTTTCTTTTTCTCGGAATTTGGTCAGGGTTAATATTTAGAAACACCTTTTCGCCAACGTTTCATCTTTATTTTAAAACATCAGGGCTATAAACTATGTCGCTGGGTAGCAGCACATGCGATAACAGATAACGGTTTTTTTGGTTCGGTATTTGAAGCTAGCCTGAAGTAAGTAAGTTTTTTGAATTGTTTATGATGAATGTAAAGTTGATATGACAAATGTCTATTGTTTTTTGTTAGTTTATAGCCTTGAGGATATCTTAAAATAAAGACGAAACGTTGGCCAAAAGGTGATTCTAAAGATTAACCCTGACTAAATTCCGAGAAGAAGAAAAAAGTGTTTAAAACTAATTAAGCTAATATTAATTAAGATTAAAAGAATTGAAAAATTTTTAAATATACTAACAGCTGCGGTTACAATGACTGATAGGGAGAATAACCTTTGTTACAGTCAGGTTGTGTTATTGTTCCTGAAATGGCCCTATATGTGTCTTCACCTGGCATGTGTTGATATGGCGGTGTACTACTTCTTCCTTCAATTTGTTCTCTTAATTTCTTTTTGGTTTGTATAAGATTTTCAAATAAGCATAGCTGGTTGCTAAACTTTTCTTTCTGTTCATTATATTATTATTATTATTTCAGGGTGACTAGCACTTCAGCACTTCCCCTCTTCAGAACAAAAGTACTCCAGCAGTTAGCTTCAACGCCTCCAAGAAGCTCAGCACTTTTACTGGTTCCAGCGGTAAAAGTTTTTTTATGGTTTTGTTGAGTATCCCGAAGCACCTAACACTTTTCAGCAAAGTTACCTTGCAGTCGGTCTGCAGGTGGAACGGTGTTTCTTCCACTTCTTTGCAGAATCTGCATAAACTATCATTTATAATGACCATTGAGGCTCCATACGCTTCAAGAGAAAGTAACTTCCTTTCTCCTTCTTCGGGACGGTCTTCTTCGGGTCCATAGGTGCACTTGTGGGAGGTTGGCTCCCACTAGTTAGCGCTTTTGAACCCTCTGCGCTTACGGAGGATGGTCTCCGGACTTCCTTCTCCTTAGCATCATACAGGGGAAAATCCCTGTATCTCTATCGGTGGTATTTTGTCCGCTCCGGCAGAGCACCGTACACCGGAGTAAGGCTATTTACTCAAGGGGGATGGCCTGGTACCCTTGAGGCTACCAGTAACCCCTGTATCATCCATCCTTCGACACGGATCACATAACACCTTAGATTGGGGCTGGGATAAAAGGAGGGGCTTTGGGGATTTGGAAGGATGTGAAACGAAGGTGGTCAGGCCCAGCCCCTGATCACCTTCTCCTCCTCTTTCGTTTGTCCCTGCGTATAGCAGGTTAACAGGGTAGCCTCGTGAAGGCCAAAAGTCGGAGTTGAGTGTTAGAGGCTATTAGAGGCGCTTAATCACTCCATTACTACCCCATATATATATAACACTGTTTTTCTTTTTTATTGACGTTTGGTCAAGCTTCAAAAATACAACACCTTTAAGCCGACGTTTCATCTATATTTGAAGACATCTTCAGGACTATATCAATAAAGAATTTAATTACAATAACATGAAAAGTAATTATATCACATTATTTAATTAATATACATAATTACCTTGGTATTTATCTATTGTATGGAAGCAACTACATAACGGTTTGTGTTCAAATCAGTTAGTGTGCTTCTACACACCGTTATGTAGTTGCTTCCTTAGAGTAGCTAAATACCAAGGTAATTAAGTACATATTAATTAAATAATGTAATATATTTACTTTTCATGTTATTGTAATTAAATTCTGTGGTATATTTATCTAAAAACAGGTTTTTGGGAAAAAAAGTGAATTTCCCGTCATGCATAATTCTTCCCAAACAATATGGACTATCTACACTATGGGGCCCTTTTTTTTGTAAACTATCAGCTTGATCCATCAAAGATTCTGGACCGTAGCGTGGTAACAAGCAATACTAACACACGCATCCACCCACCCACCCACAAACAGACATCATTGAATAAACTTCATAAAACGACTTTTGGGACTTTAAAACATATAATTCCGTCAAAATCTCGAGATCGATTTTTTTCACGATCACTATACTTTACTTATAGTAAAGTAAAAGGAGATGGGGAAATAAAACAATTTTAAAAACCAATTTATATTTCACAGCATCAACAATAAAATATATTAATTATTATATATTCTTACATATCTATTTCAATCAGTAACAAATCTGATGTGTACACAATGCAGATGAACGTATGTATGATGGAAACAGGTCGTCATCAGAGAACAGAACAAAAACCAACTGCTGAATCATTGCGGCCTAAGCAACATTTACACTAAAGCTTTTACGTAGTAGTATCGATAAAAAAATAATTTACACCGCTTAATATCATTACAGATTATAGTATATATTATATATATATATATATATATATATATATATATATATATATATATAAAGATTTCACATATACACATGAAATAACAATTAATCATCAATCCACAATATGAAATGGGGAAAACAAGACTAAGATTTTTCAACCGTAAAAAGCAGTCATCGTCAGAGTTGGGTTTAAGACTCTGACGAAGACCGCTTGTTACGGTTGAAAGATCTTAGTCTTGTTTTCCCATTTCATATTGTGGCTTGATTATATTATATATATATATATATATATATATATATATATATATATATATAATCAAGCCACAATATGAAATGGGAAAACAAGACTAAGATCTTTCAACCGTAACAAGCGGTCTTCGTCAGAGTCTTAAACCAACTCTGACGATGACTCTATATATATATATATATATATATATATATATATATATATAAACAAAAAAAACACAATTAAAAATAATATTTTTTAATATTATACATGAACCATAATGAATTGATATATCCTTATTTGTTTGGTAACATCAGGAAAATGTGTTCAAGTTTTAATATGAAGTATATACAAATTTACTTTATACATTATAGTTAATATACATATATAATGTTGATAAACACTATCAAATAATTTTACAATTGAAGATGAACAAAGGTTTTCCGAATAAGCATTGTGTTTGGAAGATTTCACACACTCACACACACACACACACACACACACACACACACACACACACACACACACACACACACACACACACACACACACACACACACACACACATAATATGAATGTATATTATATATATATATATATATTATATATATAACAGATTCAATAATATATCGACCGTTTGATAGAATAGGTGTGTTCTCTAATTGGGGTTCGGTCAATTTTCCAGGATAAAAAATCAAACTTTCGTTGCCAACGTTTCGGTTTTATTTAAAACCTTTTTCATAAGCCTACAAACAAAGGATAATAAGAAATCACATATCAACATCAAACATATACACAATATGAATTTGGATTGTTACAACTTATGAATATTTTGTAGGCCTATGAAAAAAGTTTTAAATAAAACCGAAACGTTGGCAACGAGAGTTTGATTTTTTATCCTCGAAAATTGACCGAACCCCGGTTAGAGAACACACCTATATATGTATAAATAGGCAGCAAATCTTCTTCTATACAAATGTTGTTGAAAACCATAGCGGCTTCAGTATTAACGATCTTTTTAAGTAAATGCTCCTTTTTTCCTGAACACTTTGCGATGTTGTACAGTTAATTGGTGGAGTAACTCACCCAGGAACATTTTATAACTTCCCTGTTTTAAAATAACTTTAATTGTCTACATCGAGCTTTCAGCCTCACTGGCCATCTTCAGGATTATAAGTAAAACAATATTCAGCACTAAAGTAAAATAAAATGAAATAAAATGAGAATGGAAAGTAAGTGATAAACATTATTTGATTATATATATATATATATATATATATATATATATATAATCAAAATATTAAAACGGTCCAAACCGGACAGATATATAAATGAAAAAAGACAACATATAGAAAAAGCGAGAAAACTTACTGGATCGATATTTCGAACTGAAGTTCGTCACCAGGGAGAGAGTAGAAGGGAAGAAGAAGAGGTACGTGCGTTCACTTGTACTGGCAGAGAGGGACTCTGAGTCTCTGTACTCAGATATATATATATATATTATATATATATATATATATATTTCGTTAAATTGCATATTTTGATCCTTTCATATTTTCTAGATACTTTTTCTAATCTTGTTATTAACGACTTCCACTGGCAGGTAAGAGTATAAATAAGCCAAATCAAACCAAAACAAACGATTTGCTTTTATAATCCATTATTTAATTATATCATGTTAATTTAACCTTGTAGTTGTATTTAAATGTTATATTGTATTATTTATAGATTTTACATTGAGAATGGTTGTTGAATAACCGAAACTAGTCTCTTTTTACTTTTTTTTCAATAGTATAGTGTAGCAATACGCACAAAATATATAGTGGATTATAAAAGCAAATCGTTTGGTGAGCCTATTTGTACTATTCCATGCCAGTGGAAGTCGTTAATAAGAAGATTTGAGAAAGTATCTAGAAAATATGAAAGGATAACAATAGGTAAGCAATTTAACGAAATATGTTTGAAAGAAGGCCTGCTCCCCAAGTATATATATATATATATATATATATATATATATATATATATATATATATTCGTACATTTTGGTAGCAGTCCTTCTTTGACACACACATTATTGAAAATGACACCAAATTTAGCTGATACCTGTTTCTTAACAAGTTTCTCAATTTTTCTAAATAACACTCTCGTTATTTCGTCTACACAATAAACCGACGCAGGCCGGGAGGCCACTCACCCCACAGATTAACGCCCAACTATTCTTAAACTTTATGGAAAACAACCCCCCCTTCTACCTTCTCTGTGTATATAATAAACCAGGTTTTCACATTAGATCTTATTCACGTCCTGATGATGTATGTTGATCATTCGAAACATATCGACTATAGGAGATGTACTTTGTTGTGTAGACGAAATAACGAGAGTGTTATTTAGAAAAATTGAGAAACTTGTTAAGAAACAGATATCAGCTAAATTTGGTGTCATTTTCAATAATATATATATGTTTGTTTTAAAAAGTGGTTTAAACGTTGAATTCTGTTCTACCTGATTATTGCGAATATTTATATAATTATAAAATAGATTCACAATAAGAACAATGTTAAGAAAAATCACAGAGACTCAGTGCTATATTTATATTGCATTGCTATCAGGAAAATAGATGTGAGTTTTTCCTAAGACATGTGACGAATCAGCTATTTACGTTTGAATTATCTGTCGGAGTGTTTAATAGAATTGTAAAGAAAATAAACGTTTATGAATATTCTAGAGTTAAATCAAATTTCGATACCGACGTCTTCATTTTTCAAAAAAAAAAAATACAATGAAATAAATACAAAATTACAAAACAGTTAAATAGAAATGAAATTATATTTAACTGTTTATGCTGTAATAAATATGATAAATGTTATATTCTCAAATATTTTTACATTAGCTATGAAAAAGACATATTAAATAAAATTGAAACGTTAATATTGAGATTTTGATTGAAGACTTGCCAAATTGTTTTTCATTTCAGTTCTTGTGTGTATAACATAATAAATGTATCTACCTACCGTGGGATAGAATAGAATACAAATCTTTATATTGAATCAATCTTTTTTTCCATTGTTTAAACCAAACTATTTTAGACGTTGTTTCAGTTTAATTTTCAAATCTTATTCATAAGCATACAATAGAAAAAAAAAAAAACATTTAACAGTCCACAGTTATGGAGATATCAAAAGATACAAAAGTTATAACGTAAAATAGAATATTACAAAAATGCAAATATGTTCAGTAAAACTTACAGAATGGAAAGACTTAACAGAAGTTTAAAATTTTGAAAATAAAAAAAAAATAATGTAATATTAAGATAAAGTACATGCATATTATTATTATCACTGAGGTTAGCATGATTTTTATTATTAATGTGGCAAACTGTCATACCTCGTAAGATGATCTTATGAGGAGTCGTTGGGGGTCCATCTTCGATCGCAACTAACCTACTGAGCTGTTATAAAGTTTATAAAACTTAATATTAATATAAAATTAAAGTTGAATAAAGCTGTTTATAACAGCTCAGTAGGTTAGTTGCGATCGAAGATGGACAACGTCCGAAAGAGCTCCAACGAATCCAAGATCATCTTAAGAGGTATGACATTAATAATATGAATCATTAAAATAAAGTTAAATATAGTTAATGGGTTAGTTCCACTGAAGTTAGTAATATTAGAATTAGTAATAATACAATCCGTCATACCTCGTAAAGTCTCTGAAAAGCTCGACCGGTTTCGGGTCCGTCTGGATCCCATCTTCAAGAGCACCTAACTGACACAGACAATTTAACTACACAGACAACACTCATTACACAATGTAGATGATATATATAGGTAGGTTATAGGAAAATAACATTCACAGTCAGTTAGGTGCTCTTGAAGATGGGATCCAGACGATCCCGAAACCGGTCGAGCTTTTCAGAGACTTTACGAGGTATGACGGATTGTATTATTACTAATTCTAATATTAAAATAAAGGTTAAAATGAATGAGTTGAATATTTTCAACTGTACAGTGTTGACAAGAATTGTACACTAAAACATGATGGGATATGAAACAAGTAATATAAATTTAGACTAACAGTACATAAACCAAAACATAATTAACTTAGTGCACCGGAATGAATACTTCTTTGATTACTAATATATAAGTATATAACCAATACGCCAGTCATCTGTTCTTAAAGTATGACTTTTTAATATATAGCATATCTAAAGTTTTTCTATTTTCATCATCTTGTTCCTTAGCTATAAATAGTGTATCAGTAAAATGTTGATTTGGCTTCCATTAATACTATATAATCCTAATATAGTGGGTGTTGGACAGGGTGGCTTAGTGGCAGCGTGCTTGCCTCAGGACTAGTAGGTCTGAGGTTCGATACCGACTGTGGCCTTCTATTTATTCACAAAAGACGTGAATAAATCCGAATATGTTGTCCTTAGGAGAGGACGTTAAACCTGTTTTGATCTTCGCGTTCCTCGGCATTTTTGTGTCATAACCGTTTAGTCAAGCCAGGCCGCCTTGTTGACAAGTTGACCTTTAGCCACTTTGGATCACTTGAACAAAGTGAGAATAGACTGTTTTAGATATTCACATTTTCAGAAACACCGCTGTAAATAATCAGACTTTTGTCTGAAACACTGCTCTAGATATTTGTAGCTTTAATCAGAAATGACCAAGTTTGAACAAAGTGAGAATAGACTGTTTTAGATATCCACATTTTCAGAAACACCGCTGTAAATAATCAGACTTTTGTCTGAAACACTGCTCTAGATATTTGTAGCTTTAATCAGAAATGACCAAGTTTGAACAAAGTGAGAATAGACTGTTTTAGATATCCACATTTTCAGAAACACCGCTGTAAATAATCAGACTTTTGTCTGAAACACTGCTCTAGATATTTGTAGCTTTAATCAGAAATGACCAAGTTTGAACAAAGTGAGAATAGACTGTTTTAGATATCCACATTTTCAGAAACACCGCTGTAAATAATCAGACTTTTGTCTGAAAACACTGCTCTAGATATTTGTAGCTTTAATCAGAAATGACCAAGTTTGAACAAAGTGAGAATAGACTGTTTTAGATATCCACATTTTCAGAAACACCGCTGTAAATAATCAGACTTTTGTCTGAAACACTGCTCTAGATATTTGTAGCTTTAATCAGAAATGACCAAGTTTGAACAAAGTGAGAATAGACTGTTTTAGATATCCACATTTTCAGAAACACCGCTGTAAATAATCAGACTTTTGTCTGAAACACTGCTCTAGATATTTGTAGCTTTAATCAGAAATGACCAAGTTTGAACAAAGTGAGAATAGACTGTTTTAGATATCCACATTTTCAGAAACACCGCTGTAAATAATCAGACTTTTGTCTGAAACACTGCTCTAGATATTTGTAGCTTTAATCAGAAATGACCAAGTTTGAACAAAGTGAGAATAGACTGTTTTAGATATCCACATTTTCAGAAACACCGCTGTAAATAATCAGACTTTTGTCTGAAACACTGCTCTAGATATTTGTAGCTTTAATCAGAAATGACCAAGTTTGAACAAAGTGAGAATAGACTGTTTTAGATATCCACATTTTCAGAAACACCGCTGTAAATAATCAGACTTTTGTCTGAAACACTGCTCTAGATATTTGTAGCTTTAATCAGAAATGACCAAGTTTGAACAAAGTGAGAATAGACTGTTTTAGATATTCACATTTTCAGAAACACCGCTGTAAATAATCAGACTTTTGTCTGAAACACTGCTCTAGATATTTGTAGCTTTAATCAGAAATGACCAAGTTTGAACAAAGTGAGAATAGACTGTTTTAGATATCACATTTTCAGAAACACCGCTGTAAATAATCAGACTTTTGTCTGAAACACTGCTCTAGATATTTGTAGCTTTAATCAGAAATGACCAAGTTTGAACAAAGTGAGAATAGACTGTTTTAGATATCCACATTTTCAGAAACACCGCTGTAAATAATCAGACTTTTGTCTGAAACACTGCTCTAGATATTTGTAGCTTTAATCAGAAATGACCAAGTTTGAACAAAGTGAGAATAGACTGTTTTAGATATCCACATTTTCAGAAACACCGCTGTAAATAATCAGAGTTTTGTCTGAAACACTGCTCTAGATATTTGTAGCTTTAATCAGAAATGACCAAGTTTGAACAAAGTGAGAATAGACTGTTTTAGATATCCACATTTTCAGAAACACCGCTGTAAATAATCAGACTTTTGTCTGAAACACTGCTCTAGATATTTTTAGCTTTAATCAGAAATGACCAAGTTTGAACATAGTCAGATATTTTATAAAAAGAAAGAACCACATGAAAGAATTATCATGAGTGTAATATGCAATACCATAGATCTACATTGCTAATAGATACCCCAAATATACAAACAAGAAAAAATTACAAAAATCAATATCCATTAAAAAAAATATTTTCTTTCTAGTAAAAGAAATCATTTTTTAAAAACCCAAAAAAACCACTATCCCTTAATAATTCTCTTAATAAACTAGACTTCACACAACACTGTGCCACCCTACTCCAATCATAACAAAGAGGTAATTATAATCCATAACTCCCTTTGAAGTTACAAAAATAAATACTTTATAAAGAGAGTATTGCACTTATAAATCACATAATCAAAAAGATTTAAATTATTAAAAAAAAGATTATATGGATTCCATTTAAACTGGTTTTTAAATAATGTGTTTTTAATTTCATTATTCCGTTTAATTAGATCTGAGCGATTTCAATTGAAATGTTAGTGAAACCTTCGGTATTTCTCTTCATTTTTTTTTGCTTTTTTTTTTAAAAAAACCTCGTTATCTCTGGAATTTCGTTTTATTTTTTAATTACAGTTTAAGCTTTCGATTAAATATTAATTCCCGATTCATTATATAGCCGTCAATGTTTCAGTGTGAATGAAAAAAAAAATGAAATAGGTTTTTAAGGATGAATAACTGATGTACTAAACGTGTATTTATAAAAAGGATTTCAAATCAGTGTATATTGGTGATCAAAATAGAGTTATGGGTATTTTTTAATCTAAAAAGTACGTATAAGTTGTTTAAAATAATTACTAATATTTTATATATTTGCTGTATAGTTTATTATAGTGCATTAATCTTTAACAAAGTTGCACTATGATGTGGCCGGATGTACTTTGACGAAACAATCCCTTTTTCAGAGTTACTGTGACGATGTCCGTTATATTTGTTGGAATTAAACGTGAGATACGAACATTGTGTTATGTAACTGGTAAAATGCAAATATTTATATGAAAACTCTAGATGTTTATAGATTAGCTTTGATGTTTTTAAGATTGAGAACATTTATTCTCAGTTTAACAGTAGTCAGTTGGTTTTTTATTTGATCCCTTCCTGGATGCAACAAGTTGTAAGTGCCTTCACGACATCGAGTGTTAGGTATGACCCATATGACTATATGCGATATAACCTATATGCTATGACATATTGGCTTATATATAGTCATAACACTTAGACGATATTTGTTCCTAACTCACTGACACTTTCAACGTATAGTAGACATATGAAGGAGAAATACGGCTCTCGTGAAAAAATACCTGATACATTGAAATCAGAGTAGCCACATCAAGGAATATAGCTCTTCTAGTGAAAAACTCACTTATACTTTGAATTCAGAGTAGCTATTTTAAAGAATATAGCTCCTCTAGTGAAAAACTCATTGATACTTTAAATTCAGAGTAGCTATTTTAAAGAATATAGCTCCTCTAGTAAAAAACTCATTGATACTTTGAATTCAGAGTAGCTATTTTAAAGAATATAGCTCCTCTAGTGAAAAACTCACTTATACTTTGAATTCAGAGTAGCTACATCAAGGAATATAGCTCTTCTAGTGAAAAACTCACTGATACTTTGAATTCAGAGTAGCCACATCAAGGAATATAGCTCCTCTAGTAAAAAACTCATTGATACTTTGAATTCAGAGTAGCTATTTTAAAGAATATAGCTCCTCTAGTGAAAAACTCACTTATACTTTGAATTCAGAGTAGCCACATCAAGGAATATAGCTCTTCTAGTGAAAAACTCACTGATACTTTGAATTCAGAGTAGCCACATCAAGGAATATAGCTCTTCTAGTGAAAAACTCACTGATACTTTGAATTCAGAGTAGCCACATCAAGGAATATAGCTCTTCTAGTGAAAAACTCACTGATACTTTGAATTCAGAGTAGCCACATCAAGGAATATAGCTCTTCTAGTGAAAAACTCACTGATACTTTGAATTCAGAGTAGCCACATCAAGGAATATAGCTCTTCTAGTGAAAAACTCATTGATACTTTGAATTCAGAGTAGCTATTTTAAAGAATATAGCTCCTCTAGTGAAAAACTCACTTATACTTTGAATTCAGAGTAGCCACATCAAGGAATATAGCTCTTCTAGTGAAAAACTCATTGATACTTTGAATTCAGAGTAGCTATTTTAAAGAATATAGCTCCTCTAGTAAAAAACTCATTGATACTTTGAATTCAGAGTAGCTATTTTAAAGAATATAGCTCCTCTAGTAAAAAACTCATTGATACTTTGAATTCAGAGTAGCTATTTTAAAGAATATAGCTCCTCTAGTGAAAAACTCACTTATACTTTGAATTCAGAGTAGCCACATCAAGGAATATAGCTCTTCTAGTGAAAAACTCACTGATACTTTGAATTCAGAGTAGCCACATCAAGGAATATAGCTCTTCTAGTGAAAAACTCACTGATACTTTGAATTCAGAGTAGCCACATCAAGGAATATAGCTCTTCTAGTGAAAAACTCATTGATACTTTGAATTCAGAGTAGCTATTTTAAAGAATATAGCTCCTCTAGTGAAAAACTCACTTATACTTTGAATTCAGAGTAGCTATTTTAAAGAATATAGCTCTTCTAGTGAAAAACTCACTGATACTTTGAATTCAGAGTAGCCACATCAAGGAATATAGCTCTTCTAGTGAAAAACTCATTGATACTTTGAATTCAGAGTAGCTATTTTAAAGAATATAGCTCTTCTAGTGAAAAACTCACTGATACTTTGAATTCAGAGTAGCCACATCAAGGAATATAGCTCTTCTAGTGAAAAACTCATTGATACTTTGAATTCAGAGTAGCTATTTTAAAGAATATAGCTCCTCTAGTGAAAAACTCACTTATACTTTGAATTCAGAGTAGCTACATTAAGGAATATAGATCCTCTAGTGAAAAACTCACTGATACTTTGAATTCAGAGTAGCTACATTAAGGAATATAGATCCTCTAGTGAAAAACTCACTTATACTTTGAATTCAGAGTAGCTACATTAAGGAATATAGATCCTCTAGTGAAAAACTCACTTATACTTTGAATTCAGAGTAGCTACATTAAGGAATATAGATCCTCTAGTGAAAAACTCACTGATACTTTGAATTCAGAGTAGCTACATTAAGGAATATAGCTCCTCTAGTGAAAAACTCACTTATACTTTGAATTCAGAGTAGCTATTTTAAAGAATATAGATCCTCTAGTGAAAAACTCATTGATACTTTGAATTCAGAGTAGCTACATTAAGGAATATAGATCCTCTAGTGAAAAACTCACTTATACTTTGAATTCAGAGTAGCTACATCAAGGAATATAGCTCTTCTAGTGAAAAACTCACTGATACTTTGAATTCAGAGTAGCTACATTAAGGAATATAGATCCTCTAGTGAAAAACTCACTGATACTTTGAATTCAGAGTAGCTACATTAAGGAATATAGCTCCTCTAGTGAAAAACTCACTTATACTTTGAATTCAGAGTAGCTACATTAAGGAATATAGATCCTCTAGTGAAAAACTCACTTATACTTTGAATTCAGAGTAGCTACATTAAGGAATATAGATCCTCTAGTGAAAAACTCACTTATACTTTGAATTCAGAGTAGCTACATTAAGGAATATAGATCCTCTAGTGAAAAACTCACTGATACTTTGAATTCAGAGTAGCCACATCAAGGAATATAGCTCTTCTAGTGAAAAACTCACTGACTTCTTCGTAAAAGCAATAAACAATTTTGTATTAAAATTAACAATTAAAATTCATTAAAAAAAATAATATCAAATGATAAAATATAAGTCAGTTGTTACTTTTAGATTATAGGAACTAAGAATATAAGTCCAATGAATTAGTTTTCATGGAAGATATAAGTAGGTTGTAAAGGCATTAAACATATGAGATAAATTACTTTCAAATATTTATGCTATAATGTAGAATAATCTTGATGACTGGACATATTGGGGGATGACAAACATTCTATAAATCTGTTCAGGTTCAACAAAACAGTATGGACTGAATAAAGAATTTTTGTACAACTTTGAATTGTTATAATATAATACATATGTACAGGATAAATGCTATGTGCCTTTGTTAGGATTGCATAACCAAACTTATTGTAAGCATGATAAACAGATACCAGCTGACTGGTCGAGTCTGGAATATCATTTTCTGACCAGAGACAGTGTTCTTTAATAGACCTCTGTTGTGCGCTGATCCTTTCGTCTCTGTATCTGCAAGTTCTAAAACAATCGATAAAAACCTTTTTTAAAAATTCTTATTCAAGTACTATTTGAACTGAAACATTATTGAACACATAACTCTCTCTCTCTCTCTCTCTCTCTCTCTCTCTCTCTACACCATATTATATATATACAAAAAAGGGACACCAAGCTCACTTGCGAATTGACGGTTAAAGACCGTCTCGAAGAGTCTCCGACAGTCGCTTCACAAGTGCGCTTGGTGTCAGTATTTCTTCTCTCCTGATGACGGTTAAACAAAATATATATACATATCTTATATAGGATACGTTGGCAGCAGGTCTTCTCTCAAACATATGTTGTTAAAATTTGCAGCAGCTTCTGCACTCACTAACTTTAAGCTGGTGGCCTCGATCCTTCGGGCGATTTTTCTTTCTTCTGGCTGCATTTGCCACAGCATCTGTCCTAGAGACATCTTCATTGAAGATGTCTCTAGGACAGATGCTGTGGCAACTGCAGCCAGAAGAAAGAAAAATCGCCCGAAGGATCGAGGCCACCAGCTTAAAGTTAGTGAGTGCAGAAGCTGCTGCAAATTTTAACAACATATCTTATATAATATATATATATTTTATATATATATATATATATATCTTTCCCTTTCTCTCTCATTATAGACTCTTCCCTACAAACATCGAACTGTCTCTCCATCTCTTGTTCAAATTGTTGTATCATTTACTATTTCATACAATAGTGTATGGAAGGAGAACACTAATTTTATACACTCATCTCTACTTTTCCATAGTTTCACCCTTCTCTCTCACACACATACACACACCCTCTTCTCTATCACTTTACGTCCTGCTCTTTCTTTATTACTCCTTCGTTTTATGTTCCTACGACATATTTGCAAAGTTTACCGTATAGTCGCAGAGTGCCCTCTGCCCGTCCAAGCGAGTTGGTTGACACGCAGTTATATGTGCCGATATCGCTGGCTCCAAATGAATTTATGACCAGTTTCATGAACACTTTATAGCTCGACCTTTCTTCACGAATCTGGTACTTGAACCTGGACAAAAAAAAAACATTCGTTAGGATCATTGTTCATATTGTGGTTTGATCATTGATTGTTATTTCACAAGTTGATGTGAAATCTTGGGAAAACAAGAATAAGATCTTTCAACCGTAACAAGCGGTCTTCGTCAGAGTCAAAAACCCAACTGAGTTTTTGATTTTGATTTTCGTCAGAATCAAAAACCCCTCGTCAGAGTTGGGTTTTTGATTCTGACGAAGACCACTTGTTGTGGTTGAGGATTCTTAGTCTTGTTTTCCCATTTCTTTTTGTGGTTTAATCATTGATTGTTATTTCACGAGTTGATGTGAAATCTTGTATATAAGGATATATACATTGTATAAAAAATAATTTTATTTTTAGGGTCTGCAACCGTCGCTTTGCAAGTGTCTTGGTGTCCCTATCTCTTCTCTTCTGATAACGGATATATATATATATATATATATAAATGATGAAACCACAATAAGAAATGGGAAAACAAGACTAAGATCCCTCAACCGCAACAAGCGGTCTTCGTCAGAATCAAAAACCCAACTCTGACGAATTCCGCTTGTTACGGTTGAAAGATGTTATTCTTGTTTTCCCATTTCTTAATGTGGTTTGATCATTGATTGTTATTTCACGTGTTTATGTGAAATCTTTATATATATATATATATATATATATATATATATATATATATATATATATATAGGTATGTGTGTTTTATATGTTAGTCTTACTGGTACTCTGATGAAGATATGCTTTGTTTGAAAGATCTTAGCCATATTCCTGATTTTATTATTTTGGTTTAGACGTTGATTTTTATTCCACGTGTTTATTGTAAAATCTTATTATATTACTCTCTCTAAATGAAAGGTTATTCTTTGTTAAAGCAGTGTAAACGTTAAATTCTTGCGAGAGAAATGGAGCCATGGATAAGCGTGAGAAAGAAAAGAAGAGAAAAGGATAAGGTGAGTGTAGAAGAGAGAGTATAGGAGTGATAGAGTGAGAGAACTGTTGGAAGATATGAGAAAAGGTTTGAGAGAGTGTGATAAAGTGAGTGAAAGAGCGAGAACGAGAAAAAGAATAACAGTATAACAGAAAAGTTAAGTATGCTAAAGAGTGATTCTAACAAGGACAGAGAATGGGAATGAATAGTTTTAACAGTCGCTTTAACACGGATAAATCACTTTTCTTATATTTTAAATAAACGATAAATGTATTTGTATATCTTCAAAATCTAAAATTAATAAAAGTTTCCAAATGTTAAACCATTTTATTTTAAACAGAATAACTTCATTAAATGTTGAAAAAGGTGACTTTTTATACTATATATATAAAAGCAATCATCCCTAAAGAGAACCTTAAAAAAAACAAAAAATTGAACGTGATAATCGTATTATGGGCTTTAAATTTATAGATTTAATATAAAAAAAAAGAAAAATAAAACCTATTAAAGAATAAAAAAAAAACAGATTTGAATGAGAAGTAAGGGATGAGAAGGGTTGGTGATTCAAGTCACGGAGGGTAGGTTTTAAGGGGAATTTTAAAAGAAAAGGGGTTTGAAATGGAATTCCAAATACCATCTCTTTCCTGATTGACCCCTAGTTAGTGAGTATTAACCTGTTTCAATACCTTCTTTTTAATCAGTCTTTGATTAATCTTCCTAGTTAATTTAAAACAAGTATTTTTTTCTTTTTATATAATCCTTTTATTTCAAGTTAATCTTTCGAGCTGTCTTTTTTTTTTTTAATTTATTTTCTTAAAATTTTTTTTTTGGGAGAAATTTTAAAAGAAAAATAATATTTCTTATATAGTTTTCTTCAACCCTTAAAAAGTTCTATTATCTCTCACTCTTTCTTCTTTCTACCTTTTCATTCTCTCTTCTACGTGTTCAACTTCTCGCTCTCTTAACCACTCTTTCTCTCTCTCACTCACTCTCTCCCCTACAAATTGTACTAATCGTAGAAATGTACAAATTATTCTCAATGTTTCGACAGTCATCTTCAGGCAAGGTTCTTGGTTTATCTGTGTAATTGAGGTCTCAAACATTAGTTTGTTGTTCGGATTAGGACCTCCAGATACCAAATCCAGACAACATATGCAGACTCAATATATATATATATGTATGAATGATCAAAATACAATATGAAATGGGCAAACAAGACTAAGATGTTTCAACCGTAACAAGCGGTCTTCGTCAGAGTCAAAAATCAAACTATCTCTGACGAAGACCGCTTGTTAGGGTTGAAAGATCTAATCTTGTTTTCCCATTTCATATTGTTGTTTGATCATTGATTGTTCTTTCACGTGTTTATGTGAAATCTTGTGTGTATATATATTTGTATAAACTGGCAGCAGGTTTTTATCTATGCATGTATTGTTAAATAGGAGAGCAGAATCTGCACTCATAATTTTTTTTCAGCAGTTGTTCTTTATTTCTACTCACTTTTGTATGCTGCAAAGGCAATGAAAATAACAAATTTCCCAGTGACATACTGGAAGCAATAACAGAGTTCAATAACTGATAACATATACTAAAGACTAACCATAACTAAATTATAGAAGAAGCCGTGCCTGAAGATGACCTACAAGGTCGAAAGCATGTGTTTTCTTCTATAATTTAGTTCTAGTTAGGCTTTAATATATCTTATCAGTTATTGGACTGTGTTATTGCCTTTAGTATGTCCCTAGAAAATTAGTTATTTTCATTGCCTTTGCAGTATAGAAAAGTGAGTAGAAATAAAGAACAACTGCTGAAAAAAATTATGAATGCAGATACTGCTCTGCTATTTAACAATACATGCTTAGATAAAAACCTGCTGCCAGTTTATACAAATATATATACATACAAGGCTTCACATAAACACGTGAAATATATATATAGATATATAAAGCGGTCTTCGTCAGAGTCAAAACCCTACTGAACGATGGAAAAAAACCTTACAGTTAAATATCTTAGCCTTTTTTTCCTATTGATATTGTGGTTTGATCATTGATATATATATATATATATATATTTTGCGTCGTATATTGAGTAATTTTAAGTTTTATATATACATAACCATAGAGAGAGAGCGAGAGAGGGAGAGAAAGAGAAAGTGAGAGTGAGAGAGAGAGAGAGGAAGTGAGAGTAAGAGAGAGAGAGAGAGAGAGAGAGAGAGAGAGAGGAGAGAGAGAGAGAGAGAGAGAGAGAGAGAGAGAGTGAAGTTCTTCGATTATTCCTTCTAATTACCCAAAAACTTTAAAAATATATAACATATGTATGTTATAATTTAGTTCTGTATAAAGATGCAGGAACTTTGTACGAAGAATCAATTTTGTGGAAAATAATTTATCTAAAGTACAGGTCAGCAGTTTGAATTTTGGCACACAAAAAAGAAGGTATGAAACAAGTTTTCTAGTCCTAAAAGTTGCCAAGTTTTTTTCTTTTTTTTTTATGATCACGGTGATATTATTCAATTTGCATGATTTGTGTCGAAACATTTCCTATTAAAGTGGAATGTTTTTTTTTTTAAAAAAAAGGAAATAAAAAGTGTATTTATGGGTGATATTGGTAAAGTATATTATGTTTTGGTAGAGGTGTTTAATGAAACTCGTTTGGTAAGGCAACAGGTTGTTGTGGGAGTGGGAGGGAGCGCGCGAAAGTTATTTAAGTAGGAGCCCCATGTGTTATACAGAGGCAGATGGTGTTTGTGGGCGGGCTTAAAGCACAAGATTGTGGGAAGAACATTACTATCTAAATTACACTAAAGAAGTAAGGCAAATCTTTAAGCCACTTGAAACTGGTGTTTATTTTAGGGTAATAATTATGTTCGCAATGCATAATAGTAGTCTATAATTACTAGAGTAAAAACAACTATATTCAATAAAAAGACATTTTTAGTACTATAGAGCTCTAGAAAAGTTATATCTGTATATATAAAGTTGGTGAGTTTGTTTGTTTGTTTGTTCAACCATTTCCCGTGTAGATAGAGACCTGAAATTAAATATGTATTATTTATGACCTGAATATTGTTAAATAAAAGAAAATTATCTCTATATTTCCAAAATTGGGGCGACGGTAGCAAGTGTCTTGCGTGCTCACCGATGACAGTTGTGGAAATGTATTGTGGAAATGGTATAAACCGGCTCTTTTTAATACCATACCAATGAACATTCTACATTAAGAGTCCTAAATTTTGTCTAACTCAATTGTATTTAGATTAGGAATTCATAACCAGTAGCTGTCATCGTACAGGCTTGAGACCGACGGCTTAATGTCCTCTCTTATTTGTCATCTCCTGCGTGAATAAATCGAGGGCTAGAGTGGGTGTTGAACCCCTGACCTACCAGTCCAAAGGTGAGCACATTGCCACTGAGCTACTCAGACCTCAGTAGCTACCCTACTTCCTAGTACAAATTTTTAGAGATATACTGCCTCTAAAAAGGGCAGTATACCCGAATTTCGGGTCTGGTCGGGCTCAGATTAGGGATGCTCGAGTTCAGCATCTTACCACCTCAAACCACCTCTTACCTCAATCTATAAAGGGCGAGGGGAGGCCTTTTTAAAAGAAGACTATGTGTGTTGAAACACGTTTGTTTTTAACATATGACTTTTTTGAATATAGACATAAGTTATTTTCGATGGATAAATACTACACCCTTAACATATTACAAACTAATGAATATTATATTTGTTATGTTGGTAGCATTTTTATAAGAATAAAAAAAAAACAAAGACATAGTAGCAGAGTATTAGTAAGAGAGGCGTCAAATCACAACAAAGGGTAAGATGGAACAACATTTTCTTAACATCTGGTAGAAAGCAGCTCATCCAAACAATAGGGTATTGGTGACCCTCCTTCACTTCTCAAATATTTCTAATAACATCGTGAATACTATAAATAAAGGACAAGAAATAACCAATATATTTTAAAACTCTGTAACACCCTTGGTTACAGAGAGTATATTTATCGACTTCAATCAGCCATGTTAACTTGTTATTATGTTTTTTTTTTATTGTTTCATTTAGCTCTCTGATGATAGGATATAAGTTTTTATATTAATAATGTTTTTTGTAAAACCTTTATATAGTGTACAAAATATATACTATAAATAAAGTATAGTTTTCATGAGAGAAGGCGGTTGTGAAATTTAGTAGATTTGCATATTTTGGGGTCTCTAAAGTCCATTTATTTGACTTTTTTTTCGATGTTTGTTTGTTTGTTTGTTTGTGCGTATATAATATAGATCACAAAGGAAAGAGAAAAACAGATAAAAACATACACTAAAGACTGATTACGATATTTCGATACTCGTCGTTGTCGTAGAGAGGTGTGGAGAGGGATGTGTTGCAACAGGGTGTGAGAGGAATAAAGGTGAAATGTGAAAAATATCCGTCTATCCTCTCTTCTAGTCTACTCCTGATGACGAACAGCAGTTCCAAATTTTGAGAATTCAGTAAGTGTGATTTTATTCCTTTTTCTGTGTCGTGCATTGTAAGAAAAAAGTTTCTTACTCTTATTATATGCATATATATATATATATATATATATATATATATATATATATAAGAAACGGTCCACAAGGACTATAAAACTTTAAATTACACAAAGCATGACACAGAAAAGAGAACAAAAAGAACACTTACAGAATTCATGGGAAAACAAGACTAAGATCTTTCGACCGTAACAAGCGGTCTTCGTCAGAGTCAAAAACCCAGTTGGGTTTCTGAAAGATCTTAGTCTTGTTTTTCCATTTTCATATTGTGGTTTGATCATTGATATATATATATATATATATATATATATATCTACGCCATACTGTTCTTTTCTTGACCATTCCATATTAAAAGTTTTTGAAATTTTTTGAGGGTTTTTGGTCTATATATTAATAGCTAGTAGGCCACTGTGTAACTCAAGTAACTTCCACTTAGTTATTTAATATATAGAATAGATTAATATAGTTGAAAAAAAAACAAAACAAATAGGCTTTCAAGCCCTGAGGAAGATATAAATATATGCCGAAACGTTTTCAAAAAAGTTATTTTAATAAATAGCTAAATCAAAAATCCTGAAAAAATTATATATATATATAATATATTATATATATATATATAATATATAATATATTAATAATATATAATATTAATATTATATAATATATAATATTATAATATATAATATATATATATATATATATATATATATATATAATATATATATATATAGAAATCAATGATCAAACCACAATAAGAAATGACAAAACAAGACTAAGAAAGAAATATGGGTTTTTATGAGGATATAAGAAGAGTGTATGGAGAAGATGCCTATGAAAAAGGTTTTAAATAAAACCGAAACGTTGGTAACCTGAGTTTACGGTTGAAAGTTCTTAGTCTTGTTTTCCCGTTTCTTATTGTGGTTTGATCATTAATTGTTATTTCACGTGTTTATGTGAAATCTTTATATCTATATATATATAGGTGTGTTCTCTAATCGGGGTTCGGTAAATTTTCCAGGATAAAAAATTAAACTTAGGTTACCAACGTTTCGGTTTTATTTAAAACCTTTTTCATAGACATCTTCTCCATACACTCTTCTTATATCCTCATAAAAACCCATATTTCTTCTTATATAAACCCCAATATATGTGATTATAGTGAAATCTTGTTATATTGGTATATAAACTGTATTCATAAAAAAAATACAGAAATGAAACAAAAATATATATATATATATACACTTTAACACATAGAAAAGAACACAGAAAGACACTACAGAACTCACTTCGATATTTCGACATCCGTCGTCATCGGGAAGAAGTGCGAAGTACTTGCGTTGAGAAGCAAACTGCTACTCATATATATATTATATATATATATATATATATATATATATATATATATATATCAGTCGCGGCTGCTCGCAGGAGTACTTCTACCTGATG
This sequence comes from Hermatobates lingyangjiaoensis, assembly GCA_026182355.1. NCBI lineage: Eukaryota > Metazoa > Arthropoda > Insecta > Hemiptera > Hermatobatidae > Hermatobates > Hermatobates lingyangjiaoensis. The sequence goes on along the minus strand of JAPFBL010000474.1, from coordinate 48,937 downwards.
ACGACGCTAGTCGAAATATAGCAGTGAGTGTTTTATATCTTTATGTTCTTCTCTTTTTGTATTGACTTATATATATATATATATATTGAAAGTATATAAAAAAACCTGGATGACGATAAAAAGCTTGACGAGATAAACACAAAGGTGTTGTCTGGCATGAATATCGCGCGCCCCTCCCTCCTCCAACATTACGGTTAGTTTAATTCAGTAACAGGCTCTTGGTGTCGGGCTTTTTGGAATTTATTGGCTTTCGCATAAACCAACTCAACTGAAATCGCTTCATTAATTATAAAACTTTAAATATCTACAACAATATTTACTACCTGTCATTATCCTCTAATACCCTTGGCTCCTTCCTTCCTTATCATTTTAACAAAACTTTCATCTCACTAATAACTCCATTTCAAGCGCGCTAATTCATGTAAAGCATATTTTTTTTTAATTGTTTATTATATAAAGTTTAATAAAGTTTTTTTTTCTGTTTTTAATATTGTACAAATGATTTGTTTAATTCGAGATTTTTTTTTATGCAGTCAATATCACTTTGGTAAGGAAAGTAGAATTATTATCCTTCGGGTTTTTGACTCTGACGAAAACCGTTTGTTACAATTGAAAGATATTAGTCTTTTTTTCCCCCATTTCGTATTGTGGTTTGATCATTGATTGTTGTTTCAAGTGTTTATTGTGAAATCTTGTTATATTGGTATATAAACTGTATTCATAAAAAAATACAGAAATGAAACAGAAACTCACTGCTAAAATAATATATATATATATATATATATATATATATATATATATATATATATATATTATAATTAAATGAAACAGTTCAACGGGCTTTTAAATAAAAACCAATTAAAAAAGATAGCACACAGATAGACACAGGAAAAACTCACTTCATTATTTCAACTATCGTCGTCATCAGGAGGCGAAGAGTTCCGCATGAAGGCAGAGTGGCGACTCATATGTATATATATATATATATATATATATATATATATATATATATATATATAAAACATAAAAAGGATAAATCGGGATAAGGTCAGTTTCTTCATGAACTGAATTGACATAATCAAAACAAAACAAACCGCTACTACATTTTAATAGGAAAATCTTCTACTAGATTGTTTAGTTAGTTTCACAATGTAACTTCTCCATTTCTTTAAGCATTCAATCACATCTTCACCATATAATCTGCTTATTTCCTCATAAAAATCTATACTATAGTACTTTATTCTCCAAAAAGATATATACAAAACAGTAATGAATTGTCGACCGTGGGACAGATATAACATAAAAAGGATAAATCGGGATGCGATCAGTTTCTGTGTATCTGTCCCACGGTTGACAGTTCATTACTGTTTGTATATATATATATATATATATATATATATATATATGATTTTACAAATTGGATGTCTGTTTCCACTTGGTTCAATTTCGTCTTATATTTTTCCAAATTACGAAATTTTTTCTTTAATTGATTGAAGAAGGACTGCTTCCAACTTTTACAAATATATACTCGTATATAAACCAATTAAAAAAGATAGCACACAGATAGACACAGGAATAACTCACTTCTATATTTCGACCATCATCTTCATCAGGAGGCGAAGAGTCCCACAGGAAGGCAGAGTGGTTTCTGCGGGACTCTTCGCCTCCTGATGACGACGATGGTCGAAATATAGAAGTGAGTTATTCCTGTGTCTATCTGTGTGCTATCTTTTTTAATTGGTTTTTATTAAAAAGGTCGTTGGTTGATTAAAAAGTCCGTTGGACCGTTTCATTTAATTATTATATATATATATATATATATATATATATATATATATATATCATTATAATACGTAGCAGCCTCTACGTTCGAGACTTTTAATCTGCCTGCTCTTGTCTTCTAACGACTTTGCGGTGGGCTGGTGTTAATCATTTATCCAAGAGAGTCGCAGAGGCTGCTGTGTTTTTTAATGAAATGTGCTTATTTCATTTAAAAAACGGATTACGTAATCCGTAGAATTACGAATTATTCTATATTTAATAATAAATTGTTTTGTGTTTTATTTATTACAAAGTTGGTGTAATATTAATTATTTGTAATTATTAGATAATTCAAACTTACACTTATCAATCAGTATAAATGATCATTGAATTCCTTGTGCAAATAATCATTGATAATAATTAGTAATTGTTAATGAGATATACTAATTAAAACTGACTAGTATATTAAAAGTCTGATTTAATTGCATAAGTTATCAAAAGTAATTAGTAGTTATCAATTAGTCATACCAATTACTTTTGTATTAATTAATTAAAATGATCAGCTTGTTTGATCATGCTGGTAATTGCTCATAATGAACAGTTGTAAATTTAAGTATTTTTTCATTTGATTGGCGGTCAATACATAATATGTCTTGATGTATTTCCGATTTGAAATAAAGCAGTGGAAAGTGGAAGGAAAGCTGAGAGGAAAATAAGAGAGCGTATAAAACGGAAATTAGGTGAGGACAACTTTACTTCTTGTCAGAAACTAGGGCCCCCCAATCTAATTTAGCACTTTGTTGAGAGTAAACACAAGTTGTTAAGTAGTGGAACAGCGAACAGCACTAAGTCGTTCTCAGAGTAGAGAAGGCCCAGCCACCGCTAGAAAACCCCCTCTTTGCAAAAGAGGGAGGAGTTTTGCTCAAGTAATTCGGTTACTGTGTTTTACCTGAAGAGTTGGCTTTTAACGAAGTACAGCTACAACTCTCCCACAGACATATCAAACACTCTGACTAAAGCATGGCAGAATGTGTCTGGATATGTTTATATTGTGTGTTAAGAAATGTGCATTATCATCATAACAATATACATACCTTGTATGACATACATAATAGAAGACACAAACACACACACACACACACACACACACTCATACAGGATACAGCATACACAAATTGTATATGTATAAATAAGTATACACATATAAGTATGACATATATTGTATAAAATGGCTCTTATAATGTAATAACGCAGTTGAAATATATATATTATTTCACACAGGAAACAGAAAAACAAATAAAGACACACACAAAAAAAGACTCACAACGATATTTCGACATTTTTCGTCATCGGGCAGAAGTAGTCCCTTTGAGTAGCTGAAGCTAACTACTTTATATATATATATTATATATGATCAAACCACAATATGAAAATCGGAAAAGAAGACTAAGATCTTTCAACCATAAGAAGCGGTCTTCGTCAGAGTCAAAAACCCAACTGGGTTACGGTTCAAAGATCTTAGTCTTGTTTTCCCATTTTCATATTGTGGTTTGATCATTGATTGTTATTTCACGTGTTTATGTGAAATGTTTATATATATATATATATATAACGAGTTCGAGATTAACAAAGAGCAACACACAAAGTAGGGAAACACACTTACAGACTCAAATTTTCGGGTAATCCGTCTTCAGGAGAAAAGAGAATGGGAGACCAAGCACGTTGTAGGCGCAACGGCAAGTAACCAACCCGGCAACCGCCAGTGCTGTCAACCGTACCCGGTCTTAAAGTATAAAATTAGGAGAAGATATAAACAGAAGCTCAGATAAGCAGTACTGGTTGGGTAAAACTATAAGTAGGTGAAAAATTATAAACAATATAAGATAAAAACAAACTATAAGAAACAAAAATAATGATAGAGAAAAGAAGAAAAAATAAATAAATAAATAAAAATAAATACAATACAAAAAACTTGCATTGGTTGTTTTAGTAAATAAAAGATAGAGACTGAATAAAAGGGTAAGTATGGGAAACTAGTTAGGAATAAGAATTTAGAAAAATAAAATAGGATAAAACAAACTAGTAGTAAGTGAAGAAGACAAAATAGATATACACAAAATATACGAAAGAGGAAAAAAGAAATAAGTACTAGAGAATAAAGAATACTGGAAAAAAAGTACAAAAAAAAAATGTACAAAAAATTATCTTTTAAGGTTAAGTCCAGGTGCACTGCGCGCCCCGAGCAACCAGATGTGAGCCTCCTCAGAGGCTCTAAGGGTCACGGTATTATCACCAGGGGGAATCTGACGCAGAATCTGCACACTGAAGCAGTCGTTAAAAGACAGACCGTGGGATTTGGCGTGTATGGCGACAGGTAAATTGGAGTTGTTGTTAACGGATGCTCTATGACCGTTCATACGGAGGCTGAGCTTGTTAGAGGACAGTCCTACGTAGAACGCATCACAACGAGTACAGTCCAATTTGTAAACACAATTTTTGGATGTACATGAGCAGTCCTTAGCAACAGGGAAGGACTGGTTATGGGAAGATGGAGTGAAGTGTGAAAGGGGGTTGAGAAGCGGACAGGTCAGGCACCCCCGCCTTTCGCAACTCCTAGCGCCCACAGACGGGTGGTTGACGCGCCTGGACGTCAAGTCTCTGTGGGAAAAGAGATTGCCAAGGTTGGGGGAACGTCTATATGAGAGGCGGGGTTGGCTGGGGAAAATAGTCGACGTGGAAGGAGAAGAGGATAGGATGGGGAACAGATCTTTGATAATGCGTTTGAGTTTGTGTATACCGGGGAAGAAGGTAGTAACAAGGAGGGGAGACTCATTCACCGCATAAGTGGAGACGGAAGGAGGGTTGACGGATAAATTCGCAGGGATCAGTCTTCTTTCCAGTAACGATGGCGGATAACCACGCTCCAGGAACTTGGTTCTGAGGGAGTTGAGGTGCAGGTTCTTCTGCTGGAGTCGGTTGCAAATACGGTGGATTCGGATGGATAAGGATCTGGGGATAGATTTCTTTATGTGGGGAGGGTGACAACTATTAAAGTGGAGGTACTGGTGTGGGTTTGAGGGTTTAGAGTGAACGGAGGTAATGAGGTTGTTGCCCTGGAGGGTAATGTCGATGTCAAGAAAGGTCATAGAGGTGGCTGAAACGTTGTGGGTATAAGAAACAGAAGTGCAGAAAGTTCTAAAATTCAGAAGGAAGGAGTCAAGTTCGGAACTACCGTGGGGCCATATATATATATATATATATATATATATATATGCATGCAGAAAAATCACAGTAAATAAACACATGATGCAAACACGTGAGTTTTTACTTTGTTTGCTCTCTGATGACATACACTGAAAGGCCTCAGAGCATTTTTTTCTATTGTTTTCCTTTTTCGATTGTGGTTTAAACTTCACACATATATATACATAACAGATTCAATAATATATCGACCGTTTGATAGAATAGATGTGTTCTCTAATCGGGGTTCGGTCAGTTTTCCAGGATAAAAATCAAACTCTCGTTGCCTTTGATATATAAATACATATAAGGTATTTGTTCTTGACAACAATGACTAATAAATACTTTTCTTCTTGTTCCTTACAAAATTCCGAGAAGAAGAAAATCTCCAAGGTGTGATAAGCAGGCATCCTCTCAAGAAGTTACTGCTTCTCATACAGCAACTACAAGGGTCTACCCAACTTGAGTGAGAACCAACAGCCACTACGAGTCCAACCTCAGTTGGTGGAATGGAGAGAGAACCCCTCCATGGGACGACGCCGCCGCTCGTAGTACCGACTTATTTTAAGAGTTTCGAATCAAACTCTTATATAAGAGTTTCGAATCAAACTCTTATATAAGAGTTTCGAATCTAACTCTTATATAAGAGTTTGGACGTTGGAAAACAAACAATAATTTACTTGGGTATTTCGTATTATATAGATCAAAACACCCAAATGATTTAATGGGTGAAACATTGATTAAACATATAACAACTTAACAATTTTGGTTATAAACAAATTAAACTTTATGATATGGCACTGTGCTCATTATATAGATCACATTTCAGTTTAAATTATATTTATAAATTTATGTTATTAATCAAAATGGGATCTAAATATAAAACCGAATCTAAAACTAAACCGATCTGAATCTATACCAAATCTAAATTTAAACCGCATCTAAATCAAAACTGTATCTAAATCTAAATCCAAACTACATCTATATCTAAACCGAATCTAAATCCAAACTGCATCCAAATGTAAATCTAAACGATATGATTCTAAATCGAATCTGAATTTAAACTGATTCTAAATCAAAACTGTATCTAAATCTAAACGGAATCTAATTTTTGGAAAAGATCTCAACACCACTTACCCATCGAGTAGCATCTCTCCGGTATTCTTGACCCAATAGTTGATTGTATTTGGGAAAGCCTCGACGTAGCACTTCAGCTGAACGTTTGTACCAAGGGGAGCACCAAGCAACTGGTTTGGTACTTTGATTACTGGAGCAACTGAAACAAATAAGAGTGTTAATACATATGGGAGCCTCAACGAGAAAAATGTATACAAACAAAGGAAACGAAAGAAATATAAAAATAATATATATATAAAAAATATAATATATAATATATATATAGAAAATAATAATATATATATATAAAACTATTTTCCTATTTTATCAAAATTTGGTCTATCTTCAAAAATATAACACCTTTATGAAAATGTTTCGTCTATATTTGTACACATCTTCAAGGCTACATCAATAAAGAATTTAATTACAATAAGTTGAAAAGTAATTATATTACATTATTATTGATGTAGCCCTGAAGATGACTACAAATATAGTCAAAACGTCGGCTTAAAGGTGTTAATTTTTGAAGCTAGACCAAACCTCGATAAAAAAGAAAAATAGTGTTAAATCTATGTGGTCGAGACAAGGAAAACATTCAATTATATATATATATAAAGATTTCACATAGACACATGATATATTAATCAATGATCAAACCACAATACGAAATGGGAAAACAAGACTAAGATCTTTCAACCGTAACAAGCGGTCTTCGTCAGAGTCAAAAACCCAACTGAATTTGGGTTGAAAGATCTTAGTCTTTTTTTTTCCAATTTCATATTGTGGTTTGCTCACTGTGTATATATTTATAAGTTTGTTAATGTATCTAATAGAATCAGAAATTGTATGTACATTGCATAACCCAGTCTTTTTTTTTTTTAACAAAGTGTTATAGAAGTATAACTGATATAGTTGTTTAACTCATTTTCATATATCATTATTTATTTATATATTATTATGCAAGCAGTTTCTTTTTTCTTTTTTTTTTTTTTGATATAGCCGTAACAGAGTTATGTAATGGAGTTTATAATGTGGTGACGGGGGTGGTGTGTGGGGGGGTGGGAGTGCAAAAGAGGTACAAAGGAAAATGGAAGCCAACAATGCGAGGTGGAGACAATATCCCCCATTGTGAAGTGAGGCCTCCCTCCTCTAGAGAGCAGGGGAATACAATTGGAATTAATAGTGTATAAATTAGTGAACCAGTCAACGGCGATGGTCCTTTATTAAGTTTGCAATATTGGTATTGCAGTGAATCAAAACGGGGGGGGGGGGGGGGGGTTAGCTGGTGGAAGTAGGAGGGGGGGGGGGGTAGCTCGAGTGCAGAGGTAATAAAGTGTGATTCACATTTCACAGTGTCAGTGTCTTTGACTATTTAACAAGGTCAATCAAAACTGATTGATAGGGGTTTTTTTTTTTATTAAGATATTAAGCCTGTAATACTAACAGCAAGTGTAAAATACGCGTTGATCGAATGCTACTTTCAGCTCATAACAAAATGTCAATCAGTATTGAAAATGTACTCCAACACCTGATTGACATTGTTATCGGTTGTAAAATATGTGTAAAATAATTGTAAAATATGTGTTGATCAAATGTTACTTTCAGCTCATAACAAAATGTCAATCAGTATTGAAAATGTACTCCAACACCTGATTGACATTGTTATCGGTTGTAAAATATGTGTAAAATAATTGTAAAATATGTGTTGATCAAATGTTACTTTCAGTTCATAACAAAACGTCAATGAGTATAGACGATGTACTCTAACTCCGGATTGACATCGCTATCGGCTGTAACATTGATGGTAGTAGTAGAATATGAGGTTATATTTGAAAATAATCTAAGTTGAATTTTAATATTTTACAATTTTAACATTGGTTGTTTCAAGGCATTGGAAATTCACCCAAAAGAATGAGAAACTCAAAATGCTTGTTTAAAAAATTTAACCCTTTCTCACTTCAGTGTCTTTTGCTTTTATAAGAATAAAAAAAGTGAGAGAGTGAGCTATAAAGTGAGAGAGAGTGAGTGAAAAAGTGAGAGAGACTGAGAAAGTGTGACAGACTGAGGGAGAGTTTGAGACACTGAGAGAATAAGAGAGCGAGAGTATGTGAGAGAGAATGAAAAAGTAAGAGAATGTGAGAGTGATAGACAGTGAGTGAGAGAGTGAGAGCTGGATTGAGATAGAGAGAGTAACAAGTGGTAGAGATGGAGAATTTGAGAGACTAAGGCAGTGGGAGAGAGTTAGAGAAAGTAACAGAGTGAGGGAGACAGAGAATGTGAGAACAGAGTGACAGTGAGAGAGTGATACACAGTGAGTGAGAGAGTGAGAGCTAGAGTGATAAGTTGTTAGAGGTGTTAGAGATAAGAGAGTTTAAGAGAGAGTAAGGCAGTGGGAGAGAGTTAGAGAAAGTGAGAGAGACAGAGAATATGATAAAGTGTGACAGTTATTTAGCCAATTTCAAGTTTGAAACATTTACTATGTGTAAACATAACTATGTCAAACTTGAACAAAGACAGTGACAGTGACATAGAACAAAGTGACAGTGAGAGAGTGATCCACAGTGAGTAAGACAGTGAGAGAGTGATATACAGTGAGTAAGACAGTGAGAGAGTGATATACAGTGAGTGAGACAGTGAGAGAGTGATACACAGTGAGTGAGACAGTGAGAGAGTGGAGAGAGTGATATACAGTGAGTGAGACAGTGAGAGAGTGATACACAGTGAGTGAGACAGTGAGAGAGTGGAGAGAGTGATATACAGTGAGTGAGACAGTGAGAGAGTGATACACAGTGAGTGAGACAGTGAGAGAGTGGAGAGAGT